>PVKB01001854.1:0-350267 GCA_004027205.1 Ctenodactylus gundi
AAAAAAAAAAAAAAAAAAAAAAAAAAAAAAGAGCCTGTGTTTGCAGCTTATTAGTTTCCTCAGCCTACTTCCTCTTGTAGATGTCTTTTTCAGTCCCAGTAGCAATGTTTCTGCTAGTATAATTCTTTCTTAAAATGTGTAGTTTTCCAGTGAATCTTCTCAGGTGTCCACTATATTACATAAAGGCCACACCCACAACTCTTATCAAGATAAACTCAGTCCTACATAAAATGTGTGGCTTTCCAGTATATCTTCTTAGAGTCCACAAGGCCACACCTACAAATTTTATCAAGATAAGCCCCTTTCTGCATAAAATGTGGGGTTTTCCAGTGAATTTTCTTGGTGTCCACTAGTTAGACAAAGGCCACACCCACAAATCTTGGCCAGATAAACCCCTTTCTGCACTGAATGCTCTGAGAGGCTGCTGTGGAACAATACCTCTAGGATTAGCAAAATCCCTGGCAATGGGTGTAACTCAGCAGATAGAGTACTTGCCTAGCAAGCGCAAGGGCCTGAGTTTGATTTCCCAGCACCACCTAAGCCAGGTGTGATGGCACATGCCTGAATGCCAGCACTCAGGAGGCCGAGGCAGGAGGATTGCTGTGTGCTCCGGGCTAACCTGAGCTACATAGTGATTTCAAGACCAGAATGGACTACAGGGAAAGACCCTGTCTCAAAAAAAAAAAAAAAAAGTAGACCAGGGAGGGTCTCTTACTGGTTTCAAGACTCTTAATAAACATTGGCTTTGATCTTTCTGAGGTCTTAACAAAGGGGCCTGGCCAAAATATTACAAATTCAACCCTATCTTACTCTGTTTAGGACGCTTCCTTCTCAGGTAATAGCACCCGTCTTGACTCCCAAGCCGTTAGAGATTTGAGAATCATCTGTCATTCCTTTGTCATCCCATTCCCTCTATGTAGAAAATGGGCAAGTAGCGATGTGTTGGGATGGGTACTGCGTCCCACTTAGACTGCCGCAGCAGTCTGCCCTATGTGGAATTTCCTGTCTTCAGAGAGTCCGTTCTCTTCCATCCAACTGACAAATATTCAGCCACTTCCTATCAATGGAAGGAAGCGAAACTCCTGAGGGGCACGCCAGGGCTTTCACACGTTGGCCCCTAGGTGCCCATTAAGTCTTTGGCCTACTCTTCTACATTGTCTCTTTGTCGTAGTCGAATCATACCGCTTGCAAATTCCACACAAATTGTGCGCTTTTCCTTTTTGTTGTTGCTAGTCTGCACTCTGGCCTGGCACGCCTCCTCCTTCCTGCTCAGCTCCCAGCCTCCTCGTCCTTCCAGGCTCCTCTTGGGTCCCACTTCCCACAGCATGCTCTGACCCCCTCACGTGAAATGAGCCGTGGTTCTGTTGCCTCTGGTGCCGTTCAGAGCTTGGCAATGCGCGTGGGGAGGAGGGTGGCTGTGAGCGGGCCTTCATGATGGGAGCGTGATGTATCTTATCAGTCTTGTTGTGCCTTTCTTGCTGAGTTAGCTGGCTGGAAACTGTTTGGTGACTTGAAGAAGCCACCTTAGGATTTCACCTGAGGATTAGACCATGCCACTGGGGATACCCTCCTCCCCTTCATAGAAGGAGACTGTCCACCGTGATATGTTGGTGGGGACATGAAGGTATCGCATTGAGACAGCCACCTTCCTACTTTCCTTTTATCTATTTGTGGTACTGGGGGGGCTGCGTCCAGGTTCTTCATGCTGAGATATAACCTCAGCCCTTTTGGTTCTGATTTTGAGACAGAGTCTTTTGAAATAGCTATGTTGCCGAGGTTGGGCTCTACCTTGTCATCCTCCTGCCTCAGCCTGCGGAAATGCTGGGATTACAGATCTGCGTCAGCAGGCCTGGCTTGATACGGTCTCCTTAGGTGAAAGTTGCGTGAGGGGATGGTTACAAGGTGCTGTGTCGGACAATTGATGATCATTATTACTGTTGTTTATAATATTAACAAATATAAAATCTCTGATAGCAAGTTGGAGTCTGTGTTTTGTGAGCTTCTAATGGAAGCACCTTGGGATTCTTTCAGAGATGGGAGAATTTGGTGATTCTTTTTAAACTACTGTATTACTGTCACCTTCATGGTAATGGCAACAATAAGAGCTCAATAAATATGAGTTGAAAGAAAAATTATTGAAGAGCTGATTACTTCTGCTGTGTGCATCTGTGGTATCTGCATGTACCATACCCAAGGAGCACAAGCCACAACAGTTGGTTCAAAATTAACCCAACCAGGTTCAGGGTACATATCTATTGTTCCAGCTGTTTGGAGAATCATTTGAGCCCAGGAGTTTAAGGCCAACAAGGATGACACGATAAAACTTTGTCTCAAATAAACAAACAAAAAACCAAGCAAAGCAATCAGCTCACACTGGTAAGTTGAGGGAAGACTTGGTCTGCATAGGTGACTCATCAGGGTCCTCTTAATACTCAGAACTATTTGCTTTGCTAAGGAAGAGTGGAAGATGTGTGGACTGAGTGACTCGTGGCAGGTAAATGGCAGATGTACAACCTCAATCGGGCAGTCTGATATGGCCAGGAATAGACCTGGGAACATCCTTAGGTGAGAAGAGGAAACTAATCCAGCCACATCCGTTGTTTTGTTCTTAAGTGAGAGAATCTTTCCCAGAATTTTGCCTTCCTGGGTCCAGTTTCAGTCACTGCTTTCTGTATGTCCTGCTGTAGGTTGGACTCACACTCTGAGCTTTTGTTGTCCACAGACAAATTGTGGTTTCTTCTGTGGCTTTGAGGATTTATGGAAAGAGGGTTTTAAGCCAATTAGGTAAGTAGCATGGCGTGAAAATAGAGCCTGCATAGGTTTATACTTTTTCTTTGAAGTTTTTAGTGAAAACCTAGGTTGGGAGACTCTCTAGATGTCTGGAATCCTGATTTTTTTTTTCCTGAAGCTAGACTTTTTCCCCCCGTATTCTATTCTGAATATCAAGCCCGAGCCGCCTCTACAAGTCTGTGATTGTGATAATTGGATGGGACGAGTTGGGGCAATTTAGGAAGATGATGGGGGCCTGACCTCCTCCTGCCTTCTAAATCCACAAAGGAGAGAGAATGGGGAAATGATGAATAGTTGATCAAAAATGGGGAGTGTTCCTCCTAAATTAGGAAAGCTGGCTCAATGATAAAATTGTTTTACTCTGTTTCTAGCCCGCGGGACCAGATGCTATGAAAACAGAAATTAACCTCTGACTTTGGGCAGCTCACTTGTACAGTGAGGGCAGTGTACCTCTCTGCCCTTGCCAACCGTGGTTTTCTCTAGGGAAGATACAAGAGTGTAGAAGAAGAGGCCTTATTGGATCCATACACTGGATTCCAGGGAAGGGACAGATGTCATTGACAGGTGTCTTAGCAGATGTCAGCTTTGCATCTGGATGGACTTTGGTTTGTCCTTGGAGGTTCTGTACCTTCCTGGTTTTGGTAGGGCCAGCTCAAGGTGACCTCCCTGCACTGCGTAGATGAGAGAGTTGGCCTACTTGATCTCTCTGATATTCCTGAGGAACTGATTCTGCTACAGGCTTGGGCGAACCATATGGCAGCCTAGATTACAGAGATGGTTGGCGTTTGTCAACAGACAGAGCAGGCTTTTGGCTATAGCAGATCCCCTAGGTAGAGATGTCACACCATCTGGGATCATAGTATATAGAATCAGCTACATGGGGATGCAGTTCCATTCTTATCTACTCCCTACCTCCTAGAGAAAAGGAGAGGCAAGTTCAAAATCAAATATGGGTTAGATATTTTTTAGCTCCTTAATAGTTTTTTTTTTCTCTGAAGTATGCTAAGAAGATCTAGAAGTTTTGTGTCTTGGTCTTGAGAGATTTATTGTTGAGTTGGGGATATCAAGTAATAAGTAACATAAAACAAAAGGTCCATACACTTGCACAAAGATAAAAGAGATTATAGAATTCAGAGAAGAGGAAAATCAATTAGGGATGGAGAGTTTGTAGGACAGAGTTAAGACTGGAGGTTAGCCCTGAAGAATGAATAGGTTTGGGGGATTTAGGAGGCTAAGGGAAAGACTGCTAGGCCAAAAGAACAATACAATCAGGAGTAGCAAGATGTCTTCACAGGACCAGGCGAAGGTTAACATGGATGAAGTAGAGATATAAGGAGATAAGATTAGGAAAGCAGGGCAGAACTAGATTAAAGAAGGTCTCTGGAAGCAGACAAAGGAATTTGGACTTGGTTCTGGAGGTGATAGGGTACCTTTGTAGGTATTGGGGCAGAGATATGATACAAAGTGAGGAATGTTTGCAGTTACTCTGTACATATAATTCAAAAAGGAGACCCATGTTCTGTAGATTAATAAAGACGTCAGACAGTCCTGAAAGCCATGGAAACTGGGGGGAGAGTCAGGTAAACTAGATATTTTCCTTCCAGAAGCTGTAGGGATGAGCTGGGTAGCACTCATGAAGGAGGAAAAAGGGTCAAGGCTTTGATCTTGGAAAGCTGGGAAGAATAAAAGTGACAGTAATGATAATGGAGACACTCTAAAGAAAAATAATTTTAAGAGAGAAAATGATGAGTTTGGCAAAGATTATACTTATTTAATAAATACTTATGCGACACTTGTTATATTCTTGGCACTGTCCTAATCACTTTGTAGATTAATTAATTCATTTAGTTCCCATGATAAACATGCAGAATAAATGCTGTTATTGTCCTCTTTATTACAAAAGAGAAAATTCGGGCAATGAGAGGTTAATAATATGCCTGTGATCATAATCCTACGAGTAGCAGAGCCAGGATTTGGAGCTCAGACCACCTATGTGAGGCTTGCTCTCATTGATGAAAGACTCGTGAAGCACATGAGAAAGGAGCAAGTCAAATGCTGCTGGGTGCTTCTTTTGTGCAGAATGCTTCCCAGGAACTATAGAAATGAGTATGGATGGACATATCATCAAGGAATATGTAAGGGTCAAGTTACAGGATAGCATTTGTTAAGTCATTATTAAAGATACTAAACCACGTGCTATAAAGGAAAGTGGCAGCAAGGAGGAGAGAGGGAGAGCTGAGTGCTGTGGCTTAGTGCTGTGGCTTACTCCTATAATCCCACATACTGTGAGGATGAGGCAGGAGATCAAGACTGGCCTGGGTGACTTAGGGAGCCCTTGTCTCAAAAATGTTTTTTCAAGAACTGGGAGTGTAGCTCAGTGGTAGAGTGCTTGCCTAGCCTGTGTGAACCCCTGGATCCAACCCGTGGTGTCCCCCCATCTTCCCTCCCTAAAATGAGGAAGACATCTGGTTAGGGGTATCAGAAATGACTTAAAGGAGAAGGAGATAGGATTATGGAACGAGCCTAGTAGACCCATCAAGTTGTATTTTGATAGTTGATAGTAGGGGAAAGTCATTCTTGATAAAGATGAAAGTTTGAATGAAATTATGGAAGAGAGAAAGTTCCAAATCTGTTTTGGGACTAACACAGCGCATAGTACCTAGCTTAGCACCTACCTCTGCATGCCTGACCTTGGGTAGAAGGAGGTTTAGGTAGGCTGCAGCAGGAGGTGTGAGCTGGAACAACAGGAAGAGGGAATGCTGTGCAGGAGAGCAGGAGCTTGAATGAGAAGGTGGGGCTGGATGCGCAGAGAGGAACCAGAGCATAGAAATAAGAAGGTGCAGGTTGGTGCCACGAGACCAGAAGGGTGTGGCTGGAGGAAGGAGGGATCTGAGGACTGAGGAGCCGGGCTTCTTGTTTTGTGTATGCAGACTTCTAGGCCAGTCCTCTTTCCAGGTGGGCCTAGTATTTCATCAGGTGCAGCCCGTTAGCCTGTGGGCCGAGGTGTTTCCCTGCCAGATGAGGAGGCTACTGGCTCTCTGCCTTTGCCCTTCAGTGTCTCCCAGCCTCCTGGGGTAAAGTTCATACAGCCCTTGCAGCCTGCATATCTAGGAATCTCAAGATGTTTCTACCTGGGCTCCAGAAGGAATTAGCGTGGTACTAGGCTGTGCTCGTGCTCTCAGTGCAGAAGTGCTACCTCAGGGCATCATAAGTTCCTTAAGTAGTAGGAGTAGAGAGGTCATAGGCAGTGACTTCTAGGGGACAGGCAATGCACATCCACTCCAGTATCCAATATCCCCTTACACCTTAAAGGATCATTTTTAGGAAAACAGGGACTACAAAGAGAAGTTAAAAACACAGAGATCAGGCGTGGCCTATGGACTTCTCCATTGGACACACTGGCATCATCCTAACCTCAGACTTAGGGGAGAGAGACATCTGTGTAAACTTCAGTTTGCCACTTCCTAGCCCTGTGACTTTAGTATGTTTGACCTTTTTGATCTTGTTTTGTTAACTGTAAAGCAGGGCTAACAATATTTGCTTTTAAAAACCTAACTGGGATATTAGGAGGATCAGAGGAGATAATGTCTGTGAAAGAGCTTTGAGATTGCAAAGTGCTGTATCAAAGCACACTGCGATTATTACAGATACCAGTTTGCTCACTCTTAAGGATTAGTGCTCAGGGAGTGCCTTTTGTATAACCTAGTCACAGTGTCTCTGCTAAGGACTTAAAGGGTAAGGCCACAGAATGGATGACAGAGACTGGGTGAAACGGGATAGAATATTTGCTCAGGCAGAGGTATCTACTTCATTGGCCCCACGATACACCCCACCTCTCCCCACTCTCATACATTTGACATCTCTGACAAGTGGCTGTGTCTAACATCATAGTATTATGTGATTAGACATGCTCGCTCTGTTCTTGAGGGCAGTGGGCCACAAATGCAAGCTGTTTTTTTTTAAACCCTGAAAAACTGTTATATTTCAACCTTTGGGCTTTTTGCTGCCTCAGTAAGTGTAGGTCTTTGTCGTGCGTCTTGGTCATCCTTTTTCGTTGCACAGATCCCTTAAAACAGAATGTTGGCTTCAGTGTATACATAATGATCTTGGGAGAAATCTGTTGTATTCATTTTAAAAAATGTCTCTAATGACAATTTTGTCTTTAGCTCCTGCTTCTTCCT
Source organism: Ctenodactylus gundi (assembly GCA_004027205.1). Lineage (NCBI taxonomy): Eukaryota > Metazoa > Chordata > Mammalia > Rodentia > Ctenodactylidae > Ctenodactylus > Ctenodactylus gundi. The sequence goes on from PVKB01001854.1 coordinate 6,972, forward strand.
AAACGTGGAAGGCAAAGTGCATTTTGGTGAACAGGTGATTTCTATTTCCCTGGGTTTGATTGTTTGGGGTTCTGGGTATTAACGAGGGGCTGAGTCTCCTACTGTTGTCCTATAAGCCCCTGTTACTGATCCCCTAAATGACAGGACAGCCAATAAGCTGTCAACCAAGCTTCTCTTCAATATCTATTCAGTTCTTGTTTTCTTTTTCTTTTCTTTCTTTATTTTTTTGGAACGGGGTGCTAGTCCTGGGGTTGAAACCCAGAACCTTGACACTGAATATCCTCAGACCTTTGTTTTATGTTTTATTTTGAGACAGGGTCTCATCAAGTAGCCTAGCCTGAGACTGAACGTGTGATCCTCTTGCCTCAGCCTCCCAGAGTGCCAGGATTACAGACATACACCACCATATTTGGTCTTGTTTTCTTTTTACCATTTCAGATCTCTTCAGATTCTGCTACAGATTCAGAATTTTTTGCTTGGTACCAATTCTTGTATCTCCCGCTAATTATCTGGGTGGGACTTTCTATCTGGCCAGGAGATTTCTAAGCCGCTTTCCATTTGGGAATATAGATGAATATAGATGAATTCAAAAATTAAGAATATAAATCCTCAGCTGAGCCCAGTAGTGCAGGCCTGTAATCCCAGAACTCTGTATCCCAGAACTGAGGCAGGAGGATCCTAAATTTGACCCCAGCCTGGGAAATTTAGTAACCTTGGGAGACCCTGTCTTGAAATAAAAAATAAAAAATTGGCTGTGGATGTAGCTGAGTGTACCAGCACTAGGTTTGAGCACCAGGACCATATAGACAGACAGACAGATGGACAGACACACACACACACACACAATTAAAAAATCTAAATCCTCAGGTAAAGAGAGAAATGTGAGAGAGACACCAGTCTATGGAGCGTGTACTTTTACAGGTGCTGCTGTACTTTTACAGCTTAGGGGGGTGGGCCTTCCTTTTTCTGTTTTATGTCTGGGAACCTGAGGCCCAAAACACATGAGTCCTGGGTAGTTAGAAGGAATGGGGCTCATTTGAATCATACTTTCTCAGAAGACCAAGTATGAAAGCAAAGAGAAGTGATAAAGGAATTATGGTCTCTTACTGGTCACCTGGTCACTTCCTTCTGTAAGGTGGAAGCTTGGGAGACAACTGGGTTTGATTCTTTGAAAGGTTTTATGATGTTTTTACCCTGCCCAACTCTGAGGTTGGAGCTATTAGCCTCTGATTAGGCCTGGTCTGGCCTCTGCTTCCAGTGCCTCCTGATTCAGGTCAGATGCTGTGTGGTGCCCTAGAAATAATGGGGTTTCTAGCCCAGCATGGCTCCCTGGAGCCCCTGGGCCCTCTAGGGCAAAGTAGGCAGCACCTCTCCTCAGAGCTGTGTTTGTTTCTGTTATTCATTTGCTTGTTATAGACACCTGGGAAATGTTAGTTATCACTTCCTCATGAATCCCTGCCTTTTCTTCCATGGATGCTTTAGGATTACGGGGGACAGGAACCTAGGAAGTAGCTCCTTCTCCACCTCTTCCTTTGCAATTCAGCTTTTGTGCTCCTTGTCCTTTGAAGATGAGCTTTTGTTAGAAACACTGGTACTGTGAATGAGATATTTGCCCTCTGTGGTCTGAGAGTGGAGTGTTTCAAAGGGTTAAAGGGAGCATGCTGAGGGAGTCTAGCCTGAGCTGGTTGTGAGGGTGGGTCCCTATCGAAGGCAGGATTGGCAGCCTCAGAATTTGGGTGTTCTGCTTCCTGTCACCTTGGTACGGACTTGTACTCTCAAATCTTTGTGCAAGTTGACCACAGAGATCCTGACGAGGTCTGATCCTAGAGTCGTGCCTATGAGATGGTGAATTGGAGAAACCGCCCTAGATTCCAGGCTTTAGGAAGCTGTCGGTTAGGTGAATGGGCAATGATATGCCCATTCACTATGCCTTAGTATGTAAAATAAAATCTCAGTTTGCTAGGCAGCTGGTCCCTGACCCTCACCCTTTCTTAAAGTTACTGTATGAAGGAGCGGGACATCTTTTCCCCCTGGCACACCACCCCTCATCTGCATGCTGGTGCCTTGTGACCTTCTACTTCACTGCTCTTTCCAGCCACTTCCCTGTCTGTGACCAGGTTTCACTCAGGCCGTCTGCCGGAGATCCTGTCACATCTCCCATCGGAAGCTCAACTTGAAGCAGGTTCCACTTTACCTTGTTCCCACTCAGGGACAGTGCAGAAAAGGGGGAGGGGTCCTCTTTGTGACAGGCATCAAGGAAGGACCCTTAGTGGCCATTTGCTTCCTGGAATCTGCTTTATTCCTTAAGAACACTTGGGCCTGTAGGTTTTGAAGTTTTTTTCGAGAAGATGTTGGAAGACTTAATCTTATGATTTTACATAAGGAGGGATGAATATAAAGTGGCTTTCATACTCACCCACCTCTCCTCTTCTTCCTCTCTTGTGCAACAGATGTCTCTTTCCCTTTCTCCCCAAGGCTGGACCTTCCGCTCCATCCCATGGTCCATCGCTTCCCACTTTTTTGGGAGCCTGTTACAGTAGATTTCACTTTCTCTCTATTGTCTTCTCTCTTTCAGTCTCTCGATCTCTCCCAAATCCTTTCTGTTGATTTCTTAACCTACTCAATATTCTCCCATCTCCAAATTACTGCTGCTTTCTCTTCTCTGTCAAGCCAGACTTCTTAAAAGATCAACCTATACACCTTGTCTGTTTCTCTCATGCCCATCTGCCCCTTCCCCAACTTCCACTCCATCAAAACTGCTGTAAGTCTCCCCAGTGTGATTTATCTCCTAGAACTTTGATCCTGTTGATTACCTTTTTGAAATGTTTTAGGCTTCAATTTTATCATAACCTTAGTTTCCCCTCTAAAAGTTGAGTACTCTTTATCTAAAAAGCTTGGAACCAGAAAGGTTTCAGATTTTAGAATATTAGTATATACATAAGGAGATAAATTCATTTATGCTTCATAGGTGTATAATTTACCCATAAGCTGGAGGTATTCGTATACTAGAAATTGAACCTAGTTTTTATGCAATATGTGTATGTGTATATGTGGTACTGGGAATTAAGCCCAAGGCCTTTGCACTGAGCTATATCCCCAGCCCATTTTGTATGTTTCCTTTTAAGAAAGGGTCTTGCTAAGGTGCTAAATTACCCAGGTTGAGCTTGAACTTGCAATCCTCCTACCTCACCTCCTCAGTGCTAGGATTATAAACCTGCACCACTGGGCCTAGCTACAATAGTTTTAATGAGTCTGCATTTTGACTACAACTAATCCTGTGAGGTCAGATGTGGAATTTTCCATTTGGGACACTCAAAATGTTTTATATTTTGGAGCATTTTGGGTACTGGATTTTTTTTTTTTGAGACAGGGTCTCATTCTGTAGCCCAAGCTTGTAGACCTGTACTCCCTATACAGCCCAGGCTGGCCTTTGATTCATGACAGTCCTCCTGATTCAGCCTTCTAAGTGCTGGGATTACAGCCATGTGCCATCACGCCCAACTTTATGTGGTGCTGGGGAATTGAATTCAGGGCATTGTGCTTGCCAGAAGAGTGCTTTAACTGCTGTTCCATTCCTCCAGCTCAGGTTCTGGATTTTTGAATGTGCAACACATATCTCTGGTCATTCCATCATTTCTTTCTTTCTTTTTTTTTTTTTTTTTGAAACAGAGTCTCTCTCTGTAGTCTAGGCTAATCTTCAATATACTAAGTAGTCTGGGCTGGCCTCCAACACCCAACAATTCTCCTGCCTCAGCCTCTCAAGTGCTGAGATTATGGGTGTGCACCACCACACTTAGTTTATGTGGTGCTAGGGAGTAGAATTCAAATCATTTCCCTTGCTAGGCAAGCGCTTTAACCAGAGCTCTTCTCTGCTTTTCTTTTTTAAAGCTGTTTTCTCTCAACCCAATTATTTATTTATTTATTTTGAGACAGAGTGTTGCTCTGTAGCCCAGGCTGGCCCTTGAACTCATGGCAATACTCCTGTCTCAGCCTCCTGAGTGCTGGGATTATAGGTGTGTGCCACCATGCCTGGCTTACGTGGTGCTGGGGAATCGAACTAGGGTACTTAGTGCTTGACTTAGCACTTGTTAGGCAAGTACTTTAACCGCTGAGCCATTCTCTGAGCCCCAACCCAATTTTTAGTGCAGAAATTCTCCAAGTCTCTGTCCTAGATGCTCTATTTCTTCTACATGCAGTTTTCATGGTGTTGGCTACCATATCTATGAGGCCACTCCTCTTCTCCTGTCCATTGACTTAGTTGAAGGCCTTTGAGTTCTACATTCATATATTCACCTTCTTGCTCATTTTCTCTACTTTTTTTTTGAGACAGGGTCTCACTTTGTAGTCCAGATGGTCCTGACTCACTATGTAGCCCAAGTGGGCCTCAAACTCACAGCTGTCCTCTTGCCTCAGCTACCTAAGTACTGGGTTTACAGGTGTACCCCATCACACTCAGCTAATCTTTAAGTGGTGCTGGAGAATTGAACCCAGGGCCTTGTGCATGCTAGGCAAGCACTTTATCCGCAGAGCTATGTTCACAGCCCTCATTTCTCTACTTGATGGGTCACAGATGTCTCAAACTGGACATTTCCCAACTAATTAATATCATCCCTTCTCCAAAACTATTCTTCTCACAGTGTTTTCTAATTTAACCTCGTAGATTATGTTTGGCGTTTTCTTCTCTCTTATTCACCACCTTCACACATACACATTATCACTTAAGTCTCTCTTGGATCTTCCTGACACGATCCATGGCAAATATTGATCCTCTTTCACCTCTTTCACTGTCATTGCTTGATCACAAGTCCAATCATATCTCACTCCGCCACCGCTTCTCTGGTCCCATCTTGTCAATATATATTGAGATCAAACCCCTTGCATGGCCTGTGAGGGCGATGTGATCTCACCAACAGCCAACATTGTCTGCCTTTCTACTGCTCCCTCTGCACTCAGCTAGATGGGCCGTGACCTGACATGACCCCTGCCTCGCGATGCCTGTATGTGCACCTGCCCTTCTCTGAAGTGCTCTTCCTTCTCACCTGCTTCATTCCTGTCTGTTCTTCTTAGCTCAGCTCAGATGCTACTTCCTTAAGGAAGTCTTTTTGGAATCTCAGACTTGGCAATAGATGTACCATGTCGGTTCATACAGGGGCACTGTGTCTTCCCCATTTCTTTAGATAGTCACTTAAAACTCCTTTGACGCCAGCATCTATTCCCAAACTCCTGAGGCCAAAGCTTGTATCTATCATATTCACTGTTGTATCTCTGACTATAACACAATGCCTGGCATGTAGTTGGCACTGGGATATGTATAATTTCATGAATGAATCATAGCTCAGCTGAGGAGGAGAATCAAGATGAATTTGCCTGGAGGTGTATGCAGACAATGCTGTCCTTTCAGACTACAAATTTAGATAAGTCAATAATAGTTCAGGTATACAAGGCCCTGGTTTCAATTTGCAGTACTGCAAAATAAGTAAATAAATAAAAGTAAATAAGTAACTAAATAAAGGTCTGGTCCAGAATTTTAGTTTTATTTATTTATTTATTGAGACAGATTCTCTCTCTGTAGTCCAGGCTAGTTCTAATCTCACTATGTAGCCCCAGCTTCCTCAATCTCTCAGCAGTCCTCCCGCTACAGCTTCCTGAGTGCTGGGATTACAGGTGTGTGCCACCATATCTATCTTATGGTGCTGGGGAATCAAACTCAGGGTCTTGCCCTTGCTAGAAAAGTGCTCTAATTGCTCTGATATTCCTCCAGACCCAGCACTCTAGTTTCAAATAGGAGAAGACTAAAGCCCTGAGAGGGAAGCCGTTTCCCTAAACTCAAAGACTGCTGTAGTAGCAGATCAGAGCTCCTTTCACATGACTTCCAGGCCCACGCTAGCTCGCCTGCACACCCACTCCCCCTGCCTCTCCTACAGGTGACAGTTCTGTGCTTTCCAGTTGAAACTGGTGTTTTTGGCTTCAGGAAAGCTCACTGCCTCCTCCTTGATTTGAGGAATTGGCAAGTAGGAGCCAGCCTGTCCCACAGCGGCAGCATCAGAGCTCTTTTCCTGCCTTCCCCTTGTGGATGTGAATGACGGGCAGCAAAGGTGCCTGAGCCAGTGCCAGGCTTACCTTCTGAGATGAGAAACTCTGAAGGAAGAGTCACAAGGGATGTGTTTGTTAAAGTAACTTGATTTTCCAGTTTCTGAATTATCAAATATTGAGCCTGGAAATCTCACATAGGAGCTAAAGCTTATGTGAGGTGGTTTTGCATCTTCTACTTGTAAGATTACAGAGTTTCCCCACCTGGAACCCTAGAAACCTACCTGTACAACCAGATGATAGAGCCTTGGATGAAGCTTGTGGGGAAGTCCTTCTTCAGTAAGCTGCCCCTTCCTCCTCTGCGTTTGCCTGACCACTTGACTCTAGTAACTAATGGCCCAGAAATAGAACGCTCCCAGGCAGGAGTGACCGCAAAAGAAAGAAGATGCCGAGAGTGTGAGCCCCAGAATTGGGAGGATTGCTTGAACCCAGGAATTCTGGGCTGCAATGTGCTGTGTCCATCAGGTGACCACACTAAGTTTGGCATCAATATGGTGACCTCCAGGAGTGGGGAACCCCCAGGTTTGCCTAAGGAGGGGTGAACTAGCCTAGGTTGGAAACAGAACAGGTCAAAAACTGGGCTGAGAATGTAGCTCAGTGGGAAGGTCCTGTCTTCCATCCCCAGTACTGGAAAAAAAAGTACACATCTATTGCATGCTAAACATTACACAGGAATTATGCACTCAAATCAACAAATGTGCTTATAGACACCTAGACAATAATCTGTGCCCTCATGGAATTTATTTTTTTTTTGCTGATGAGACACCAATAATATAGCATATACATAATAAAAAGTCAATTAAATAGTGCTTAGGAGGTTGTGAGTATTATGAGATGAAAAAAGGAATGAAAGAAGGTTACGGAAGTGTGGGGTGTGGCATATAATTTTAAAGACAGTAGTTTCAGTAGACCTAATTTATAAGATGACATTAGAGACTTGCAGGCTAGCCATGCGGATACCTCAGTGAAAGGAATTTGTGGAGAGGGAGCCTGCGGGGCTCCTGTGGAGAGCAGCACACAGGCACCTATGGCTGGAGTGGATTAAGCAGAAGTCACAGAAGCTCTAAGGGCCAGACCACATAGGGCCTTGTAAGCCTGTGATGATCTGACCTGTTCTTTTAGTGAAGAGAGAAAGAGAAACGGGGGCAGGGGATCTATTGGAGGGTTTTGAGTAGAAGTAATATGATTTACCTTATTTGAAAGGGGTCATATAGTCTATGTTGAGAATATACTTTTGGAACAAGAGTTAACTCGTTCGGAAGCTACTTCAGAAATCTAACTGAGAGAGTATGGTGGCTTGCTGTACTGTGGTTGCAAAGGAGAAAATGAAAAGCAGTTGGGTCCTAGATTTTTTTGGGAGGGGGCCTGGGGATAAAACTTGGAGCAAATGCTAGGCAAGTGCATTACTTCCGAGTTAATTGCAAGCCCATGTTTTGAATATTTGAGTAGAGGATTTCCTAATAGATAAAATGTGGAGGGAGGGAGAAGAAAGGAGGGAGTTTTTTTTTTAATTAGTGCCTATTAATTTTCAAAAATATTAGGTTTCATTGAAGTATTTTTGACTCAAATGTTTGGAAACATGATGCTGCCTTTGACATGGACAAGACTAGAGGGATGTGGATTGAATTTGGGGACAGCTAAGGGGCTTGATTTTTGGATGGTTTGATTGGATTAAGTGGTAAGAAAAGCATGGGCCAGAGATATCAGGGTGAGACGCATCTGCATATCGTGGGTAATGCCAGTGTGAAAACTGAGAGTAGTTGGGATCATAGAAGGAGTAAGGGCAGGTAGGTAGACAGAAAGGAAGAGCAGAGATTGAGACCTGGGCGTCGAGTGTTAGCGGCTTGGGGGGTGGAGGGAAAGGAGAAGCCAGGAAGGTAGATTGAAAAGTGAGTGGTGAGGGAGGAAGAAAACCAAGAGAGTGTGATAAACCTGGAAGCCTGGTGAAGTATGTGCCCCAAGGAGCAGGGAAAGATGGATAGCTTCGTTGCTGCTGAGGCGCTGACTCAGGTGCACCACGAGCGTTTCAAGCTCTGGATGGGGCAGTGTGGATGCCACTGGGGACCTTGTTAAGAGCAGCAGTGTAGTTGAGGTAAAGCTTTATTTAGCTGATAATGGAAGGGAACAGAAAGAGTTTATTGCAAATTTATTGCAATGGGAACAGTCATAGAGTGACAGTTCTTAGAGAAAGTAGAATTGGGATAATTATTCTTATTATATTTCTGTTGTGCCAAAATACACGTAACACAAAGTTACCATTTTAACCCCTTCAACTGTGCAGCTAAGTGACATTAAGTATATTGTGATCCGACCATCACCACACTTATTTTCACTTCTTAAACTGAAAGGAATTTTTTTTTTTTTTTTTTTTTTTTTACTATGGGAGAAGGAACAGTATGTTTACATGCAGGGCGAATGGCCTATTTGAGAGAGGGAAATCACCGATGTAGGAAAGTGAGGGGACACCATTGACAGGCTTTCCTGTGGTAGGGGAGGGTGGCATCTGTACCCCTGGAGAGGGACTGGCTCTCGGTCCAGGGATGCTTCCTCTACAGCAGCAGGAAAGAAGGCAGAGTTCTGAGCACAGATGCTGACAGGTGCATAAATGCTGTGGTGGGAGGCTGTGGAAATTCTCTGGCTGTTTCAATTTTCTCAGCAAAGTAGGAAACAAGGTCATCAGCTGAGAGTATGGGGGAGGAGTTGTTTGAAGTTTGAGGAGAAGGAGGGTGTGAAGTAGTCATCATGGAGAGTAGGTGGATGAACAGAATAAACTAGGGAGGACAGTATGGCTGCCAGGCACATTAAGGGCTCATCTGCAGTTCAAGGGCATGAATCTAAAGTGAGACAGTGTCTGGGGTTGTGTGCTTTCCGCCAGATACGTTCAGTTGCATGGTATAAACACTGGGTTGGATTTAACTATAACTGGATTTGCTAAGGGAAGAAAGAGGATTGCAATAGAGATGGATCATGAATATAAGCTGAGAGCAGTGGAGAGAGGATGTCAAAAGACCATCATGGATGAAAGAACTGCTGCAGTCCAAATCCAAGAGGGAGCAAGCTTAAAGGTAGGATATGTGGCTGGAGAGTCGGATGCATACATCTGAGATCATGAAGGGGTTGCAGTGTTTGGTGATGACAAAGATGACAGCTTAAGCAGGAGAGTCATTGAGAGTAGAGCACAAGATTATTAGAGAAGAAGAGTCCAAGCGGCCGAGAAAGCAAGGAGTTGGAATGACTACTAGTGACAAAAATGAAATTTCTAAAGGTTAAGACAGGACAGTTTATGAATATGTCTACATATTTGAATGGCAGGCATGTGCCCTGCCCTCAAGGTGCATGAAGTCCCGGACTAAGGGGAAGTAGGTCAAAAAGATTGATGTAGTAAAAGTGCTATGACTGGAAAAGTGCAAACTAAGGGGAACACAAAGTACACCTAAATCTATCCTTGGCCATTAGGGAATCTTCCTGGAAGAAAGAGATTAGAATTGGGATCCATCTATCTGTCTGTCTGTCTATCTATCTATCTATCTATCTATCTATCTATCTATCTATCTATCTGTCTGTCTATCTATCTATATTTTTTGAGACAGGGTCTCACTCTGTGGTCCAGGCTGGTCCTGAACTCACTCTGTAGCCCAGGCTGGCCTCAAACTCACAGTAATCCTCCTTCCTCAGCCTCCTGAGTGCTGGGATCACAGGTGTGAACCACTATACCCAGCTTATGTGGTAATGAGAATCAAATTCAGGCCTTGCACTTGCTTGGCAGTGCTCTAACTGCTGAGCTATTCCACCAATCCTAGAATTGGAATTTTTAAAGAACAGATCCAAATTACCAAGGTAAAGAGAGAGAGAAGTACTCCAGGTAGTGGGAATAACATGTGCAGAGAGATAAAGGAGACATGGGCTATACTGAGGTAATCAAAGAAGATTAGTTACCCTAGTTGGCAGGGCAACCCCAGTTGTCACGGTGCAGGGTGAAAGATGAGTTTGGGAAAGTAAGTGGAATTCACTCCTGGTGCAGGGCGTTGGGGGCCAAGATAAGGCATTTGGGTTTATTCCATGAGCAATGAAAGAGGTATTGACAGGTTGGAAGAGAGACGAGGGTCTTTGGGAATGCTTATAGATGAATAGCATATGAACTGAGTCCTCTTATCAGTTGTCTGTGGCTACATAACTAATTGCCCCAGAGATTAGTGGCTTGCAGTATATTTATTTTTGCATAGTTTTGAGGATCAAGAGGCCAGATGTGCTTTGATTGAGTCCTCCAACCGAGGCTCTTCCACAGGCCATAAATAAGGTGTTGGCCAGTGCTGCTGTGATCTCAGCTCCAACGTGGGACTTTCAAGCTTATTCACATGGCCATTGGCAGGCTTCAGGTCTTCAGTGGTCTTGGCCAGACCCATCAGTTTCCTGCCACATGGACTCATCATAGACTAGTTTATGAAATGGCTACAGACTTCCTTTGTCTTTTTGTAACCTAACCACAGGAGTAAGATCCCATCACTTTTTCATTATTCTGTTTATTAGAAGTGAGTTATTAGGTTTAGCCTACCAAAGGGAAAGCATTGTACCGGGCCAGGAATGCCAGGAGACAGTACAGGGGTCCTCCCCAAAGGCTGCCTTCCACCACAGTCCCAGTTGGTAGAAGCTGCTTCGGCTGATGAGACAGGCTATGGCCAGATTGTTAAAAGTCTTATTTGTAAGTTTGGTCTTTACTCTTTGTACCAAGAGATCCTCTGAGGGATTATATACAAGAAAAGTTAGCTTTTGGTTTCTGATGACTTTATGGGGGACAAATGAGAGTTAGAGGTCTGGTGACAGAGAGAATCTTCCAGAGATAGGATCTGAAAATGTCAGTAGAGGAATGAGGAGGCCTGGAACCAAAGCAAATGACAGCAGGCATTGCAAAGGGAACCAGATCCAAAGATGTTTGAACAATAATTAACTACTTGTGGAGAGTCCCGGGAGAACACAGGGGTGCCAGGTGCTTCTGCCGCCCTCCACCTAGGCCACTGAGGGCTCTGGCAGGAAGAGAGATACTTTATGAATAAGACACTGCTCCTGTGGATGAAGGGGAGTCAGAGCTGGCATCCGTGGCCTTCGCCTGTGAATTTAAAACATGCCTTTTTTTTTTTTTTTTTTTTTAGTTTGCTGATAGTAAAGAAGTACTCAGTTCAAAGCACTTTCTTCCTGTGATTTTAATAAAAAAAATTTTTTTCAGAGAAGTTTTGAGTTCAGAGAAAAATTGAGAGGCAATACAGAGATATCCCATATGCCCTTGCTCCAGGCCTGGATATCCTGACAGTTATCAGGTCCCCTTCCCACAGTGCTAACATTTGTTATAATTAGTAAACCTGTATCGACACATCCAAAGTTCACACTTTATGACAGGGTTCACTCTTGGTGTTGTACGTTGTATGGATTTGGGCAAGTGGATGCAAACATATATTAATATTCATTATTATTATAAGAATATTTTAGCTGCCATGAAAATCTTCTGTGCCTGACCTAATCAACCCTCTCTCTCCCTAACTCTGGCAACCACTGGTCTTTTTACTGTCTTCCTAGTTTTGCCTTTTCCAGAATGTTATATATTTTGAATCCTACAGTATATAACTTTTTCAGATTGGCTTCTTTTACTTGGCAAAATGCATATAAATTTCCTCCATGTCAGGATTATTCCAGTTTTCATTACTATAATGAGATACCTGAGGTAGGAACATTTATAAAGAAGAGAAGATTTTTGTTTTTCTTTTTTAGAGACAGAATCTCACTCTGTAGCTCCTCAGACTAGTCCTGAACTCACTATAGTCCAGGCTGGCCTTGGACTCATGGCAATCCTCCTGCTCCAGCCTCTCTAGTGCTGAGATTATAGGCGCATGCACCACCATGCCCAGCTTATGTGGCGCTGAGGAATTGAATTTGGGGCATTGTGCTTGCTAGAAAAGCTCTTTAACCACTGTGCCATTCCTCCAGCCCCGAGAGGTTTATTTTTGCTCACAGTTCTGGTGGTGCAAAGTCTGTAGTGCACCACCTCTGGTGATGGCCTTCTTGTTGGCAGAACCCCAAGGTGGTGAGGAGCATCACATGACAAAGGACAGGGAGTACATCTGCACCTGTCTGCTCTCTTTCCCTCTGCTTATACAGCCATCAGGGCTGTATCCCTCCCCAAAAGCCCCTCCTCTGGTGCACACCCATAATTCCAGTACTCTGGGAGGCTGAAGATGGAGGATCACAAGTTCGGGCCCAGAGTGGGCAATTTAATGAGACCCTATCTCAAAACAAACAAAACCAAAAAGAAACAGGACTGGGATGTAAAGGCCTAAGTTCAACACCCAATACCACCAAAATGAACAAAAAAGACACAGCCATATTGTTTCTACCCTCTTCATATCCCACAATAGGAATTACATTTTAACACATGAAGCCTTTGGAGATATTCAAATCAAATCCAAATATCGCAGTGTTTTCATGGCTGGAAGCTCATTTCTCTTTGAGTGTTGAATATGATTCCATTATATGGATGTGCCAGTTTGTGTATTCATCTACTAAGGACATACTGAGCACTTAGCGACACCAGATGCTGATGGCAACATGGATCCCTGGGACTCTCAGTTGTTGCTGGTGGGGGTACGCAGTGGCACAGCTGCTTTGGAAGACAGGTTGATTTTTTTTTTTACAACACTAATGTGCTCTTACCATATAGTACAGCAACTGTGCTCTTTGGTATTTACCCAAAGGAATTGCAAACACGTTCACACAAAAGCCTGGACGCAGATATTTATAGATGTTCTATTTAAGGCCTCTCCTCTGTGTAGAATCCCATTCAGAGTGTGATGGGGAACTCTTGAAGAGCTTTCAGCTTTGTTCCAGGTAGAAAGTGACATGGTTAGATTTAGGACACTGACTCTGAGGGCATTTTCACTCTGAGCTGAGGTGAAAGAGACTCCATGTGATCCAGTGCTGTGGCAGTAGCAATCCGAGAGGCTGTCAGTTTCTGCATGGGGCTTCAAAGAACAGTGAATCGCAGGACAGTCTGTCTCTGTGTCTATTGGGCAGGTGAGGGCTTCTACCTTCCCCTCTGTGCTTCAGACCCACTTCCCAGAATTGCTGGGTCAACGAGTGCACCCTGGGCTGCAAGTTGCCATTTGGTGAAGGCATGGTTACCTTTGCCAGAGAGGTACTGAGACCCAGGGGTGGTAACCAATAATGCCAGTGACTGTGTGGCCTGTGGAAGTTTGGGGTGCCATTTTTCTAGTCTTCTGGGGAAGAGTAAAGTCAAATTGGAGGGTGAGTGCCAAGTGGCTCCTCAGTGCCAGGTATCAGGAGTCCTGACTGGGTACTAGTGCCGTGTGATTGCTTTATACATGCTACTTCATTCAGTCCTTACAGCAACCCTGGGAGGTTGACACTACTGCAATTACCCAGCTTTTCATCTGGAAAACTAAGACTCAGAGAGTTAAAGTAACATATTCAAAGCCATACGGTAAGAGACAGAGACAGGCTTTTCTGACTTTAAAGCCTACACTGTAACCATAATACCATCCTCTGTCTTCATACCTTTTCATTCTATTCTATTCTTTTTTATTTATTTATTTTTTGAGACAAGATCTCACTCTGTAGTTCAGTCTGGTCTTGGACTCACTGCGTAGCCAAGATGGTCTTGAATTCACAGCAGTCCTCCCCCTGTAGTCTCCCGAGTCCTGGGATTACAGGTGTGTGCCGATATGTCCAGCCAGGCTTTTATTATCATTCTTTTAATCCATCAGTCTCAACTCTAATTATATGATTTGTCAGAAAGTTGTTTTCCTTCTGCTACTGGGTGAGTAGGCCAGTCTTTCTCCTTCTAGGTTTTAAGTTCATGCTTAATGTAGACCCATCTGGAATTTATTGTCGTGTATATATATTTTATTGGGTTTTGGTTTTGCTCTACTGGTCATAATCTAAAGTTAGAGTCTCCTAAGATGCTCAGATAAAAATGAGCTTTCTGTAAAGAAACGTGGACTAATAAGGAGAAAGGGATCCCTAAGCATTCCAAGGAAGGACTCAAATAAAGCTGATTTTAGAGACATGAGATCAGACCCAAATGGCCTTTTCCCAGCTCAGGTTTTATTTGTTGAATCAGTGCAGCAACCAATTGTGTGTCAGCTGTGCAGTGAAAGGAGCAGTAGCCAAATCCTGTTGGTAAGCCAGGCTACCCAAAGCATAGGGCAGTAGAAACACGAGAGCCTCGTGCTTGAGGGACAGATCTCTGATTTCCCCATGCATCTTCTGTTTAGACTCAGCTTGTCTTCAAAGGCTGTAACCAAATGGAACATGTGTACCTGCTCCTGTGTGGTTCCCCCCACATCTGTTCTCATGAAATGCCCCCAGAGAGTGACAGCTGCTGCCAGCAGGTGTGGCATCTGTGGGTCTCACAGCACTGGATTTTGTAGTGAATGTGATGCCTTTAAAGAACAGATGAATGGAAGATCTAGGTTAAGTGTTGGCTCTGCCAGAGCTGTGTGACTTCTGACTGATTCTTAGCTTCTCTGGGACTCAGTCTCTGGTATACAAAGAAAGAGGTTTGGGACCAGGGCTCTTGGTAACTCTTGAGTCCTGTAAGTCATTAAGTTGGTTCCAAAGTCTTGAGGAAAGGCAGATGCTGCCTTCACATTTGTTCTCTCCTGAAAACCCAGATAGATCAGGTGCCCCTTTGATGGAAGAGTTTTCAAGAGGGGACAGGCTCTCTCTTGGGATTCAGATGGGCTTTTCCCTTTCCTAAGACACTTGGAAATGAAGTCTAATATGGCTACTAGGGCTTGAGGGAGCAAAGATGCCGAGGAGGGCCACGTGCCGAGGCCTCCTGCTTGGTCCAGCTGCCATCCCTGTCTGTACCGCCTCCCCACCCCTCTTGGCGCATCTTTTCTATTTGAGCTTTTGATCCTAAGCCATGTTCTGTTTGTGTCTGTTACGGCTCTGGACTGAAATGAGCAATTTATTTTTCTCCAGTTGGAAGCGGAAGGTTTCTTAAAATACAAGTAATAATGTCCTCAGTGCTCTCCACCCTGGGGCCCACTAACTGCCGAGTCAGATCCTGTTTGAAGCAGAAGGCACCACGGCCCGCACAGGATGTGAAGCAGGCTGGAGGTTGCTGATATACCTTCAGGCCACTTGAGCTTTTTCGAAGCCCAGGAGTGGAGGATAGATTTCACGGTTCCACTCTTCTAGAGCAGGGATTCTCAACAGCGATGCTCTTAGCATTTTGAGCCAAATAATGCTTTGTGGAGGGGTGCTATCTTGGGCACAGCAGAATGCTAGGCAGCTTCTCCAGGCTCTTTCCACTAGATGCCAGCAGCACCCCCTTCCCTGGATACCACAATCATTATGTCTCTGGATATGCCGCCTGTCCCTGGGGACAGCATTGCCCCAGTTAGCAACTGCTGCCCTGGAGTTGCAACGGCTTGAGCAGGCAGCTTGTGAACGGAGCTAAGCTTGTGAGAACTGGGCTCTTTGGGTTTTTTGTTTTGTTTTGTTTTTGTTTTTGTTTTTTTTAATCTGGGGACATAATTTTTTAAGCTTTTATTTTTGTTTTCTTGTTTTTGTTTTTTGTTCTGAGACAGGCTCTTGCTCTGTACTGCAGCTGGTCCTGAACTCACTATGAAACCCAGGCCGGCCTCAAACTCCCAGTAGTCCTCCTGCCTCAGCCTCCCGAGTGCTGGGATCACAGGCTGTGCTACCACGCTCAGTTTGGTTTCACTTCTGACTCGCCAAAGACCCGAAAGCAGGTTAATGCCGTGCTCTATAATGAGGCATCATATTTTCCTTATTAGAAAAAGAACATATGCTTGTTGGATAACATTTAGAAATAACAGGAAAATCGAAGGAAGAAAAATACTATTTTGCATCTTGATCATTTTTACTTCCATTCCCCCTTCCCATGCCCACACTGCCCTCCCCATTCCCTCTCCACACAGCCTGTCTTCATACTTGAAAGAAGAATTTAAAGGAACTGCCCACATCTCACCCACCTAGAAATAATTACCACCACTAAGATATCTTTTCTTCCTGCATCTTTTATTTAAATACCTCCTTCCATCAATACATACCCAGTTAGGATTATATCTTACTATATGATGGCAAAATTTTCTCAGAAACTATGAGGGTTTTTGGAGATAGGGTCTTGCATTGTAGCTAGGCTGATCCTGAACTCACTAAGTAGTCCAGGCTGGGCTCAAGCTGCCAAGATAGCCTCCCAAGTACTGGGATTGCAGGTGTGTGCTACCATGTGCAGCTAATTTTTATGTGTTTCTAGGGGGTTGAACCCAGGATCTTGCACAAACTGGGCAAGCCTTAACCACTGACATATACTCTGAGCCCAAAATTATGATTTTTTTAAAAAAGAATCTCCCTCTGTAATCCATGCTGGCCTCAAAACTCACAGCAACCCTCTTGCCTCCTCCTCCCGAGTACTGGGATTATAGGTGTGTGCCACCACGCCCAGCTAGTATGTGGCACTAGGAATCAAGCTCAGGGCTATGTACTTGCTGGTTAGACACCTTAATCGCTGTGCTAGTTCTCCAACCCCCAAAATATGATTTTTAGTGAATGCATATTTAACCATCTAAGGATCGCCCCATACTTTATTTAATGAACTTTGAGTTATGAGACATTATTGTAATTAGACAATACTGAGTTGACCATTTTGAATATTAGTCTCTGCCTGAGTCTCTGATTTCTTTGAGGCAATTCCTAGAAGCAGGATAAAAGGGGTCAAAGAATAGAAACATTTTCAAGGCACCTGCTACCTCGTATCGAGTGGCCCTCAGCATGGTTGTGCCATTGCACAGCCTCAGTGTGGGAGAGAGCCACATCAGGGCAGCCAGCACTTACAAGCTCTCTTTGATAGCTCAGCCTTCTACTAAAGTTAAACGGTCTCCATTTTGTTTGCCATACTGCACAAGCCTCTACAAAGCTCTGGGTGGTCTGCTTGCATGGTACGGTGGGGCAGAAGACATACTGAGCAGGATGAATGACAGCTGGTCCCTTGAAGTATTGTGGACAGAAGTTACACCCAAGACTGAAGGCCCTCCACAGCTTAGGCCACATGAGAAGCCTTTCTTTTTTAGCTTGGCCCAGGGATGGGCAATGTATGCTAATGGCCCTTTGCTAACCTGGTTTGTAAAAGGGTCATTCCTTTTAGAGCTTTGACTCAGATGTCTTTGGCATCGAGATTCTTTGTGTTTGCTTTGATTTGTGTCACATGGAACTTAAAGTCTTTACACTGAAGAAGGATTACAGGAGTGTACCACCACACTTGGCTGGCGTCCTCCTGTTTTATAGGTAAAACTGAGGGGGAAGGTGCCCAGAGTTACAGGGTAAAGGTTAATGTTTAATCGGGGGACAAATTTTTTTAAACTTTTTAGTTGAGCTAATTTTATACTCACAGAAAAGTTACAAAAATAGTAGAATTCCTTAATACCCCTCCCCCAACTTCCCTAATATTGACACCTCACATAATGATAGTACAATGATCAAAGCTAGGAATATTTGTGGGTACCTTAGTATTAACTGTGAGTCTTACTGGATGTCATCAGGTATACTCGTGTTCTCTCTGTTCCATGAGCCGCCCTGGGACTCCACATTGTATTTACCCACCAGTTCTCCATAGTCTCCTTTCAATTGTAAGTTTCTCAGTTTTTTCCTTGTTTTCCATTATCTTGATAATTTTGAAGAGTGTTATCAGTTATTTCTAATGTATCTCAATTTGGTTTCTCGAATAGTCTGTCATTATTAAATGGAGGTTATGGATTTATTCTTTTTTTTCTTTATTTTTTGAGAGAGGGTCTCACTCTTTAGTCCCTGCTGATCTTGAACTCACTATGGAATCCAGGCTGGCCATAAACTCATGGCAATCCTCCTGAATGCTGGGATTACATGTATGTGCCACCATGCCCAGCTTGCGGTTGTGCTTTTTGACAAGTTTAACAGAAATGCTGTGTGCTTCTCAGCTTACTGGTAATGATGATTTCGGTCATGTGGTGGAGTGGCATCTGCTGAATTTCTTGACTGTATACTATCTCTCCTTTGCAGTTAAAAATACTTTAAAGCTGTCAAAATTCTTTTTCTCTTCAACTTTTGACTACTAATTTTAGCATCCACTGCTGATTCCTGTCTATAACAATTGTTTCTGATGTTTGATTGATGGTGTTTTTGTCTAGCTTCTA
Organism: Ctenodactylus gundi; assembly: GCA_004027205.1. Classification (NCBI taxonomy): domain Eukaryota; kingdom Metazoa; phylum Chordata; class Mammalia; order Rodentia; family Ctenodactylidae; genus Ctenodactylus; species Ctenodactylus gundi. Next base: position 25,268 of record PVKB01001854.1, read on the forward strand.
TACTTATTAATTGCAGAATGCTTTTATTATGTATTCTATAAGGTAGAGCTAGAGACATAATCATCAAAAGGCTTATTCTTTCTTTTCTTTTCTTTTGTTTTTTGAGACAGGGTCTTGCTCTATAGTCCAGGCTGGCCCTCAACTCACTTTAGAGCCCAGGCTGGCCCCAAGTGCACAGCAATCCTCCTGCCTCAGCCTCCTTCCTGAGTGCTGGAATTACAGGTAATGCTGGGGAATCGAACTCAGGGTCTGAACCTTGCCAGGCAAGTGCTCTAACTACTGTGTTACTCCTCCAGTCCCAGCATATTATTTCTTGATTGACTCTTTATCCAAGAGCAATAACTCTTTCCAAAATATGATCTACTTATCTCACATCTCCATATATTGATTCTCCCTTGTGCTCACAAAAAAACTTGCAAAAACAGTGTAGAGGGTTCCTGAGTACTCTTAACCTAATTTCCTTTAATATTAACATATTACATAACCATACTATAATAATCAAACTAGGAAATTACTTCAATTATTTGAAGGCTATTTAAACAACTAGGCAAGCAGGCACTGGTGATGCAGGCCTGTAATCCCATCACTTTGGAGGCTGAGGTAGGAAGATCACAAGTTCAAGCCTAGCCTGGTCAACTTAGCAAGACACTGTCTCAAAATTAAAAAAAAAAATGGGCTGAAGATAGAGCTCAATACGAAATCAATTCCCAGTACAACAACAACAAAATAAGCAAAAATCATAACAAAAAATAGACAGGTGGTCATGGTCATGATAGCTTAGACCAAGTGGATACCTGGGGGAAGTGATGATATACAGTTGGTAAAGGTGGAACCTGCAGGATTATTGAAAGGATTAAATATGGAGTGAGAGAAGAGCGAAGTCCAGAATGGCTCTGTCTTAGTTATTTTTTTGTTGCTAGGATATAATATCTGACATCCACAGTTTAAGGGAGAAAAGATTTATTTTAGCTCACAGTTTCAAAAGGTCTCAGTCCATTATTGGGTGGCCAGCAATGATGGAAGCGCATGACAGAGCCTAGCTGGAGGAAAATCTGTTCACCACATGGCAAAGAGCCAAGGAAGGGTGGAGCTATCATAAACCTTTCCGGGTCATGCTCCAGTGATCCACCCCTTCTGGATCAAGCCTCAGTGCTCTTCCCCTTCCAGGTCAAGCCCCAGTGTTCTGCCACTATGGACCAGGTCTCACCTCTTAATAGCACATGGTTCCATAGCTATTCTATAACACCCAAGTACATGAGGTTTTGGGGGAACATTCCAGATCCAAACCATAATATTCCACACCTGGCCCCCAAAGGACTTGTATCTACCTCTTTATACAAAATGCATTTAGTCCTTATCTAAGAGTTGCTAAAGTCTTCAGAGTTTTAGAAATACCCATGTCCAAGTCTCCTCTGAGAGGACTGGGAGGATAGAAAGCAATTGGACCAAAGCAATCATGAAAACCAGCAGGGAAAGCACCAAATTCTGCAGCTTCATTAAATCCTGTAGCTCTGTATCCAGCACTTTGCCCACACTGTGGCAAGATGTGCACTCCAAAGGCCTTAAATGGCCCTGGCCCTGTGGCTGCAATTGCCATGGCTTCTCTTTAGGTCTGACTCCACTCAGCCTGTGGCCTTCCTCTGCAGACAATTCATGTTCCTGGCATCTCTAAATTTCTGGGGTCTCCACTACTTTTGGCTTCACTTTCACAACTCTTGCACTGTCCTCCAAGGGACATAATGCCTGACCTCCAAGGCCTTTTTCTGAAATCTGGATGGAAGCCTCCATGAGCCCACAGCTCTTGCATTCTGAGTGCCTGTGAAGCCATCGCAACAAAGATGATGCCACTGGCTTGAGCAGTAGTCTGCACCCCTTGGGCAATCATTGCTGAAGCCTCTGTGTTCTTAGATTGCTGAAGTCCTTGGGGATTCACTTTCTTGGGTTGTTCTACAGGATGCTTTGGGGCTCACTTTTTAAAGCAAAGTCTTTTGCCTTTCTACCCTTTAATTGGTAAAGGACAAGGTCTTGCTGATTCCTGACACAGCCTTAAGGAATCTTTTTTTTTTTTTTATAGTTCTGATTCCAAATACTTGGCTTCTTCTTTTAATATTTAAGTTAATTTAAAAAATTTTTGAGACAGGGTCTCACTCTGTAGCCCAGACTGGTCCTGACCTCACTATGGAGCCCAGGCTGGCCTTGAACTCATGACAATCCTCCTGTCTCAGCCTCCTGAGTGCTGGGATTACAGGTGTGTGCCACCATGCCCAGCTTATGTGATGCTAGGGAATCAAACTCGGGTATTTAGTGCTTGAGTTAGTGCTTTCTAGGCAAGTGCTTTTACCATGAGCCATTCCTCCAGCTCCTTGGCTTCTTTTTAATGCTAATCTCTTTAACAACCATGTCTATTTATTTTTTAAATTAAATTTATTTATTTATTTATTCTTTGCCCCAATTTTGCAGACTTTTTCAATCTGGAAAGACTGCAAACTGTTTACTTTTTTGCCATTTTTTCCATTTTTCAACATAGAGCTTGCTAAAAGCTGCCAGCAGTACCTATGCGACAGCCTGAACATTGGCTGCTTCAAAATTTCCTCTTCCTGATTAAGAAGTCCATTACCTTAATTTAAGATTCAGGCAAAGTCTCAGGACAGGGGAAAAATACCAACACACTTTTTTGCCGGAGGATAGCATGTATGATTTCTAGACCAATTGCTAATAAAGTCCTCCTTTCCCGTCTGCAATGTCTTGACCCTGACCTTTCTAATCTGTACTTCAATCAGCATTCTGTATTTCTGAGCTCTGACCAGAAAGTCCCATGAGGATTAGCTTGCAGTGTTCTTAGATTTTTCTAGCCCATATCTCCAATGCTTTCCAAACTCTTCCCAAAAACCAGTTCCAAAGGCTTCTGAACTACATTGTAGGGTAAAGTCATAGCAACAACCCCACTTCTGGTACCAATTTCTGTCTTAGTTACTTTTCCTTTGCTGGAATATAATACCCAACATCCACAACTTAAGGGAGTACAGATTTATTTTTGTTCATAGTTTCAGAAAGTCTCAGTCCATTCATGGGTAGCTCACAATGATAGAAGTACACGGCAGAGGCCTTGCCTGAAGAAAAGCTCTTCACAGCATGGTAAACTGGAAGCCAAGTGAGTGAGGAAAAGCAGAGCTAGCATATATCTTTCCTGTTGTGTCCTAGTGATCTGCCCCTCCTGGGTCAAGCCTCAGTGTTCTGCACTACTGACCTGGTCCCACCTTTTAACAGCATTTGGTTCTATAGGTACTCCACAACATCCAAATATGTAAGATTTTGGGGGAACATACCAGATCCAAATCATAACAGTCTCCAAGATTTCAGTCATATCTTCAAAGTCTTTTTTTACCGGTAAAATCAGATGAAAGCCATCCTCCTAATTTCTCTCACTCCACATCTAATCTTCTCACAAATCTTGTATTTTGCACCTTCAAAATACATCTATAAGCCTTCCAGATAGTTCTTATAATCTCCTCAATTGTCCACTTGGCCCCAGCCACCATGACCTTTTGTCTACTTCTTTTAAGAGTTTTCAAATTGGCTTCTGTAGTTCCATCCTTGTCCTTCTTCAGTCTCTTCTAAACAAAGCAACCGTACAGGCCAAACAGTTGACAAAAATCAACTTATGTGATTGTTCTAGTCTCACATGTAGCTTTTTTTCTTACTCAAAGTTAGATGACAAAGGCTCACTCACTGTTCTGGTCTTCTTCCTTTCTAACCCCAACGCCACTTCTTCCCTTGTTTCTCTCACTTTTTTCCACTTGACCATCCTTGGAATTTTTTAAACCAGCCAGCCATATTCTGTCTCATGGTCTTTGTATTTGTTGGAATATGTTTTACCTAGACATCTTGTTTCTTTCCTTCTTTTATCTCTTCCACTGCTACCTTCTCAGTAAGTTTCCTTAGATCATTCTGTCTAAAATTATAACTCTATATTATATATAGTTGTAAATTTAGACATATATATCCTATCTATGAGATAAATATGATATATATTATATCTATATAATATCTATATTGCCCTTTCCTTTTTTAAATCTTGGTTCTTATTATCTAGCAGCTGCATATTTTATCTTATAAGTGTTGTCTGTTTCCTTTCTCTAGAATCAGAGACTCCAAGAAGACAATGAATTTTTTTCTTTTTGTTCCCTGCTACATCTTTAGAATCATAACAGTGCTTAGAAAACAACAAGTACTCAATAAATATTCGTGGAGTGAGTGAATATCTGCCTTTATAATTGGGCTATATATTTATCAATTGTTTCCTGAGGTGTGGATGTGCTGAGATACCTGACATACTATTGATATATGCTTAGATAGATTTTTAAAAATTGAGACAAGGTCTGTATGTTCAGGTTGCTCATAATTGATTGGAGTAATAGGATATTTATGTGTGTAAAAATAAGTAGTGGAAGCATTCTATGCTACAAATTTGCCTTAGACACTGCAAAGATTAGTGCATTACAGTGGGTGCTAGGGACAAAGAGATATGTCAGGCACAGTTTACCATTTTAAGCTCATTTAGTCTAGTTTTGATGTCACAAAGGAAAACAAACTCTACCTGACAGGATGAGCCAAGGACCAAATAGGTGGGGTGGTGGTGTGATTGCCAATAGGAGGAGGCACCCAAAGGAGAGGAAATCATCATCAGGGCCCATAGCAAGAGGCTCACTGTCCAAGTTCCCATCTAGACAGGGCCTGAAAAAATCCAGGGAAGTCTGAGAGATCTGATATAGCTATAACTGGGGGTGTGAGTGTGGAGAAAAGGCTAGTAAAGGAGAAAAGAAGGTCTCAGAGAGCTGGAGAAGGACCTCGGGTGCTGTCTTAGAGATTGGACTTCATCCTGTAGGTGACAAGGAGCTGCTGAAAAGTGTTTAAGGAGGGGATTGAAACAATCACATCTGATGTTGGTGGAGATGGCTTGGGAAGGATTAAAGGAAGGACGGCAGTTGAGAAATTCCAATAGGGGAAAGATGAAGGCCTGAAGTAAAAAGAAGGTCTAAGACAAGGACAAAGGTAATAAATTGAGAACTTGAAGGAAGTGTGACTAATTACCTTTGGGGGGGGAAGAAAGACACATTTATTGAAAATAATGCTGATGTTTCTAACTTTTGGACCATAAAAGAGAACAGTAGGTTGGGGCCTGAATGGCAACAGCAGCACAGGTGGCACCCATGTGATCATCCTGATTGAGTCTGCCTTTGACTTCTTTGAGTTTCCTGGTGTCTGGTTTATATCATTTGTATGATTGAGGGGCCAGGAGAAACTATGCCTGTCCTGAGGGCTGGTTCCTGATGCTCCTGGTTAGAGCTGCTCCTCTGTCATGTTGTGTCTCCACCCTCCTCTCTCTGACCCCAGAATCCAGAGGAGCAGTGCCGACGAAGCCAATCCAAGCAGCAGCTGGAGGAGGTGTGGCACCTGGGAGCATCTCAGAGGGCTCGGAAAGGAGCCAACAGGGAGCAGGAAGGAGGCTTGCAGTGTCTGAGAGCCAAGTTCAGCTCAACTCTATTTTGGGTGACAACATTTACAATGTTCCTTCACCCAGAATCATTCCGCCTGCCTGCCCGCCTTCAGTGTTTCCAGCTGATGGGTTCTCACGCCTACTTAACAGCTGGCTTGGTTCAGGGGCTCTCTAGCTCAGCTCACTGACTGCTGCCCTTAGTCCCTCCACTGTCCAGCATGATGCCTAAGTCCCTGATGACCAGAATGCTAAGTTTGGCTCCCCCAAAACCCTGAGGCAGGAGACCTCAAGAGGATTGAAGAAGCAGAGAAAGTGGAGTGGTGAATGTCAGAGTTCAGGCCCAGCGGTCTATGAGCAATTGACTTGTATTTCTGTGCTTCACTTCCTCTGAAAGACCAAGTTACTGAGGGAGAAAATGCTTGATATTGATAATATTTTGTGTGTCTACGTTCCTGTCTAAGAACCTGCAGGCACAAGATAGGGAGTCTACTCTTGTCTCAGATTGCCCCAGTAACTGAATCTTCGTGTGTTTGTAGGTTATGTGTAAGCCTCTGCAGACACATAGGTGGAAGGGAAAAGTGTCATTTTTCATAATTAAGACTTGAGAACATTACACATGCCCTGTAGATCATACCTGGAAATACAAAGCAAGGAAAGAACAAGCCCAATCCTCTTACTTAGACGTCTGGTTAAGAGTTTGGTATTTCTACCTATTTCCATCCCCTTCCCTATGGGTATGTATGTTTGTGTGTGGCACATAAGCATGTTACCTTTTTCCAGGCTCCCTCAATGTACTTGCAGATTTGGGCACATGTCCTCAGCAATGAAGTGTCCTCAGCATGAGCCGGTGTACAGTGAGGCAATACTGAGGTTATATAATAATCTTCCACCCAGAACAATGACTGCAATGAGTTACAGAACGCCAGAGAAGCACCTCCAGTCCTGTTCCTCTTTCCGTGACAATGCTAGATAGGACACGGCAGGCTAGTTTGCCACTGAGTTGAGTAACTAGCCAAAAAGATGACTGGAGAGACAAGGGCATTATGGAGAAAGATTTTCAGAGTGAGTTGGCATCCTTTGAAAAACATGCCAAGTTATCATCAAACTTCCCATCCAGTTCATAAACACCTGATTCTGTACTGATATTTTGGCTTGGATTCACCTGACAGTGACATAGGATTGGGTGCAGAAGTGTATGTGGAGGTGATCCCAGGAAGCATACCAGGAGAGAAGGGAGCAGCAAGACAGGAAAGGGAGAGGGACAAGTATTAGGGCTTCTCTTACCATGCCTACCATGTGCAGTGGGAACTCAGTTCCACTAGAACTTCCTGGGAGGCTCATGAATAAAATTGTCTGCTTTGAGTAGGAGAGTCTCAGTCTCTCCTCCTGTGCTCAGGCTGGCTGCCAGTCCCCTCTGTCTGAGTGCTACCTTGGGTGTCCTTGGATTGTGTGCTTGCAGTGGGTCTACATGTACACAGGACAGGCAAGGGGATGTGGTGCAGGGGTCAGAGGCTTCTCTTTGAAAACTTAGAACTCTTTGTAAGCAAGCTCCTTCCTTTGTCTAAACTGTTCGCTTCCCTGCAATTCTCTGGTCTTACCCCATATTTCAAATGACAGTATGTTTCTTTGACTCTGGGTTGTAGATGTGTTTGTTTACAGCCAACATTAAAATTCTGACTCACAATTCTTACCTCATAAGTCTTTATTGAGCTTTGTCAAGAGCAAGCACTGGGCCTCCGGAGGATTGGGCCTCCCATAGGTGACGCTGAATTCTGTGTTTCTTGCAGTATCAGAAGTAAAGTGAAACTTGGAGAGTTAGAATGGGGAGAGCAGAAGAAGTGAGGCTGGTTATCTTGGGTCCCCAGTTTGGAGGCAGAGAAAATACTCTGTGGCTCTGGACTATTTGTTGATCTGTCAGGAGACTCTGAAACAGACTTCCTGAGCACCCGAGGTAGACAGATGGCTGGCCCTCTGGGGCTTTCTTGGCATCAGGTTCAGGCTAGATACACAAATGTTGACCATAACAGAGGCATTTTTTAACCCTCTAAAGGTTTTTTAGAACCATGTTTTGAACTGGCAGCTCTTCTGTGGGCACTATTGAGATTCATCTTTTGCTTTTCTAGTGTGGAAGCCAGAAGCCCAAATAGGTTACATGGTTAACCCAAGGCTGTGTCATTTGTCGCTGATGACAGAGAAAACTAGACCCTAGGCCTTCTGACTTTCAACCTAGGGGTGTGTGTGTGTGTGTGTGTGTGTGTGTGTGTGTGGTATTGGGGATAGCCCAGGCTGGGCTCAAACTTGTGATCTTCCTGCCTCAGCCTTGTGCTGGGAACATATGCTTGTGCTACCAGCCTGATGCTGACCTAGAGTTCTTGACTTTTGATTCCCCAGCTCCTCCCCTGGCCCTGCTCACCAAATTAAATAACAAAGCATTCATATTCCTTGTTGTATTAAAAGGAAACTCCCTGGGAGGTAAGAGCGCCACAAGGCCAGCGCCCAGTCTTCTTTTCCATAGCCCTGCTGCTCTTTGCCCAGCCCTAGGAAAGAAAGTTCTGATTTACTTGCAGGGACAATTCTCAGCACAGCTGATGGCCAGAAAAGAGGGCTAACTTTGGCCTTTCTCCTGGTTAAACACTGACCCATGGTACCTCCTCAGTGCAAGGCCCAATTTAAATGGGACCTTGTCCATCGGTGGTAGGCCTCAGTCTTTGGGTAGCAGCCAGGGAAGTTCCGCCTTGATCAACAAAAGTTGTCTGCTCACTTTTCCTGGGTATTTACTATATCCCGGGCCTTTTGGTGGCCAAGGGAATGTATCTTTGCTAAGTACTGAGCCCTTGGTTCTGAGGGGTTGTTTCCATCTATTTCTGCCCTTTTGCAGATGACACCCCAAATGGCAGAGTTGGTTCTGCCATTTCTGTCATTGGCCAAGATTAGGCAGTGGGATTTTCCCATAACTCTTGAGTGGGAGGGCTGACCTTGAAGATTGAGGCAGCTTATATGTGTCAAATAATCTTCATAGAAGCAGCCCATGCATTCTTGCTGTTCTCTGAGTATTAGTCAGAATTTTGATGGTTTATAGTCAAGAAGAGGAGGCTAGATTGAAAGCACAGGCCAGACATTAGTATTACCTTAAGATGAATAAAGAAATGTGGGTTTTTTTTTTGTTGTCCTTGTTACCAAGGACTACTCTTAAATCCTAATTTAAATTAGTGTAATCCTCTCAAGCTTTTAAATGAAATAATTTATAAATATTTATTGAATGCTATTCATATGCAGTATCATTTTGGAACTGAATGTACAGAATGCCATCTCTGCCTTCAAGGATCTTGTAGTATAAATCAAAGAAAAATGGGGCCACATGTGACACACCCAGGCCAGGCAGATGTAAGTGCCAGAAGAAGGGAACAATGCACCAAGCAGGAAATCAGTTTGAGAGAAAACACCCAAATTGATCTGATCTAGAGAAGCCTCCCTGGAAGAAATGGTCTATGAGGCGGATCCCTGAAGAGACACAAGATTTCCTGGCACTAAGTGTTACAGGCCTCACCCTTTGTGGTGAGACTTTATTGCCATTTTGCCAATAACAACATTGAGATGCCGAGGATGAGGTTATTTGGCTTCGAAATCTTCGGTATGCCAAAGACTGGGAACAACCTGAGAGGCCGGTGGCGAGGCATCCATTGGCTAGACACTGGTCTCCTGTGTTCCTCATATTGTGGACTGTCATGCAGCTATCACAGGTCATTTTTGTAGATGTTTATTTATTGAAACAGAAAATATTCACAAAACTTGTTCATCAAAAAAATCAGGTTTTAAAAAAATTGCAATCCCAAGGAACTTCACAATAGGAGTTCATTTATATTTGTTAACACAGGAACATGCTAAAACATGGCTTTCTAATTTTTTCTTTTTGCTTTTCTGTTTTCTGATTTTTTGCTATAGGTGTACTACATTGTAAATAAAATGATTCTCATGTTTTCCTCTCTTCTTAGTAAACAAGTTGCAAAACCTCCTTATACTTATGAGAGATTAGCTCCAGTGGAGTTACAGGTACCTTTTGTAGTGAGAACCTGTGGCTTGCTCTGGTCTTTGGTTTCTGGAAAGACAGATCAGCTGCCTGGAGATGAAGTATGAGAACCCACTCATTTCTGACTCAAGAATGCTGGGGTGAAGCCTCTGAGTGCCCCCTTTTAGTGACATGAACCTGGGTAGTTCCCAGGTCCACAGCAGCTTGGGCTGAGTGGCCCCTCTGCACATTGGGAGCTGGCTTTTTAAAGCCAGCCTCCTTCGACTTTGCATTTTAGTCAGGAAGTCACCGCTGCCCACTGTCTACCTAATTACAGTGCCAGGAAGAAAAAGGTGCTTTTGTAGGTCCGAGCCTCTCTGGGAAAGGTTAGAAGAAAAGAGTGATGGAATCCATCCTTCCACATTAGTGCAGTGGGGCAGGCTCTCTATTCCCCAAAAAGCTTCTTCAGATGACCTCTTGGTCTAGACTGTGTGTCTGTCTCAGCATTCGCTGTCATCTGAATGTCACATTAGGACATTTGGGCTCTTCCTCTTCTGTCTCTTTCAACAGGGTTGAAATTAATGTGTACTATATTCTAATTTGAATGTTCATTAGTATTTTTAGTATACCCGTTTGACCACAAATTTTTAAAACCCGAAAGCTTCCTATTTCACATTGCCTCTAGGCTCATGTCTAGACTCAGCCTGAGTCCAAAGCCCTTCACTTTTTGATGCAGACCCTCACTTTTTGATTCAGCTACTCACCTTCTTAGACCATATGCAGTTTATCAGAGCCAACTGGCTCGCTGGTCCCAAACACATCTGTGGCTCCTGCACCCTGCTGAACTGCCTCCTTGCCGTGTATGGAACCTAGCTGTTGCTCCTGTCTGAGGGCAGCTTAAGCCTTTCCTCCTGAAGTCCTTGCAGACCTCTTTTGGCCACAGTGTTCTCTCGGAGACTAATCTCTAAGCACTGTTGTCATTGCTATCTATACCACTTTATTATTTGTCACTTAAAACAATTATAGTAAAAAGTGTGTAATATTATTAGCCAGGCATGTTGGCACACGCCTATAATCCCAGTACTGGGGAGGCTGAGGCAGGTATTATGCTGTGAGTTCAAAAGCAGCCTGGGCTACCTGGTGAGTTCAGGACCAACCTGGACTGCAAAGTGAGACCCTGTCTTTAAAAAAACAAAAACAAAAACAAAAACAAAAACTATCTTAACCACCCCATGCGTACAGCTCAATGATATTAAATGTGTTCATATCGTTGTACAACAGATCACCAAGACTTTTTCATCTTGGAGAAGTGAAACTACCCATTAAGCAACAGCTCCCTCTTTCACTTTCTTTGACCTGAACTGTTTAACTCAACTAGCTCTCAGTAAGTGCTTGAGTTCTAGGAAGTTGGTGGTTAGTTCTAGGGGAATATAAAACCAGATAAGATACCTCCACCAAATAGAGAGGATCGTAATCATTGAATAAGCGATAGTTTTTTCATTGTTGTTGTCTCGTGTTCCTAAATGGATAATAGGAAAGTGACCTCCTTAGGAGCCACATTTTTTTTTTTTCTTTTGCACAAGGCAGAATAACATGAGTAAGTAAAGGCAGTTTTAGTCCTTAGGTTCCCTATGACACCCAGGGTGGGGACGAGCCTGTCCTTACTGTGTGCTGCTTGGTAATTACACATGCTGATGTAAATGAGCTTCGGCTATTTGGAGAGTCTTTATGTTCTCTCAACTAGATCGCACATTTTTTAAAAGAAATTGTTCTTTCATCATAATGAGGTTACTCTTGTTATTTTTAATTATGGATATAATATATGCCTGTCAAAGAAGTAAAATGAGACAAAAATGAAAAGGACAGATAAGCATAAGAACATGAATGCCAGTAAGAGGGGTCTCACTGTCCCGGAGGTGACTGCTATTAACCTCGTGCTTTGTCTGTTCAGATAATTGATCATACAGATTCAGATACATACCAAAAATAGAATCATATTGTAAGTACTTGTTTTACCAACTTACTATGGTTGGAGTATATTTACTTGTCAACACATTTATTCCTGTAATTTTAACACAACAAATATTTATTGAGAACCTGTACCGTGCCAGACATAAATTTAGGTATTGGGAATAAGGAAAAGAAAAAGACTTGCGTTAACACTTACACTATAGGTTTGTCTTAGTTACTTTTTCATTGCTGTGACTCAATACCTGACATTCACAAATTTAGGGGAGGAAAGGTTTATTTTAGCTCACAGTTTCAGGAGATCACAGTCCATTCAGGGACAGCCAGCAGCAATGGAAGTACATGGCAGAGGCAGAGGTGGAGGCGGCTCCTCACAACATCACAAACAGGAAGCCAAGTCCCATCAAATCCAGACTTTCCCCAGAGGAAAAAGCTGTAACAATCTTTCTTCTTCCTTCCTTTGATATAGTTCAAGCTCCCAGTTGGGCCTCCTACATCTGGACGGGTGTTCTTCCCTCATTCCTTGGCCCACAAATCACTCACACTCTAATCCAGGCTTGTTCCTAATTGCCTAATCTAGGCATGGTTCCTGATTGCCTCAAATTGACATAATCTCTCCAACTGTCACAGGGTCGAAGTGAAATAATAAATAAATAAATGAATAAATAAATAAATAAATAAATAAACAGGATACTAAAAAGGATTATTAAAAACAGAAGTATGGGAGGGATTGGGGTTATTTTAAATGTTCTGTTTGAAGAAGGAAATTTGGAGCTGATGTTTAATGATTCTAGGAAGCTTCTGTGTAAAGGCTATGGGGAAAGTGTTTTGGGAAAGAGAACAGTTCATGCAGTAACCAAAGCTTGGGAATTACTTGCCATATTTGAAAAGCTATAGCTGTTTTTATATGGAGACAGCATCTTGCTCTTAATTCCAGGCTGGTCCTGAACTCATTGTTAGCCCAGGCTGGCCTCAGACTCACAGCGGTTCTCCTGCTCTCCTCCTCTTGAGTGCTGGCTTTATAGAAGTGAGCACCATGACCAGCTAAATTTGTGAGTGTGTGTGTGTGGTGCTGAAGAATCAAATCCAGGGCCTTGCAAACACCATAACCACTGAGCTATGCCCACAGCCCCTCAAGGAACTATAAGAAAGCTGCTATGGTTGAGACACAGGGAGGAGGAAGAGGGGAAACTGAACAGTAGGTCAGAGAGGCAGATGGGACTACTTGTAAAGCTCTTTGGGGCCTTGTAGATCATGATCACAATTGTGGATTTTTTCTAAAGTTCATGAGAAGCCATTGGAGGGAAGTGACATGATCTGATCTGTTTCAGGAAGATTGCTCTCTATAAATGTAATTTTCTCCATTAACAAATTAAAAGAGAGACCCCCCCCATCCCCAAACACATACGTAATTATCTCATTAGAGCACAAAAATCAATACCCTGCAAAGGAAAATGCCACACAACAAATGATCTGGTGTTTCACTAAGTGGATTATAAGAGGAAAGAAAAAAAAAAAGAAGATGGACAGCCTTTAGCTCAAAAGAGATTCAAAAGACTTAAGAAATCAGGGTAACCATAGCTTATAAATCTTCATGTATAGGGGATAAAACTACCAAAACAAACAAACAAAAAAAGTGAGCACCACAGGCTAGAGGAATAGTTCAGCAGTTAAAGTGTTTGCTTAGCAATCACAGGCCCCGGGTTTGATTCTCAGCACCACATAAACTGGATGTGCTGTAATCCCCAGTAGTGGGGACGCTGAGGCAGGGGGATTGCCGTGAGTTCAAGGCCAGCCTGGGCTACATGGTGAGTTTAGGATCAGCTTGGAGTCCAGTGTGTGACCAAGAAGAAGAAGAAGATGAGGAGGAAGAAGAAGAGGAGAAGGAAAAGGAGAAGGAGAAAGAAGGAGGAGGAGGAGGAGGGGGATGAGGAACAGTGAGCACCAAACACCAAACATACCCCCAGTTAGGAGAGTAGATATTTCTGAGTTGGAAGAGGAAGGGTTTGTAACAGGGAGGGGGCATATGGGGCTTCTGGGTGGGTGATTTTTGTCTCCTTTCATGGCTGCTCTGTGGAGAGGTTCACCATCACTAGTAGGGCTGGAGGCACAGCTCAGTGATTAAGAGCAATTGCCTAGCAAGTGCAGGGCTCTGGGTTTGATTCCCCAGTGCCACATAGACTGGGTTTTGGTGGCATGTGATATGTTTGTATAAAGCAAACAAAGAAATAAAGTGAATGAGCAGAAAATAGAGGCCTACACCACTGGTCCTGGATCAAAATACCAAAAAACAATTATTTGTAATCAGGGAGATGGAAAGTAAGATCACATTTAGATAACTTACAGCACTTGTTGGATTAGTGAAACTTTATTATTTATTTTAATTTTTTAAAGAAAGGGTGTTTATAGTCCAGGCTGACCCTAGACTTGCACTGTAGCCCAGGCTGACCTCGAAATTGGAGCAGTCCTCCTGCTTAGACAGTCCTCCTGACTCTGCCTCTCAAGTTCTGGGATTACAGGCATGTGTCACCATGCCCGGTTAATTTTCGTGTGCTGGTGAGTTGAACGAAGGGCCTTGCACATTCTGTGCAAGCACTTTACCACTGAGCTATGCTCCCAGTCCTGAATTGGTAAAACGTCAAAAATTTGGTAATACCAACTGTTTTAAAGGTTGGGGATTCACAGGATCTCTTCAAAATTGCTAGTAGGAGTAGAAATTGATGAGCGATCTGAGAAACAAAGTTTAACGTTTACACATTCTAACAGCCAGAAATTCTACTTTTATATGTATATATTTCTCTACAAGAAACTCTTGCCCATGTGCAATAAAGGACATGGACCACGGTAATATTTGCAGCAGCAGCATCTACAATAATAAAAATCTAGGGGGATCCTAACTGACCATTAATCAGAGATTGGATAAATGAAGTCTGTAAACACAATAGAGTATTACATGGTAGTTTGAATGAAACACACCATATACTTTTAGTAATGATTAAGTGCAAAAACATTGCATGTCACATGATACTTTTTTATGAAATTAAAATCAACTTTAACAAAAATACAAATATTTAGGAATTGTTATAGGTAGAATAATGCGATATAAAAAAAGAAAGGAAGAAATGAGAGTTTGGGGTGATGGCTGCCTGGCATGCGGTGAAGCAAGGAGACAAAAGGTCTGTAGGGGACCCAGAGGTACATGTAGATGGTGGTTAGGATCCTAGCCTGAGCTGGATGTGGTGGCACGGGCTTGTAAGCCCAGCACTCCGGGAGGCTGAAGCAGGAGGATCGCAAATTTGAGCCTAGCCTGAGCAACTTGGCAACTTATTGAGATCCTGTCTCAACATAAAAAGTAAAAGAAGGTGGGAGGCCTTTGGGATGCAGCTCAGTGCAGGGGCCCTGGGTTCAGTCTCCAGTACTGAAAAAAAAAAAAAATCCTGTTATGCTTGAAACAAATAACCAGCTATCCAGCCAGTTAGCAAAGTAGACAACTCCAATTGCTATGGGAAGAATGAGGTGAAGGGTGACCGGTCAGGTGGCTGTTTACTAATTTAGGGAGAGGGGGTGGTACTTTGTACTAAGATGGTAGTAACTAAAGTGAAGAATAAAGGGCAGCATCATAATATATGTTGGAGGCAGCAGAGAACTTGTTCTGATGCCTTCCATGTGGGAGGTAAGAAATATTCTATTTTATGAAGCTACCATAATTTATTGAACAATCTGCTCTTATTGTATATCTGGATTACTTACAATATTTCTTGCTCCATAAGAAAGGTCTAAAATGAGCATCCTTGTAGCTAATCTTCTACAACTTGAATTAATTTTTTTCTTTTTTGTGGTGCGAGGTAAGGCTCTCTCTGCTTTATTCTTATTAGATTTAACTTTTTAAAGAGTAGTTTTAGGATTTAGACTTAATTGTACTGGTGGTTTAACTTTTTCAAGAGCAGTTTTAAGTTCACAGCAAAATTAAAAGGGAGGAACGATATTTCCCACATACTCCCCAGGTCCGCACCCCCCACAACCAGCCTCTACCCTGCTTCCAACACCCTGCCCAGAAGGGTGCATTTGTTATGAATGATGTGAACTCACACTGACACATCATAGTCATTCGGAGTCTGTGGTGTACATTAGCGTTCACTCCTGGTCTAAATCTGTGTCTTGGAACAAATGGACGGTGACATGCGTTCACCACTCTGGCATTATACTGACCTAAAAACTCTCTGTGCTTTGCCTCCTCGTGGCTCTCTCTCTCCACTCCTGCCAGACACTGATCTTTTTACTGTCTCCAGTTTTGCCTTTTCCAGAAAGTCAGGTCGTTGGAATAAACAGTATGTAACCTTTTCAGATTGGCTTCTTTCACTTAGTCATGTGAATTTAAGGATTCCTCATGTCTTTTAATAGCTTGATAATTCATTTCTTTTTAGCATTGAGTAACATTTTGTTGACTGGATGTACCAGAGTTTATTTTTCTACTCATGTCCTGAAGGACATCTTGGTTGTTTCTAGGTTTTAGTAGTTATGAATAAAGCTGCCATAAACATTCACAGAAGTTTCTAGATCTTGTGGGTAAATATTAGAATATAATTGCTAGAGTTTATGGAAAGACTGTGCTTAGTTTTGTCAGAAACTGCCAAGCTGTCTTCTGAAGCTGCTGTGCCATTTCACATTCCCACCAGCCGTTAATGGACATTCCTGTTGCTCCACATCCTCACTAACATTTGGCATCGTCAGTGTTCTGGATTTTGACAATATTAATAGATGTACAACTTGAATTAATTTTTAAAAATTAACTTCCAGAAATTAAATGTTATACCAGAGGATACATGCATTCTATATGGTTTAATAAATATTACCACAATGCCATCTGGCAGCATTTTCCTGCTTCCTGCAGTGAGCATCTTTAGAGTACTGGACCCTTATGCTGGGTCATATCCTAATCTCCTTTTCCTTAGAAAAATCTCTGTCATACATGGATCATAGAACTCTTTTTTTTCAAGTTAATTTTAAAAATTGAGGCAGAGTCTCACTCTGTAGTCCAGGCTAGTCCTAAACTCACTACATAGCCCACGCTGGCCTCGAGCTCATGGCATTCCGCAGCCTCAGCCTTCCAAGTGCTGGGATTATAGACATTCACCACCATGCCTGGTATGGCTCTTTCCTTTTCTAACCAATCTTCCACTCATACTCTGCCCACTCCTAACCCCCAAAGAATCCTAGAGCTTTCTAACAAATCTGGGATTATTTTTCTGAGTCATTTGGGTAAAGGTTAAATGAGTTTATATGAAGTAATTAGTTGAGCGTGTATCTTCACAGAGCCCTGAGAGCTGTGTCATTCTGTGCAGTAGCTAGGAACCACAAGTGGTAAATGAAATTGGAATTTAAATTAACAAAAAAAATTAACAAAGTTTAAAACTTAAGTTCTTCAGTTGCCCTAATCACATTTCAAATATTCAGCAGCCGCATGTGGCTGCTGGCTACCATATTGGACATTTCTATCATTCCAGGGAGTTCTACTGGTTAGCACCATAGAAGTTGGGTTAGCCTAGAAATATTCACAGGGGTCCATTTAGTTCTGGGGATGCGGTAGCTGTTGAGGGTAGGGGAAAGTTATTGTTATCACCTAACATGACTTGCTAGATTTCTCCCTGTCCAAATCAGTTCTCATCAGGTCTAAGTTCTTTTTTGACCTCTTTTTCTTTGTTCTTGAGGAAGGGATTCTGGTTCTATGACAGGTAGGCCTTAAGGACTATATGTATGTGTGTTTTATAAAAGCATGATCACCAGTTCCTGTCATGACCTGATTTAGGCCAAAACAATTTTCCCATAGAACATTGGCCCAGGGCTGGGTACAGTATCCCAGGGGCCGCCCCTGACATGCAGGCCAAGGTGAGGTTTTGCCAGGGTTTGCAGTAGTCACGGGAAGGAAGAATGCTAGCCTGAAGCCAAACCTTCAGAGTTCTTCATACTTTCCCATTGTCCCCACTTCTTTCTGCGCAGAACGAGAGTGGCAGCATTTCTGTGCATTATGGAGATGCAAGAAGGGAGTGCTCGAGCTGAAAAAGCTCCAGATTCTCCCCTCATGCCTATGTTTATACCCTGCCTGTGTCCAGACCCTGCTGTGAGAAACAGCTGTTGCCAGTGGCTTAAATATAGCCCCGGGAGCCCCAAATGCCACATTCTAGTCTCGGCTTGCACACTGATTCATGGTATGACTCTATGGAAGTCACTTCCCCTCTCCTCCCAAGGGGTCATCAGGAGTAGGGGCAGGATAATGGGCCTGAGTCACCTTCCAGAGAGGAGCTAATTAGGGCTCACTGAGGCAGGGAGGTGCAAGATGAAAGGACGATGGAAGGGGCAACTTTAGATAGGACTCTGAGGAGGGCCTGGCTTTTTTGCTGCCTGCCATCTAAGCCTGCTTCTGAAAGTCTTTGAATCTTTTGTTTTGTTTTGTTTTTGCAATACTCGGGGCTTTTGCATTGAGCTCACTCCCAGTCCTTTGTTTTTATTTATTGTTTGAGAGAGAGTCTTGCTAGATAGACCAGGCTGAGCTCAAACTTGCAACTCTCCTGCCTCAGCCTCCCTTAATACTGAGATTACAGTCCTGCACCAGTGGACCCAGCTTGTCTCCAAATTATGAACAGAGGGGATGTGGGCATAAACCTGCGTGTATTTTTCCAGGGAGTATCCATAGCTTTCATCAGATTCTCAGAAGTTAAATAACCCCTAAGGGTTTCTGAGTCACTGCCTTGGTGATCTGATTCCCTGGGCTCATTGGGTTTTAAGGGGAAGAGACTCTGCTCCTGCTGGGGAGGAGTGATGAAGGCCTTGCTTCTCAGGGAGCTGGAGGGCAGCTGTTCCATAGAAAGTGTGTAGAAGGACCTGGCATAGGGCTTGGCTGGCTCACGTTTAATGAGACCCTACCAACCTTTTGGCACTGTGTCAGGCGCTTGAGGTGGAAATAAAATGCATCTTGATTCATGTGCATCTTCTACCGCTACCTCTGGCGTCTGCTTCTCTAGATATGTGCCCTTCAGCAAGATCAGCACCTGTGTGGACACACCCTAGAAAGCAAAGCATGAGAACCTGTGCCTGGCATGATGCGCTTTGCAAGTGCCCAGGCGAGGAGAAATCATGGCTAAAGGAGGGAGAGAAATCATCCAGGAAGGCCACAGGGGAGCCAAACTTGGGTCTTCGGCTGAATCTTTAGACACCCGGTCTTGATCCTGATGGCCTTGATCCTAAACCACTTAGTGACTTTGGTGGTCACTTGGTCGCTTTTCTGTGCTTTCTATATTATCTGTAAAACAGGCAAATTTTCTGACATAAGTACTCCAGGCTGGTCCTGAACTCACTATAGCCAAGCTGGCACCAAACTAATGGCAATCCTTCTTCCTCAGCCTCCTCAGGGCTGGGATTACAGGCATGGGCCACCATACCTGGCTTATGTGGTTCTGGGGTGTGTTTTCTCATTTTAAAAACTGCATTGATTATAGAAAATATGAAAAATTCAGAAACATGAAAACAAGAAAAAATCATTCATAATTTAAACATACCAAAGGATATCCTCTTTTTAAAATTTCCTTCCAAATCATTTTTCCATACTTTTTTTCCTTAAAGTATCTTAATAATGTTCATATAATTTTATAGGCTCCTTCTCACCTAATATTATACAGTGACCATTTAGCTGTCATTAATTATTTTCAGAAACTTAATTTGTAATTCTATCATTTGAAGTAACAAAAATTTATTTAATATATTCTCTAGTGCAAGCCATTTATAAGCTACTTGAAAATTTTTGCATTACCGTAACTAACGCTATGTTGAACAGCCTTGTATATAAATCTTTGTACTCATCTCTGCTGCCTCATAATGAATTTTAAGAACTGAGCTCTCTGGGCCAATGTCTAAAGCTGATACAGTTAAATATTTTAAATACATAAGTTAGACAAGCGCAAGACATTTCTGAGAATGACGGTGCAACCTGCTCCCTTAATATGGATATAAATCCCCATAAGCCTGCTGCACTTGACGCATTTCTGTGTATGCGAGGCAGGTGTTTCCCTGATGCTGATGCAGAAAATGGAATTTTGAATTCTACCAGGACAATAGAATTGTGTCTGTTTTTCTTTGTTTTAGAGTTATGTATGTGAAGAAAACAAATCATTTATGATAAGAAAATTTAAGTATGAAAATGCAGGGAGTTTGAGCCTTGGCAACGAAGGAGGGAAAAGAGCAAACGAGCTTTGGAGCTCTGGATTTCAGTCAGAACCCTCTGTAACTTGTTAGCACGCGGACTTCAGAAGTGGGAGGTTAATTTTCAACCTGTGTGATACGAAGGAATTGTGAGTATGGGGTGAGATTGTGTGTGTGTAAAAGCAACAATGCAGATAAAGGCTGTCTGGAGAGGCAGTGCAGGAAAGTGTCTGAGGGGCTGAGAAAGGAGGCTGAGTGGTCCTGAGGAGTTGAGGTCTGGCACGGGACAGCTAGTACCTGTACGCGGGGTTGTGCCCCAGGCCATCTCTGTCCTAGATTCTGGTCACTGATATCTCATCTCCTGAGAAGCAGAGATCTTTTTCCAAGTGATACCGGGTAGCTTGGGACCAGTTCTCCAGAAGTCTGGTCAAACTCACAGCCTCCTTTCCTTCCACATCTAAAGAGAGGCTGGCTCTTGAGCCAGAGAGATGGGCCAGGCCCTGGGCGCCATGTGCTTACCTCCAGGGATACGACCAACTGCGAGAATCAAGGGGGAATGCCGCTGTGAACAGAGGAATGTGCTGCACAACCCAGCCCCAGGAGCCAGAAATCGAGTGTCATAAACAGAAGCTGTGGTACGAAGCAGCCAGGGCAAGCTAATCCCTCAGACAGCAGGCTTGGCCTGGCAGCAGTGGGAGCCCGGCTGATAACTCCTGATAAAGGGGAGCTGCAAGAGAAGAGGAACAGCAGAGAGGGGCCAGGCAGCCTGGGCGGGCAGTGCCTGCTGGAGGCAAGCCACAAAGGTCATCCCATAGATTATAAAGGTCACTTTTTTCAGAAAGCCTCTGCACCCAGGGCAAGATTCTTTCTGCTCAGCCAGCTGAGTCTCTGTACCCTGCTCCTTGAGCCCAGGGACGGCAAAGCACCTCACAGGGGAACCATGCTGTAATAATAATAATAATAATAATAATAATAATAATAATAATAATAAAAACAACAAAATACTGGCATTTCTGAGCCCAACCCAAGACAGAACACAGAATAACTCCAATGTGAACATACATAGTTCCCAAAGAATTCCAGTGCTGTTGTGTAGGACTGACTGGTACCCTGCTGGCTGTCTTGTAGCTCTTCTGTTCTAGCTGAGGAGGACTTGAAGAAAAGCACCTAATGAACAGCACATGCTCTCCATAGCTAGCTACCAGGGTTTTCTGTAGATCGGAAGCACTCTGGGTCATGTGGTGCAAGCCAGGCTGCTGCAGCAGCTCAGAACAGGCAGAGGCTGGTGCGGGCTGAAGTACTTAGAACAGGCTGCACGTGGCCCTGGTAGACTTGAGTGGATGGTAAGGACAGAGGTAAGCAGAATGACAGTGTGCTGGAACCTCAGAGGTGGCCCAGCACTGTGCAGCTCAGCTGTGGGGCCAACAGCTGGGACTGAGGAGCAGAGGGGCCAGCCACCAGATTCGGCGTGGCTTTGCACTCCAGGCACGGGCGTTTAGTCTTGACTTTGGAGTGAGCAGGGAGTAGAAGGAACCCTAGTGTGAGAAAGCGTGAGAAGCAAGGCTTTGCTGGTAATTCCCTCTGAATGGTTTCCCTTCGCTCTCTGTGCAGCTTCTTAACGCCCTGAGCCGTGTCAGGCCTGCCGAGAGATGAGCCATATGGCACCTAGCCTGCTCTGTGTCTTGTGTAGCCACGGGGGCTGTTGTCAAAACCCTCCTTCTCCAACACCACATCTAGAAATGTCCTTTCTTCTTTACCTCCTCTCTATGTCCCCTCTAGGTTGACACGCTAGGGCGGGGGCCAAATATTGGGAGATTGCTCCATGCTGGGGCATACACATGAACAAGACCCAGTTCTATCTTCAGAATGAAGACAGTAATGACAAGTTAGCTCTTCGTGGCATCCTGGAATCTCCATTGCCAAGCTGGGTCTTCCTCACAGCTCCCCTGGAATCAGAGCTGTCAATGGCATTCCGGGAGTATGAGAGCTGTCTCTTGACTTCTTTAATATTTCTGATTATTATTATTATTATTATTATTATTATTATTATTATTTCAGCAGTCTATGGTGCCTGGGATAGAACCAGAACTTGGCTAGGCTCTCCACAGCTACCAGGATTCTCTTCAGGTCAGCACGCCTGTGTTAGGAGAAGAGGAAGCAGAAGGAAGGTGGTAGGTGGGTGAGGGCTCACTAGGAATCCCCCAGAGGAAGATCCTGGAAAAGGAGGGTGGGCAGTGGCTGCTGGGAAGCCCATGGCTGTGCAGGGTGGGTGGGCTATATTTTCTTGCTCATGAACGCCAACCCTAGGAGCTAAGCCATGTCTGGGCAGAAGGGTGTCTTAGAGAGCAGAGTGGCAAGAGAAGCACCCAGTCCTAGATAAGCAGCCCTCTTGGGGCTGCACCCAGTGTGAGCTGTGCTTCATGCTCAGCAGCAGTTCTGTCTGCCCAGTCTGAATCCTGCTGGCTCTATTCTGGGCCCTCATCTCTGCGTCAGTCACACCACAGGAAGCCCTTCCTGGGGGCTACTGCTGATGCTGATATTTTTGCCAATTCTTTACAGCCACACTACACTCTGGGAGTGTAGTACCTCCTAGGACTGTGAACAGGAACCTCTTTTCTGCACAACCAAGTGCCGTGCAGGGGGTAATCAAGTCAAGGCATGCATAGCTTTCAGCCATTTGAGGCAGGAAAGCAGGAGGGAGCTTCCCCAGGGAAAAAGAATTAACTGGTAAGCTCAGAAAAGTTTTGCTATGGTAGGAGGAAGGGACAGGGAAAGAAAGCAGGTGGAAATCTGTGTTGGAGCCAACTGATGGTAGAGATTAGCGTTGCATTCAAATGGAATCCATCTTGTCTGAACAGACATTTCCCCCTAAGCTCAGTGGGGTTGTAGGTGCTAAATGGTAGTCAGAGACTTAAACTCTTCTTGGAAAGTTTGTTTCTTCCTGTCCCCAACCCCTTAGGGATGTCTGTCCAGGAAGTAGGAACGTGGTGGTAAAGTGTCTGTCCTAAAAGGGACATCTGAAACCAGATTTATTCTAGGAATAGAGCTTATTTATCTGACATTTCTTTAAGTAAGGTTTAAACTCTGTTTATTCCTAAATATGGCCTCAGAAGGAACAAAGCAAGGTACAACGCAGATGTGATTTTGTTATTGTTGTTGTTAATGTAGCAAATATACTGTAATTTAGAAAGACAAATTCCCCCAAAAAGCTGGGGCAGAATTCATCTCAGGATAATTATTTGTCTTGATCTAAAGCAGGGCCTCTGCTTTTGCAAGAGCTGTCTCACCTGAGTATCCCTGGCCCCTAGAACTGCTGACTTCTTCCAGTGCGAGGAGTGAATCTCATGGGCTGTCATTAGCAAAACCATCTGTCTCCAGATGTTCAGGGAGTAGGAGGAAGGAAGAGGCAGTTATAAGCGAAATAGCATGGGATGTGACCACATGGAGAGCCCTTCTATGGAATCTGATGAGCCTTAGAGTTTTTATTTCTTGTTTTACAAATTTTCTTAAGTTTCCAACAAAGTATTTTCACAAAGTCCCTTGTATAATTATCTGTAACTGCATAAAAATTATGTAGAATGTAGTGGTAAAACCAGTAAATATCTGTTAACTTATAGTTTCTGTGTATCAGGAATCCAGGAGCAGCTTAGCTGCATGCTTCTGGGTCAAGGTCTCTGGTGTGACTGCAGTCAAGCCATCATCTAGCACTGCAGTCATCTCCTTGGGGGCGGAAGGTGCTGCTTCCCAGTGCATCCACTTGTGGTTGCCAGGCCTCAGGAGATCTGCTTCCAAGCTTGCTCACATGAGCCTCTCCGCAGGGCTCCCTTCTAATGTGGCGGCCACTTCCCCAAGATAAGCAATCCAACATGGATGTCAATCTTTTCACATCCTAATCTCAGACACAGTGTATCATCATTCATCATATTCTGTTTGTTAGAAGGGAATCAATAGGTCCAGCTCACGCACAAGGGGAGAAGCCTAAACAAGGATATAAATACCAAGAGAGGAGATAGTAACCCACCTTAGGAGCTGCCTACCACATCTCTCTTGGCCTCACAACAAATTTATGATCTAGACAGGGAGAAGTAATCCACAGGTGTATTAATTTGTTTTCCACTAATATAACAAAATGGATACACATTCGCTTACCTCAGTAAAAGGGTGCTCTGAGGTTGAATACTTAAAAAGAAAAGAGGCTTATTTGGCACAAATTTTTTGGAGGCTGAGAGTCTGAACAGCATAGTGCCGATTCTTGTGAGGACCCCTTGGATGCAGATGTATTCTATCAAGGTGGAGAGAGTCATGCTTGGAGCACACATGAGAGGGAGAGAGCCCCAGGTGAGACAGGGAGGCAGAGAAAAGGGAGAATTAGTAATGACATTCCTGCCTTTCTCCTAAGGGGTCTGACAATCCTCCCCTCCCCCCCACACCCTTTTTTGGGTGCTGGGTGTTGAACCCACGTCCTTTGCATTGCATTAACTCTATCTCCAGCCCTTTCTATATTTTATTTTGAGACAAGGTCTTGCTAAGTCACTGAGTTGCCCAGGCTGGGCTTGAACTTGAGCTCCTCCTACCTCAGTCTCCCAGGGTGCCAGGATTATAGGCATGCATGACCCTACCTGGCCTAAAATCTTCTGAACAGTACCACCTTGTGGTCTAAAGTTTCAACACATAGACCCTGGGGTGGGGGGTGGGGTAGGGGGAAAACAACATCCAAATCATCGCAACATACAAGGAGGAAGAGGAGTTTTAGAGCAGTGAGGGCCCCTGTTCAGGTCTCAGATGTGAGAAGATAGTTTAGCATTTGAATCTAGGAGCCTGCCTGACTTCAGATTTAATAGTCTTCCTCTGATGCCTTGATGTCTGTGAAACCCAGTTCCTATTGGTACTTGTATTTAGAGCTGCAGCTAAGTTGAGTCGACGGAACATTACAGGCTTTGATGCCAGCTGACTTGTTCTTTGATTCGTTCCTGCTGCTTCCAGATTCTCATGGGTGTGACTCTATCATTCCCTTTTATAACAAGGACATCCTCTACTCCTTTACTTTCTAAATAAATTTTAAAAGCTTTAAATTCATGGAAAAATTGCAAAGACAGCCTAGAAAGTTTCCATCTATCCCAATCCAGTTTCCTCCACCATAAACATCTTACATTTGTGTGGCCCATTTGTTCCGATTAATGAACCAATATTGATATATTATTATGAAGTGAAGCTTATACTCTACCCAGATTTCCTTACCAGTCCTTTGTTGAAAAGAAAACACTACACTATAAATTTTTTTGTTTCATTCTTAGGCCAGTCCTTCAAGGCTGGCACTGCAATTATTTCTGTTCTGAGAAAGTGAAGTGGTTCAGTACTGACATGGTTCAGGCCCTTGCAGCAGCACAGTGAGCATTTGAGTATTGGCCTCTCTCCTCCCTGTCCCTTTCTACTGCCTCTTCACTCTTCCCTTCCCCTCTCTCATCCCTTGAGTTCTGCATCTGAAGGATGCAGCATACACAGAACCACTAATCTGGTCCTGCCCATCAGTCTAAGCTGATGGAAAATTCAAGAACCTTCCAGAGGCTGACAGCATTTTAGTACCTCCTCCCTCAACCTCAGCCTTCTTATCTGTGAAACCATAAGGTTAGATTAATGGACCTAGGTATCTTCTGGCTCTGACTTTCTGTAGCTCCATAAGTCGATCCTGGTACCCTATCCAGAGGGCTCCTGGTGAGAAAACTGGGGAGACGATGAGTTCTGTTTCTCCAAGCACAGAAAGCCACAGGAACCTTGGGAAGGAGCCTGCCTGCTTCACCTTAGTAGCTTCTTTTGCAGATCAGTGTGATAGATCAGTCGTTGCACAGAATTGAATTAGTTGACTGCCCCACCAAGTTAAGACCCCAAGACTACTGGCTCTGCATTTGAGGTTATTGCCCTTAACTGGTTTAAAAGAGTTCAGGAACAAAGTCTCTGGAGAAGGCACTCTGAGCAATAGTTTTTTTCCTAGAACATAAAAGAGACCCATTCTTTGAGGAACATAGGCACTCAGGCAAAAATTCGACAGGGAAGACTTCATCTCCTCATATAAAGTGGTGGGGAGGCTCTGGCAACCCTGACTCGTCAGGAGTGTCCAGAGCATCCTGTAGTGGTAAAGAGCATAGACTTGAAAAAGACTAGACTAGGAAAATAGAAGGACAGCCACCTCCTGTGAATGTTAGGATTAGTACAATAATTTCAGTAGAATGCTAAATTGAGTCCATAATAAATGGTAGATATTCTTGGGATTTCTTTGAAAAATAGATCTGAGATATTCTGCCTTCCAGCTCTAAAAGTTATTCTTTCTTTGATTCAGAGGTCTCTTGCCCTATTGGTACCCCAAAAGCCTGAGAGCTCCCCTCACTAAGAAGCATGTTCACCCATGAAATATACTGGCTTTTTTTCCCTTGTGGACTGAAGTGGATAGGGTGGGGAAACTGTTGGACATCAGAAGTTTCCTTCTTCAGCAGTGGCAAAGGAGCTTTGGCAGGACAGTCCTGGCCCAGCCCTGACCATCCTGTCAGTCTGCCCTCATGCTGCCTGGTATTTCTTAGATGGCTCTTTAGCTCTGGAGGGCCACACCTCTGTCTAGTGAGGTGAGCAGGACTGTCCATGGTGCTGTCCTGCAGGCTGCCTCCCAGACCCGTAGCTCTGTATCTGCCCTCTTTGGCTTGAGAGCTGTCCTAGACAGAAGGCTCATGGATGGGTAGTGAGCCACCCTCTACCCCAATAAAAAGAGGACTGGGGCACGGTGGAGTCTAGGACTGGCTGGGCTATGCAGCTGGGCCAACTTTTCTAGCAGGAGGCTCCTTTCTGTGCCTGTAAAGTCCTGAGAGCTGCCAGAATAGGGACAGAGAGATCTTACCATGAGTCCTGAAGTGTGGGGGAAGGCATTTAGAGCAGGTCTTTTGTTTGCTTGTTTTGTTTTTTTCTCTCCTGGCCAGAAGGTACAGCATCACAACAGCTGGACTTGATTTTGATTCCAAATCATTTATTTTCTGCCTAGAGTTAGAATTGGCTTAACAATTCCAAGAAACAAGAATTGAGAAGTACAGGGACATTATTATATTATTGGGGGTGGCCTGCACATTCATGCACATGAAGTGCTTATGACAAGGAGATGTTTATAACACACATGAGACACTTATGCATCGATATTTCAAGAAAGCTCTTTTCCAGAGGCAGGCTGGCTGTGAGCCCACGCAGGGCCCATGGCCACATATAGACCAGGAAATGGGTTTTCCATATCCAGGGAACATATACTGCACCAAAGGAGTCATTATGTGGGCCTGTCCCCTCTGGGGTCAGTAAGGAAGTGGCCTCAGTCTGTGGACTAGGAGCAGAAGTCTTCTAGAAGTAGGATTACCTGCAAGTGTCAGTTTGAAGAGCTGCTGTCCCTAGTCTTGGTGCTGAGAACGGTTGGTGCTCAGGTCATGGTGGAAGATTAGGCCATTCCTAAGGCCTGTATCTTATGTGGAGAAGAGAAGTAGAGGATAGTAACAGTGAGAAAGAAAAGATATTTTGAATTTAAAATTGTAATGATATAGACTCTGGCTGGTGAAAAAAATCATTAATAAGTTATAACATTAAAACATATACCTAAATATGACTCTGGTCAAGTGTGCAATTATCTTTTTTCCATTTACCCACCACTTGCCATTCTGGGGTCTGGATAGCGGCTCATGATACTCACATTGGTGGATTGCTGACTAACTCAACTTCCCTTGCTGGCCCAGTGCCTTCCTCCTTTCCTTTGACTCAAAATGAGTACTTTGGTGTGTGCTTTCTAGAGTGCTATATTAGCTATTTTCTATTGCTATAACAAAATGGAACAAGGCTGGATACTTTATAAATAAAAGAGGCTTATTTAGCTCACAGTTTTGGAAGCCCAAGAGCATGACATCAGCATGCTGTCAGCTCTGGTGATGGCCCACCACAGTATGGCAGATGGCCTCATCATGGGAGCATGAGCATGGAGAGATCACACGGAGAGGCCAGTCCTGCTCTTTTGTAACAGCGAACTCTTGCAGAAACCACCAAGAGTCACTTGGGAACTATGTTAATCCCTTCTGAGGGCAGCTACTTCAGTGACATGATCATCTTCCTCTAGGCCTTATCTCCTAAAGGCTCCACTATCTCAGGATCACTAGCATACTGAGGTTCACACCTGAACTTTCTTTTCTTTTCTTTCTTTTTCTTTTCTTTTCTTTTCTTTTTTTTTTCTATTTTTTCTTTTTTCTTTTTTTTTTTTGTTTTGAGCCATGTCTAGACCATAGCAGGTACCCTGATGCCTCCAAAGACATAGTCCTTCCCTGTTTTGCTGGGGACAGAGGTACTTCCATTTAAGATGTAGGTGGGAAAAGAGAAAAAGAGCTACACTTGGATCCTTGTCTTATTACAGCTTTTGTGGCATTTTTCTTGGTGAAGAGAAAGAAGAATTGAAACTCTTTGGATTAGAGGTTTATACATTTCTAATCTATGAATTGTTTCTTCTTAATGGATCCTGGTACCCTATCCAAAGGGCTTATCTTTTTTATCCCTCAGAGCAAATAGGACCGGGAAGAACTGGATATCTAGTAATTGTAAACGGCTCCTAATTTTACTTTTTAAATTAAAAAAGGAAGTACTTCATATGGACAAATGAGAAAGTATGGATCATCAAAAAGAACAAAAGAAAAAGAAAAGAACACTCATAATTTAACTATCCAGCCATGAACCTGTAAATATTTTGGAGTAAATTCTTCCAGATCTTTAGTTGTGTATTTAAAAAAAAACTTTTAAAAATGAAATGATATGTTGAGGATGTGGCTCAGTAGTAGAGATCTTGCCTAGCATGCACAAGGTCTTGGGGTTTGATCCCAGAACCACCAAAAGAGAAAGTGGGAGGAGGGTTATATTATATTTATTGTCTCATAACCTGCTCCTTTTTTTCAGCTAAGTGTACGGGGTACATCTTTCTGTGACAGTGTTTTATTTCTCTTCCATCATTTTAAAATATCACGTAGTGTTTTGTTATATGATGCAACCATAAATTATTTTATCAGTTATTTATTATTAGAAATTTAGTTAATTTTTATGGTTTCTTTTGTTGTTGTTATGCGGGCTGTGCATCTAGATGATTTTTTGTACAGCCTTACTTCTTTAGGAGAAATTCCCAGATGGATTTGCAGGGACTAAAGACATGCATATTTTAAGGCTTTTGATACCTACTGCTAAATTGGAGTTCAGAAAGATTGTACCAATTTATGCCTTACCACAGTCTGTGCGTGCTAATGTTCTTTTTCATTTTTACAAGTCTGATATGTAAAATGTTATTCCTTTTATTTTCCTTTGATTACTACTTAGGTCGAACATTTCAGAATGCTTGCTTGTTAGCATTCTGTTTCTTTCATGTCTTGTCCATTTTTCTATTGAGATACGTGTCTTTTCTTTATTACCTTTCAAGTTTCTTAATGTATCAAGGCCGTGAACCTTTGTTTTGATAGATTTTGCATATGCTTTTTCCAGCTTACTGTTTGTTATATTCTTTATTGCAGGATTTAAAAATAATTTTAATACAATAAACATAGCACTGTTTCTTTTCAGTACTCAGGAGGCTGAGGCAGGAGGATTGCCATGTGTTCAATGCCAGCCTGGGCTAAATAATGAGTTCAGGACCATCCTGGACTACAAAATGAGACTTTGAATAAAATTTTTTTTTCTTTTAAGTCTTCCTTTTGACTCATGTTTAGAAAGGTTTTTATTTTTTATATTTCTATATTACATACACATAGAACTAAGTGTTGTTGCGGTTTTTGTGTTTTAACATTTAAATCTTTTAACCATTCATAATCTTATTTCTTTGTCTGTTTACTGGTACTAGGAATGGACCGTAGGGTGATTTACCACTGAGCTATAACCCCAGACCTTTTTATTTTTGTTTTAATACAGGGTCTTATTATGTTGCCTAGACAGGACTCAAATTTGCAATCCTCTGTATGTACTGCCACGTCTACGTCATAATATTTTTATATTGTACGTATGGTATTTCAAAAGTTAACTTATTATTCCAGTATCATTATTGGATAATCCATGTTTTCTTTTCTTAATACAAAATGTCACTTAACATCCTATGTGCATCTATTGTGTTACACTTTATATAAGCACTGGCACCCTAAACACTCACAGCAGTTTCTTGGTTTTATATTATGTCCCACTGATTGATCCATTCTGTTATCTGGGCCACACTTTTTGGGGGTACACACAATCTCACTATGCTGCCAACTCCTGGAAGCTCAGGTGATCCTCCTGTCCTCAGCCACCAGGTCTGGCTAACGACACCCCCTCAAATCCTGCTACTGCCTGGGGGTATAACCCAAGGCCTTGCATGCTAGGCGAGTGCCCTAATACTTAGTCCCACCCCCATTCCCAAGCTTTTCTTAATCTGCATCTTTTTTTCTTGGCTGTTTTCTTACATTTATTCTTCCAGATGAATTGAGAATCAGTTACGCCTTTAGGATTTTTGTTGTAGTGGTATTACATAGAGGTTAACTCGAGGAGATTTACGTTTACGAGTTCTACATGTTTTTCTTACCCATTCGACCTCGTTTGTTTCCTTTAATGGCACTAGGACCTGATTTTCTATTGGTAGGTCCTGCATATTTCTTATTAACTATACCCCTATCATTTCCTGTTCTTACTGACACAAGTATTGGTTTGGCATTTTCATTTATTTTATAATTGTATACTTTTGGTGTTTTGTGTGTTGCTTTTGTAACCGGAGGCTAACATGCTGTTTTCTGGTTTTCCTTCTGTGAGTTCATGCCAAAGGCGTGTTTGACCTAATTTGAGGCCATTTAATTTCCTTCTGGGTCTGGGCCACAGCTCCCTCCTGTCATTTCTCGTCCTTATAACACAGGAACTGGGGAAAGCATGGCAGGCAACTGCCTCCTGAGGATGGTGTGTTGTGAAGCAGATGCCCACCTGGGTCTTTCCTTACCCAGCCTTGGCTGTTTGGATGCCTGGGAAGTAGCACCTGCTAGTGAAAAACAGGCACATGAGTCAAAGCTGCACCAGGCCGAGTGATACGGAGGCAGAAGTGTTCCAGTGAAGCGTGGTGCCAACCCAGGAGCTTAGGTGTCACCAGCTTGGTCTTTGCAGTGGCTAATGACATCTGAGGTGATTCTTACTGTGGCCCAAAGCCAGGGCTGGATCAACTTCTTTCTTCTCCATTTTATTTCTAACTGAGGTAGAGCAAATGGACTGTGCTTCAGAACAGTATCCCCTTTGTTAGCTTTCAAAACTCAAAGGAATTTTTTTTTTCAAAAAAAGGAAACTGGTTACGAGGACTGGCTTCATTGTCAAGTCTGAAGCAAACGCTTGTTTGGCAAGGTGTGTGGGTAGTGCTAGCTGGAGACTGCCGTCAAGTTTTGCACGTTCTACTTGGTTGAAAGTAAAGATTAGAACTGCTGTTTCTCCCTCGCTTAGTTGCTTAGTTGTAGCCTTCGGAGTTCGTGCCAGCCGTGGGCACCGACTCAACCCTCAGGCCTTCCACTTCTTTCTGCTGCAGCCACCTCTTCCCTCCCTTGCTTTTTTCCTCCTCCTCCTCCTCCTCCTCTTCCTCCTCCTCTTCTCTCTCTCTCTCTCACTGTGTGTGTGTGTGTGTGTGTGTGTGTGTGTGTGCGCGCACGCAAGAGAGAGAGAAAGAGAGAGAATCTCTTTCCATAGTCCAGGCTAGCATTCTGGCCTTTCATGCACAGGTTCTCTAGAGAGATGGTGGTTCAGAGGTACTCTGGAAAGGGAGATCAGCCTCTTGGGGGCTCACAGGAATGGAATAGTTACAGAAAGTCATGGGGGAATAGGAATGGTCATGAACGTGAGTTGAAGTATGAACTCAGGACCCTCTGGTTAGCCTGAAAGAGCTTCAGTTGTGTCTTCAGGGGCCATCCCTCCTCTGCTCCCCAGTGGAGGTGGAGATACTACCTGGTCTTGTGGTTCTGTGAAGGCTGTTTCCTTATTACATAAAGTTTTATCAATCTGACTTACAGGTTCACCTACATGCCCAAACCCTATTCAGAGCCCAAACTTATTCTTTTTCTGTGTTCCCTTCTTTTATCACTAAAACCAAAGAAGGAAGCACCACCATCTCTGTGGATATTTTCCTCCAGTATTTCAGCCCATTTTATCCAGCATGTTCTATTTCCTAGCTGAGCTGGTCTTTTTGCAGTATAAAGCCATTATCTCATGGCGTAAGGTAGACAACGTGGAGAGCAGTTTTTTGTTTAGCTCTTTAGAGAGTTGAAAGGGTATTAAGTTTGCCCTTGAACTTTTGCCAACCCAATTTGGCAAAGATAATACTTGTAAAGTGGGGGACACAATGCCTGGCATAGAGCTAAAAGAGGTTGGTTGTTTTTATTGTTGTTATTAATATTACCATTCTTCGGTCATGATAATATAATATTAAAGTTCTTATATCAAGTAGAGGTATAGAATTTGTCCAAAAGGGCCGAAAGACCACACAATGTTTGTCCTTTCTGTTTGAGAGGTAAGTGTAGTGTAAGCCACAGGTGTCCCTGTATTATCTGGGATGGGGTTAGAGAATTACTACACAACTCTAAAATCTTTCAGGGCAAGAGTGGTGTCTCATTTGCCTCTGAATTCCCTGGTGCTTAGCATGTGGTGGAGTAGATAAACATTTGTAGATGAAGCTAGGGCTAGAGGGGAACGCTGTTGTGGCACCTCGCCTTGAAGGTGCACAAAGATCCCTGGATGGAAATCACCTCTCTAGCATCTCTGCCAACCACTGATGCTGCTTTGCTAGAATGTGCCTGTGGCCTGGCGGCTCACTCCTTTTGAAAGCTGCTAACCAGGCCAACTCTTCTAAGTAGAAATTTCCATCCATTGAGGGAGAATCTGCTTCCCTTTCATGTTAATCCCTTCATCTTATGTCTCTCTCTTTGAGCTACACAGAATAAATTTAGCGCTCCCTTCAGATAACCGTTGTTACTGTTTGAATGTATGCCTAACAGTTCATGTGTTAGAAGCTTAATCCCTAACACAACAGTGTTGAGAGATGGGCCTGTGACTGGGTTGTGAGAGCAGAGACTTCCTGGATGGATTAACGTCATTGTGACAAACGTGGGTCTGTTGCAAAAGCAAGTTTGGCTCGTCCTTGCTCTCCCACCTGCCACCCTCACCTTCTGTAGTGGGCTGATGCAGCATGAAGGTCCTTGCCAGGTGTGGGACCTTTGACCTTGGACTTCAGAGCCTCCAGAACTGTATGAAGCCAATATCTCTTCTTTATAAGTTACCAACCCTCAGATACTCTTTTACAGCAGCGCAAAACAAAGACAACAACCCTACAGATATTTCACGATAGTTACCATTCTTTACTTCCTCCTCCCAAAGCTAGAACTCACTTTGGAAAAACCATAGAAAAATTTGTGTCAGAGTTCTAATAAGTTGTTAAAAGCCAGGTCTGAAGCCAAGTGGCACAGGCCAGTACTTCCAGTACTCGGGAAGGCTGCTACAGGAGGATCACAAGATCAAGGCCAGCCTGAGCAACTTATCAGCTTAGTGAGATCCTTTCTCATAATAAAAAATAAAAATGGACTGGGGATGTTAACTCAATGAGAAGACCCTGGGTTTGATCCCCAGTACCAAAAAAAAAAAAAAAAAAGCCAGGTATGTTACCCCAAATTTTAAGCAGTCATATTGGGGTGGTCCTTACCCAGCACTACCTCAGGGCCAGAGTGCTCTCTCTGGGTCAGAAAAATAGGGCTTGACCTCTGAGCCTCTGTCCCAGC
Organism: Ctenodactylus gundi; assembly: GCA_004027205.1. Classification (NCBI taxonomy): domain Eukaryota; kingdom Metazoa; phylum Chordata; class Mammalia; order Rodentia; family Ctenodactylidae; genus Ctenodactylus; species Ctenodactylus gundi. The sequence continues at coordinate 58,734 of PVKB01001854.1, forward strand.
TCTTCTTCCCCTTCCTCTACCTAGGTTAGTTAGTCCAGCAGTGTCTCTTTCTAAGTTCTTGTAGAAGCTATAGCACATGCTAATTTTTGCCATTTTCTTTGAGAGGCCTAATACAGTGGTCAAGGTGGCGGGCAGAGCTCGAGGCTAGACCGTCTGGTTTTACATCTTGACTCTGCCAGTCTCTATGCTTTTCATAGTCTCTCAGTTTCCTCACTGTTAACATCCACTACTCCATACAGGCTTAAATTAGCTCATATACAAACTTAGCATAGTATCTTGCAAATAGTAAATGTTGACTATTATTTTTACTAAAATTTAGCTGCTCTTGCTCATGTTGTAGGGAGAATTTTTGTAAAATTCTGCCTCCACCTTGCCCAGCATCCTGTGTGTCTTGCTCCGCGCTTGTTTGATGCTCTTGTTTGTCACTCTGCAGGCTACGAGTGTCTCCTGGAGAAGGGCCATTTCTCATTCATTTTTGTGTCCACATTGGAGGAATGATTGCTTAATGAATGAAAAGCCCTGGGTTTGTATTTGGGCTCCATCACCTCACAATTATGAGACTTTGGGAGAGTCGTTTAACTTCTTGGAGCTTGAATATTTTCATATATAAAGTGAGAATAGTGACACATACCTCTCTGGGCTTTGTAAAAAAAAAAAAAAGGAGGAGACCTATTTGAGGGTCTTTGGTAAAAAGTAAAGCTGGGGTGCCAAGAAGAAGAGAGAGAATGAGTTAGGGTTAGGATTGAGTCTTGCAGCTGATTCTCCTTCATGGTAGCCATAATGCCTATGGGTAGCATTTGTTTCTTGTCAGATCTCGAATTTGGAGCATAATGATTCACAAGAGAATAAGTCTGTGTCCAAACAAGTTTATTAAAGGAGAGCACAAGCCAGAGAGCACAGCACAGTGTCTGGGGCAAGGGAGTCTCTTCTACTGTCTAGGGTCAATGGCCTTGAAGAGTTTCTGCATTGTGAGAGAAGAGGGTGGCGATCTCATTATCTCGGGGTCTGCAGGTGTTGCATGGACCTGATTCATGTTGGGGAAAACAGTTCTTATGGTGGTCCTGTGTGTTATGGGGTGAGGGCTTACTGTTAGATCTGTTATTCGTTTTTCTCCCGGTGCCTGATAGTAGACCTAACATTTCTAAGTATCTGGGATTGTCTAAGTATTTGGATGGGCGGATGTGTGGGTGTTAGATGGCGTGTGAGCTGAACTGCGTGTGACTTAGAACATGGAATTGTCTCATCGTTCATACAAATAATCTTTGTTTTCTCCAAACAACTGTGAGCTCTTAAGGGCAAGAGTCACACCCTCAAGCACTACATCCTTCACACTGTCCTGGGAGAAAAGCTGCCCAGGGCCGGGCCGAGATCACTCTGGAGATGATGGTGAGCTCCCTAAGGTCTGCCCCCAGTTTCCACCAGGTGGCAGGGCATTACCTGCTTGAGCCTTGTCTTCAGTACCTTCGTTCTCTCTCCACCAGGTGGCAGAGCAGGCTACATATCAGATTCTGCTCTTGCTCCTGGCTGAGGAGGCTGGGAGGAAAGCCGAATCTTGCTGTAGGTGCTTTTAGGTGTCTTCTTCTTCCCACTCAGTGAAAGTCAGCTGGTGTCCCTGTGACAGTAATGGGATCAGAGGACTCAACACGCGGCTGACAGGAGCAGGATCTCAATGGATGTTAGTTCTCAATGTGGGTACTGACTGGGGCTAAGCTCAGCAGACGCTTCTTACCCTCCAACCCGCTCCTTCTTCCCCATTCCTGCAGGTCCAAGAGGGAAGCTGCTGCTGTCTCACTGGCCCATCTTCTTTGGCATAGGTCTGCCAGGTTCCTCTCCTCATACACATGGGATCAAGCCAGTCCCAGGGCTGGCTGGCAGAGAAGGAAAAAAATTCTAATTCTGTAGATGTCTTCTCTGTAGGGAGGTTGCGCAAATCCTGCACTGCTCCTAAACTAGGTCCTTGCTGCCCAGGGCCCTACCCACAAGTCCCCATCTTTTCGTATTCTGTTTCAAAAGCTGCTTTCAACTTTTTGCTTCCACATTGTCCCTCCTAAACCTTCTTCAGACTGTCTGATCAACATGTGATTCTGGGCCCAAACCTGGAATTTCATCAGTACAGGATGGTCAGAGTAAGATGGTCCTGCCAGTGCCCACTAGGAAAGCAGGGGCCATCCCATCAGAGGCGCCAGCCTTCGTGGTCCACACGGCCTCGTCCCTGGAACAAAGCACTAGAAGGACCTGCAGTGGTCACTCAGTCCTGTTTTCCTTTCGTAGGAGAGTAGGAAGGCTACTCTCCTTCTGCCCAACCTGCTGTGTTCTCACTTCCTTTTCTGAGCACTTTGGGGATTTTCTGCCTCACAAGCTTAGATCCCTTTACATTTCTGCTCACGGCCCTGTGGTGGCTCACTGCACAGTGTTCCAGTCCCCACCCCACCCCACCCTCAGGTCTTCTGCCTACTTCTCCACCCCCCTCTTAGGATCTCTTCCCCAGCTGTGGCTACTTTGGTCTTTTTGCTTTTCATGATGAAGCCACGAACTTACTTCTAGACTGACACTTTTTATGTACCCTCTTTTCTTACCCCTTTCCTCCCTAGCTTATTCACACTGCTGCCAGTGCTCATCGTAGATGCTCCTCCTTTAAGAGCATTCCCATACATAGTGAGTTCAGGACCAGCCTGGACTACAGAGCAAGATATCTGGCTCAAGAGTTAATTAATTAAAAACACATTTCCTCAGCTCCCTAAGACCAGGCAGGTCTTCTGATGGTCCTTTCTGGTGGTGCTGGTCAGACTGAATTATAGTTATTTTTCTCTTGATATGTCTTCCTGACCAAGAGGCATCTTCTTGGGTGAAGGGTGGTTCACTGGATTGATTGATTGATTGTTTTTGTTTCATGGAGGCATCTTCTGTTCCCTGCCACCCAGTGCTCAAGATAGATTAATGGTATGTGGAATGCGCAGATGGATGAGGAAGAGAGCTAGGGGACCTTCCTTGAAGAACTTCCTACCATTTCTGGTCCGAATTCTCTAGATCTTTAAGTATATTGCTCATAGATGTTTTTAGGATAGTGAAGCTCAGTGTGAAGAGAATCTGTGGCCAGGAACCATTCTTTAGTAAATATAATAGGGGCCCCAGTTTGTGCCAAGCTCCATACAGATACTGGGGACCCTGTAATATACAAGGCAGACATGGTCCCTAAACGCATGGAGCTTATAAACTATCAGAGGAAATACGTAATGAAATATGAAAGCAACATAATTAAAAATTGTGAAAAGTTCTAGAAAGGAAATAAATACGCTGAATCTAGGGTGATGTGAGAGAGCGCTAGGAGGAAGCTCCCTTACAATCTCTTCTCTCTCTGTGGCTAGCGCACATCTTTTTTACAGAGGTCTTGGACCCCACGGTCACTCCTCTGCTGGCTTTATGTCAGTTTACATTATGAACTTGGTAATGAGGGGATTGACCAGCACTTGTGATAACCTTTCCTTTCTATTTATTTATTTATTTTGTTCTTTGGAGACAAGGTCTCATTCTATAGTCCAGGCTGGTTCTGAACTCACTGTGTAGTCCCGGCTGGCCTTGAACTCATGGCAATCCTTCTGCGTCAGCCTCCCAAGTGCTGGCATTACAGATGTGTGCCACCACACCTGGCTTATGTGGTGCTGGGGAATCAAACTCAGGGCTTTTGCTTGCTACCTAACCTCTGTGCTATTCCTGGGGCCCCTAGTCTTTCCTTTTAGCACTGACTGTATGTGAGAGGAAGGGCTCTCCAGGGCTGGGCAGGAAATAGGCTCCTTTGCTCATGCTGGGGAGGACTTGAGGGGAGGCCAGGGTTCATAGGAGAGGGGTAGAGTCCTTCTGTCCACGAGTGTGGTGGGGTGAATGTTCAGTCCCTGGTTATACTTTAGGCAACAGCAGCACTGGTGCATTCTGACCTTAATGTTTGGCCTCCGGTTGGCACTTGGAACTGCTGCTTGCCATCACTGCCCAGGAGGACTGTGTCACAGTTCATTGGCCTGGTCTGAGGCTGGAGAATGCCAGCCTCCAGGTCTGTTGGCAGCTTTGCTGGTTTGAGCTGACTTCCCCCTTGGAGCAGCTGTTGCCTTCTTAGAAAACCTGTGGCTTTGGTTTGGATGAACTCATGTTGCAGGAGTTGGGATGGCCTTTTTGCTGACAGCCTGGGACATAACGAGCCACCTAACATTTCCTGCCTCCCCCACCTACATCACTGGAACACTCCTGCAGGCTCTTGGAGGTCTGAGTGGAGAGCATGTACCAACTTGTGCTAAAGCCGGGGAGACTGCAGTGTAGCAGTGTAGCACCAGATAGACGTGGAGGACCAGCCTGTCCGTGTGGGGTTAACAGGGTGGTGGCAGGGTTCCTGCCCTGGGGCAGTGATGACTGTCTACTGCCATCAGCAATCCTAATGTCCTTGCATCAAGGCACCTTTGTTTCCCCTTCAGCTGAGAGAGTGAATGCCAGCCCCATGGTAGAGGCTTTTGATGGCCTGAGGCCAGAAACTCCATTCTCTGCCAGGGAGACACAGTGTCTCCTGACAGTTGGATACAAATCGTCCCTCCTGGCACAAGCTTGGCCTCTATTGACCCAGGAATAGATGGACTGTACTTTGAGGCGGGGACATGGGAAGAGTTGGGAAGAACTTACTCACCTCCCTGGACTAGATAGGACTCAACCAATTCATTAATCTCAGAAATTAGATGGGTCAGGAGACCTATACAGAGAGGTCCTAGTAGCTTCGGAGACCCCTCTGATTCAGAGGTCTAACTCCAGCATCCTTTGTTCTTGGGGCATGCCTGCAGATGCTTGTTCCTAAAGAACTGGTACATACTCCCCGGAAATGCACATGACAGTGTTTGTGCTTATGAGAAAGGGCATATTTATGGCAATGTTTGGAAACATGTGATTGTGAGTGCATGTGTTTGTGATTATGTGCCTTAGCTTCAGGGGATTTGTGTCCTTGAGGCTTGGGGTACCTTCATGAATAAGACAGGGCTGGAATGTGTGTTTATGATGGTCTGTGATTCTAATACGGGCACCTGTGCGTGCCTGTAAATGTATGTATGTGCACATCTGTGTTTCTGTGGGTGACTAGCCACATTTTCTCTCTGGTGGTACTTCCTGGGCCAACAAGGGAATGCAGAGGGGATGCACTGGAGGGCCAGGTGGAGAATGAGAATTTATTACCATTTTCCAGGGCCTCTCCTCTGCTTTGCTTTCCACCCTTCCTTGTTCTTTCACCCCAGCCTTGACCTGAAGGTACATAGAGGAAGTGAAGACCCTAAAAAAGGCTCTGTGGCCAATGGTGCTGCCAAATTTGGGGTTCAGGCATGGCTGGACTTGTCTAAGAGTTAAAGAAGTGAGAATCTGGGCAGTACAGAGAGAGATGTGCCAATTCCTGGAACAGAGCTCCCTTTTTTTTTTCCTTGTTCTTTTTTCCTGGCTTGGAAATAATAGGTCTTCAATCTGAGATTAGGAGAAAAGGAAACAACCAGAAAAAGAACCAGTTTGAACAAAGACAACTACCCCCCCCCAATCAAGTGTTCTTGCCTACATGCAGTTGGGCATGCTGGGGTGGGCGGGGTGTGATGGAGTGGGGAATAGCAGGGACATTCAAGGCCATCAGGCCTAGGGAGAGGCAGGACAGCAAGGACAGGTAAGAGGGTAGGCCCTAGGGCTAGATGGAGCAGGGTTTGAGCCTGTGCACCTCTCTGTGTCTCGTTTTTATCTTCTGTAACCTATAGGACCATGTAAAAAGATGCATATAAAGTGTTAAGGTGTTTGGCACAATGCCTAACATATGGAAGGAATAAATGATACCTGAACATGTAGGCCTCACTTCTTTCCTTATATGAGGACCACAGAGGCAAAGACAAGGAGGAATTTCAGGGTGATAAGTCTTGGCTGTCTGCAGAAGAGACCCCAACAGAGATACCAGCCTGGCTGAGGTAGGACTAGGTTTTTCTGCTGAGGCTGATGCTTGCACTTTATTTGTAGATTTGATCACATATGCCTGTGTGTGTGTGAAAAACCAGACAAAGATGGAAGATACCTGTGTTTTCAGGGAGAAAACATGGTCTAGCTATGTCTCCAGACAACTCTGGACAGTGGCTACTTGGGTATCAATGTCAGGTTGTTAAGTGAAGTTAGGGATATTGGAGGATTTTTGTTAGAGTTCTACTTCATGGAAATCAAAGGGTCATGCTTGTTTACAAACCATTGTTGGTTCACTTACCATTCATTCATTCATTCATTCATTAACTTGATAATTATGGATGTTAGTTATGGATAACTTGATAGGTATGGATATGTGTGCACATCTGTGATTCTGTGTGTAACTAACCATGCTTTCTGTCTAGAGGTACTTCCTGGGGCAAGAAGGGGATACAGAGAGTCCCAAGAAAAGAGGATACACACTGGAGCCACAGGTTGAAAATGAGAATTTATTGTATGTGTCATTATCAGTCGTGGGAGGCTGGGACTCACAAAGAAAGAAACTGTTGAGATTGGACATAGAGGGAATTGGAAGGAATCTAAGGACATCTAAGGGAAAGGCCCACAAATGACCTTGAAGTCCAGAAAGCTTTTACATGACTCCATCTTGCCCTATGAAACATAGAAGTTGTGTGTTTAAACCACAGGAGGAAGGATTCAGGCCAGATTTGAATTTAATAAATATTTGGCACTAGCTTTTTTTTTTTTTTTTTTTTTTTTTTTTTAAGGCAGAAAGACCTCTTGACACAGCATAGTCAGAAGCCCCATTTGTTGGAATCCAACCTGCCTGGGGCAAGAGGTGGAGTAGGTGACCTCTTGGGGACCCCTCCACACCCGGGCGTCTAGAATACTCTACTGGCTTGGTTGCTAACTCACTCTAAGACCTTGGGCAGATGACTAAGCGCTAATGAGCCTCAGTTTCCCTCTCTGTTAAATAGTAATGAGAGTGTTTCTTCCCAGTTCCTCCCTGAATTCCAGGACTTGGGAAGGATGAAGGTGCCCACCCTTGTAGGGCTGTTTCAATTAACTCCAGGGAGCTTTTGTGAAGAGTCATTTGAGTGACTCTCCTGGCTGTTCCTGCATTCCTGTCCACGTGCTGCTTCCACTGTGCAGGGAACCACAGCTGTCTTCACATGCTCCTGGCTTCATGTGCCCTGTAGGAGCTGACTCTGAGATGCAGGCTCCTTCCTTCCTCTACTTCCTGTGTGTACTGTCACCTTGCCTGGAATGCCCTCCCCAGTCTTCTCCAATGACCCCTACTCTGATCCTGGGTTTCTGGCCAGCTTTCCTCCCACTGCAGGTTTGTTGTTCTCCCCTTCCCAACCCTCATTGTCTTCAGTGTAGCTTTGTCTTTCTATGTTTTCTTTAACCATCCCCAATCCTGTCACGTGGCATCTGCCATACATTCTGCTTCAAGGCCTCGGCAGTGGTGGCGGAAAGAACCATCGAGTCTGGATTTGGAAGATGGGAGCCTGAGGAACAGGAGAGGGAAAGGATTCTGGTGTCCAATTGCTGTTTCTTGGAGCCAGAGAGAGAGAGAGAGAGAGAGATGGAAAAAGGAAAGCATGGCTAGGGTAGAGAACATGCCTAGGACTCCTGAGGGCCTGGGCTTAATCCTCAGCACAAAAAAAACAAAAAGGAAAGAAAGAGAGAGGGGAAGAAAGAAAAACGAAAGGAAAAGGAAGAGGCAAGCAGATGATCTTGTGCAGTGCCTTTCCCCTCTGGTCATCCATCAACCCCAAAGACCTGTTACTCTTGGTATTAGTCAGAAAAGCAAGATCCTTGATCAGAAGGACATCTTAGAAAGCCAAGAGGCATTTCTTGGAGCTCTCTTGCTTCATTTCATGTTGAGGTCTAGGCTGAATGAGTTTGCATGTCCCTAGGCCAGTGCTAATGTCAGGCCAAAGGCCACTGCTGGGGCGTCCTGAACTGGGCTGAGCTGCCAAGGAAAGAGCTTTCTTGTTAGGGAGCTGGGGACGGCCCAATATCAGCTGTGTTTTGCTTTGCCATCTCCTCTTTTGCCTCCAATTCTCAGAGAAAGTCAGAGGCCAACCATAGCCTAGTAAACTGAACTAGTAACGCATAGCAAGGCTGGCCCAGCAGGCCCTCTCTTCTCTGGTCGGTCTCCCTGTAGACCCTCCCAGGGAGAGGAGGACCTGCAGTGTTGAGCCAGATGTGGAGGTCACAGAGGAGTCTAGCTGCATGGTCATGGTCAGCTCCTTTGGGGTTGCTATTCCTAGCCTAGTTGTGGTCAAGAGGGGGCTGGCCTTCAGGGATGTTTTATTTTTCTGGCAGCAGCCACCTAAGACCATGGCTTCCACATGTGTTTAAACAGACTTTGATTTTCCTCTGGAGCTATGTGTCATATGCAGGACTGGAGTCTGAGTCCTGAAAAAGGGAGTAGCAGGAGATAGAAAGGGGGTAGGCATACAGTGAAGAAAATCTCAGGGACGGTGGAAATTCCACAGAAACCTGGGTCTTGCAGATGCACTCACATGGAGTCGTAGGTAAGATAAGAGCACTCACTGGCAGGGCTCCCCCTTCTTCCTTGACCACAAACCCACTCAACTCCCCAAATCCTCCATGACCTGGGCCTAGAACTGTAAACAGCCTGAGTCAGAGCTGGGCGACAGCTTACAAGCGTGTCGGTTCTGTCATTAGCTGTAATAGCAGCATCTTGCCCTGCTGATGGTGCCTTTCATCCAGGTCCCTCAAAGAGCTTGACAGATCAGCAGGTGTTCTATTATCTTCCTATTACTAATGGAGAAATTTAGACCCTGGCGGGCCTGCCAACTTCTTCAGGGTTCAGGAGGCCAGGAAGGGACAGGCTGTAGAGTCTTGGGGCTTGCTGGCCTGTTCCTTGCATCCCTGATAATGCTGACAGGTGACAGAAGGCTGAGGGATGCACTTCTGGTCTGGACTTAGGAGACAAGTCTTGGAGTCCTAGGCATCCACTTGTTTATTCTTTCACTTCTAAGTTGCTGTTAGTGAGGAAATAACGATAACAACCATGGCCATAATTTGCACAGCACTTGCTGCAAGCCAGAAGAGGTAGGTACGAGTGTTACTTCATTTACAAATGAAAAACTGAGTCGGTGAGTCAGGATTCAAAATCAGGAGCTTGGTGCCATAGTTTGATCACAATATTACATGATATTCTGGACCATACCTAGGCCAGATGCTCTGTGTTAAGACAGAAATTTCCTGAGCTCCGAAAAAAGGAAAGCCCCAGTCCCCTTCTTTATTGTTTAAGGGAAATTCATCTGGGAAATAAGGTCTGAAGAACTTTGACACTGATCTTGGTTGTACAAACATTGTAGAGGAATTTCCTGACTTGATGTAGTTTCTGATGTGTCAGACAGAGCTGGGACACATGAATGGGTGCAGCCTCCATCCCCTACCCATCTTTCACTCTGTGCCAACTGTCTAAGAGCTGAGGGGAAGGATGCTCTGGGGCATCTGGCTAGCACAGTGTGAACCCACTGCCTTCATCTTTCAGGACAGGAAAGAAGGCTTTTTCTCTGCCTCCATGCCCGTATCCTGTCCTCCACAAGGCCGCCTTATTGTCAATGATGGGCATGCCAAAATATGGCCAAAGAAGGTAGACCTTCCTGGAGAAGCCCAGAGACCCTTCTTTAATCCATCCCACAGCATTTCTGGAGATGAAGATAACAGCCTCTGAAGAGACCGACTGGAGATCTGGTTGTTTCAAAACTGGCTCTGGGTCTGCGGCAAGTCACTTATGCCACCGTGGAGCCTCATTTGCTTGCCTAAGAAGTGAGGATGTTAAATCTGTACTGAGGTCTCCGTGACATTTAGTCTAAGCTTGGCTCTGGCTCTTGGATAGCTAGAGGCAAAAATCTCTTGAGAGATCCATGTGGGTGTCACAAACACAGGCAGGGGACAGGTGACAGGACTCAGTGGGAAATTGTGCTGATCAAGGCCACTCTCTTACATAGACCATTTCTTTTACATAGTTCAATTTTGGCTATTTGTAACTTTCTGAAAAGTTCATAGTTTGGGGATTTTTTTGGTCATTTTTTCCATATTTGGTTGTAGCCTAGAGCAATGGGTTTTGGAAAGACAGAGTGAAAAACCCCTTCAGCTGTTTGTGAGCATTGCAAACACCCACAAAAAAATATCATTTTTCCAGTTAGAAGAAATAACAACATAGTTATGTTTTTCTTTTCAGCTCAAATGACTCCCAAACAACTCCAAAGACTTCAAACTTGGCTAGTAATTAATTCTTAATGAAGGGGACTGGACAGTGTGTGCTCTGCAAAGTTTGGAAAAGAAAAGCTTTCAAAATCAGAGAATTATCGATGCATGAAAAAGCTGCATGCTTTTCCTCCTTGCTGGCCCCGGCACCTATACAGCAGCCCCTTCTAGGAAAGCCTGAGGGGATCCCCCAGTCCCAGACTGTGGCTCAGGTGCAGAGATTGGAGAGAGTGTTGGCCATACCTTCTGTTCAAAAGATGCTTATTCTTCCCTTTCTTCTCATAGTGGTCTCTGCCTATTCCACAGCCTGAAAGCATGAGGCTGGGCAAAGATAGAGTCCAGCCTGATACCTCTTTGTAACCTGGTTTTTATTTGGACCCCTATCCCAGGAAACTCCCAGGGGCACTTTAAATTCCTTGCCCAGGAGTACAGAGACATCCTTGGCTTTTAAATTTAGAACTGGGAGGCAAGAATCTAGAAGGGCTGGCCTTTGAGGACTGAAGCAATGATGGCTCAAGGACCCATGGGAAATGGGGCTCTCCCTGGGTGAGAGGGAAACCTTCCTCCTACCTGGTCATACACCGGGGCAGCATCCCTCTTATAGCCCTGTTTGGGGCCTCTCCTCTCTCGTCTGTCATTCTCCATACCTCTCAGTTTCTTCCTTTGAACTCGCTTTTTATCCTGCATGCTCCATCTTTCACAACATCTGCCATCTTTCGCGGCTCCTCCTCCCTCGGACAGCTGCACAGAAGCCCCTGCAGTTCTCAGTGGGTGTGCCTCAAACAGAAAAGAGGCTCTTCACTCTCCATCTCCAAAAAAAATTTGGACCTGAGTGCCTTAGGGATGGAGTGGAGTGAGGGGAAGATGACTAGAAAGACCTCAGAGCCCTGCTGCCTGATAAGCATGTCTACTAGGGGCACTGCTCACTCCCACCCACTGTGCTGCTGGAAGGCCTCCCCTCCCCTCCTAGGCTGCCTCATCTGTAGCTAGAGAGTGGGCTGCATCCCCTACAATGCCCCTCTGAGGGACAGGGATTTTACTTAGCCTCTTGTTCCTGGGATGATCACATGTGTGTAGGTTTACACACACACACACACACACACACACACACACACACAGATTTTTGAGTGGGGGTCTGTGACTAGCTAGTTCTCATTTCTACTGAGCAAGTGAATATGTTGCTCTGAGGTAGACCAAGTCCAGGCTAGGTATAAGAGATACTTGGCCAGCCTCAAGAGTCTTCAGCCTGGGGCTTTGTCACCAAAGGAGGTGTGCAGGCACAGACATGGACAGAAAGATCTGGAGAAGGCCCTGCCATCTGGTAAGGTTGAGGATGGGCCCTGAACTTGCCTATCAACTAATGCCAACACATAATTTTCTCACATCTGGTTCCACATCTGGAACCAGCCAGGATGCTTATTTCAAAGTGCTGACGAGGCCTGCCCTGATTGCCTCAGGGGAAACACCATTTGGTGACACCGTCTTCTAGGCCCTGTCACCTTCTCCAGATGGTGGCCCGTTTTTCAGCTTTTCTTCTCTGGGCACATTCACTGTGCATGAAGCTGCCTGGAGTGAGACCTTGTGCAGACCCTTTGTCAGGCACTAGAACCCGTGATCCATTTGCAGTTCTTGCTGGGCAGCTGCTGGCCTCCTTGTCAGGCCTTCGGGGACTTTTACGTCCTGACTTTTGGGACTCCAGAGCTTGCCACCCAGCTGTCATAGCCCTCCCGTCTGATAATCACATGGCTGCTGCTCTGTGTGGATGGCCCTATCCTGTGAATAGGGGATGGGGATACATCAAAGGAGGCCACTTTTCTCATACTGCCCATCCTGGGTCATGGCTCTGGTTCATCTGGATCATCAAATGTTAACCCCTTCCGAGAAGAAGCAGAAGTCAGCAACCCAAAGTCTTCAGGAAGCCTGTACTTGGAACTAGGCAACATGCTGGAAAGGCAGTAGCCCAGTCCTGCTCATAAGAAGCTTAGTGCCATGAGGCTGGGAAAAGCCTTCTGAAGTCTGGGAGTCCTTAGAGAGGCGAAAGTCATGTGTTTAGTGAGTGGTGCTGCCCAGAAGTGCAGAGTCAGAGAAAGAGAGCACTGTGAATCAGGATCAAGGAGGGCTTCTGGGGAGGGGACATCACAGGATGGGGCCAACCTGGGTTCCCTGTGCTGCAGTATGTTGGGGAAAGAGATTAGATTTCACAGCTTCCTGATGGAGGTTCCCACAGCTGGAGAGAGAAATAGACAGACAGGGCACACGCAGATGGGGTCGGAGCGCTGCCGAGGGACTCACACTTGTGTCCTTTACTTCTCAGTTTGGTCCTCTGACTCCTTTCTTCCTTTAGTGACAGCTTACTGTGGTGGGGCTTGTGCCTGCTCTTCTGTGAGGCGGGCAGGTGGACAGGGTGTGAGACTCACTTTATAGACAAGGAGCTGAGGGTGTAGGCTTTTCAGCAGCATGTTCCAGACAGATACTGAGTGCTCCTCTGAGGCTCCATGGCCCTGCCTGCTTTGTTCCAGTCCTCTCTCTACCCTCTGTCACCTCACAGTGCAGTCATGGTCTGCCCTCCCGGTGCATTAAACAGGTAGCTGCCCATTAAGTTCTACCTTGCTGCGAAGGATGGTGAGAAGCATGGGCTATCATCTGCTGAGGGATAAATCTGCTAGACATAAAACAGCAGGTGGTCCACTGTACTTGTTACCAGCCAAAGCGAGTATTCCCCACGGCCCACGGGGCTTGGTCCAGTGTCTTAGCTCAGCTTACAAAGCCTTTCCTAGGGGGTTTCTGCCAAGCCTGTCCAGCCTCCGTCCTGGGCATTCCAGGCATGGCTCATTCGCAGTATTCTTGGGCTCGTGGCCGTTTGCACACCCATTCCCTCCCTCCTGTCCAGTTGGCTGGTCACTGCCTGTCCCGCTCCTCCTCTTTGTAGCACCTCTCTCTCTTTCTACCCCACTAACTTCTCTTAGCCTTCAGAACCCCACTTACCCATTCCTTCCTCTGAGAGCCTTCCTCATCCCTCAGTTCTGACCTCTGTCTAAGCTCAGCTCTGTGCACTCTTAAAACTGCCTTTGATTATGACTCACTCCAGACTGTAAGCTCCTTGGGGGAAGGACATATTTCTCACCCCCTGATTCCTGCCTGTTGCCTGGTAGGGTGCCTTACTAAATACCAGGCACCCAACGAGCATTGTTTGAGCAGAAGTAAGCTAAGCTGGTGTAAGGAGGGTGACAGTGTGATGGAAGTCACAGATGGGCAGGTCACGTAGAACTTCAACTTAGATTGAATGGGTAATGAACAGAGCAACAATACCAAGAGCTAAGACAGATTGTGTGCCAGCCTTTATTCCAAGCCTTTTCTAATTTTATCCTTGGAAAAACTCGTGTGAGGTAAGTATTATTCCTCTCCAATTTTACAGGTGAGTTATGCATGAGGAAAGTCATGGGGTTGTAGAGACAAAGATATTTTGGGTGAAAAAAAATCATATGGACGTAGATACAGAGGGAAGAACCACATGTAGGGCCCTTTGAGGGGAGCAGCTCAGGCAGAGGGCTTGGTTTAGACAACCACAGGAGTGAGAAACTGTGATGTCCATGGTTGGCACATCAAAGAACCTTCATGTTGGGCTCAGAAGTGTGTCTTGATTGAGGTATGGAGTAGCTGTCACCAGTTCCTGAGCAGGAGGTTGGTGGGGTGGGATCTGGCCGTGGCGTGATAGATGAATTAGGAGACAGAAAGCAGGCGGGACTGCCAAGAGGGTGTGGGCACAATCGCCCTCTCTCCCTCTTCCTCTGGCCATTTGGATTCTTCCCTTTCATCACCCCCTTGACACGGTGACCTTGGGGCTACAGGCTGGACAGCAGCTGCAGGTCTCCTGGGGTCCTAGCCTGCTTGTCTCTGGCTTGGCTGAGGCTAAGAGCTTGGGGCTCTGACCATGACCTGGGCAGGGCTGTGCTGGATTTCTTCTTCGCGGTCACTTTAATGAGAAGCAGTTGTGCTTGCCACGAATATGCAGGAGGCAAGGGGAGAGAACCGCCAGCTTAGCCCCTGCCTGGTCTGTGTTTCCCGGTCCTTCCCAGTGTCATTCTTCACCAGCTTGCAACCCCATTCCCTTCTCTTCTAGTGAGCTGTCTTCTTGCCTCTCCTTGGGTTTCTAGCACAGAGAAGCCACCTAGGGTGAGAGTGAGCTCTCACAGGTGCTGGTCACCCCGTTGTTGGGATCCTTTTCACAGCTTCTTTTTACACACCTTCTCCTAATGAAAGGTGAAGGGTTTGGACGACATGGGCTCTAAGGTGCTTCTGGTTCCCATGTGATTCTTTTCTCTCACTCACTTCCTGCGTTTTCCTTCTCAGGGGCCAGGGGCCTTCCTAGGCTGAGCAGAACATCGCCCTTTGTCATCCCGTCTTTAGCTAAATCCTTGCTGTCTTTTGAGACCAAGCATCCTTCAAGAGCCCTGCTGTGAGCACCCTACCTTTTCAGTGTTCCTGAAAAAGGCTGGCTGGGCCGCAGCCCAGTGTCCCCAGGCAGCAGCCCTGAGCCAGAGACTCTGTGTCTGGTCTGACTGCTTCTCTAGGGATAGGAGTGGGGATAGCCGAGAGGGGAGAAGCAGATATTCTAGTGCTTTCTGCTGGAAGCATGCAAACTACCTGGTTTGGGGAAGGCAAAGGAAACAGGCCCAGAGTTGCTCTCTGGCTTACCTCTTCCAGATCGTCCCAGATGCAGGAGCCCTTCCCCAGATTCCTTAACCCTTGCACCTCAGTAACGAAGGCTCTGTTGGGCTGTGTCCATGGCTTTGAGCCTTCGGTAGCTCTCTTTGTAGAGCAGGGGACACTTCCCAGCTCAACCCCCTACTCCCCAGGAGCACGTGGGCAGCTGGCGCCCAAGGTCAAGTGCTAGGCCAGACTCCCTCCCCGACCCAACCCCTAGTGCCGAAAGTGTGTCAGAGGCCCGTTGACAACTCTCAGAGCCTTGTTCTTTCTTTTCTCTTTATTGAGGCCTTTTTTTTAATGACCATGTTGTTGATGGTGCACATATTCGAGAGTAATATGTTCAGGATTAGGCTGCACAATGGGGTTATGACTCCCTCCTGTGCAGCCCCCACCCAGGGGAGCTTGCCCTCCATCTGGCCAGCGCACATCTGGCTCAGGCTCGCAGCTGGCCAGATGTTACATCCCTCTGAACCCAGGCCTGTAGCCTCCTCTGCTAGGGGCTAAAGCTTTGAGCATGCACGTGCACACACATACAGGCGTACACACACTCTCTCTATTTGGAGTGCTGCAGCACTGAGGTCATCTGGCCCTCCAAGGGGAGGAGGAGGGAGCTTGGCCTTGGCGCAATTATTCCTCCTCCACCGTGGTAGGGCAGGCAGGCTGTTGGGACACATCTGCAGAGGTATGTAAATATCAGGTTCCCTGCTTCCAGCCCAGACAGGCCAGTGGGAAGGACCCACTTGAAACCAGGCTCTGGATCTGGACCCCCACCCCCACCCAGGGCCAACTACTTGTCAGCAGATTTTTTGTGCACTTATTTTGGGTGCTCTCAGGGGCCCCACGCCACACGAATGCCCTTGTCTCGCACTGACGAGACTCTCCGCACCCTCCTTCTGCCCACTGCCTCTTCCACCTCTTGCCTTGTTTTCCTCCCTCCATTGTCCCTCCTCGGTAATCCACAGGTTATACAGTTTAAAGGACAAAAGATACAGAGATTGGGCCCTGGACCCTCAGATAATTGAGATGTGATCTGCCAAATTTGTTTGCCCAGTGGTGTTGGCAGAAGGAGCAGGGTGGGGGAGGAAAAGGAAACCACACTCAGTGGATGCCAACTATGTGTCAGGCCCTGAGCAAGGTGCTTTAAATATATTCTCTCGGCTAATCCTTGCAACCACCCTGCAAGGTAGATATTATTCTCTTTGTTTTACATATAGGGCAAGTGTGGCTTAGCAAGGTTACCTCTCTTGCCAGTGTCCCATGGCTAGGAAGGACAGAGCCAGGATCCCAAGCCTAGTCTACTTGACTGCAAATTATACACCCATATGCCATACTGTCTCCCTGGCAACTGAGCTGCCAAGTGCCTCTACCCATCTGGAGGTCCTCCTTCCTGCTGCTGCTTTCCCTGGGTCCCCCAGGGCTACAGCTGAGGCTGGGAGCTGTGCCCTTACCAGGCAGGCCAGGCGGGGCTCACTGGGCAAGCCTGGAGGAGTGTGTGCCACAAGAGGGTGCTGGCCTGGGGGCAGGTGTTGTAACTGTGGGTTTTCTGCATGTTGTTCAAGGGCCTGGAGATGGAGGTCTCGGAAACACAATTAAGATTGAGAAAGCTGGGCGGTGTAGGATGAAAGGCAGGCAGATGGGCCGGGGAGGCATCTGTGAGGAACTTGGGAGCTTTCCATGGCTCTGGGACAGAAGGAACCTCATTAGAGAAAAAGAAGGGAGCCGCAGAGCCCCGGCTGCTATTGTCACCTTATCACGCCATCAGTCCTCCAAAGACTCCTTAGCAGATGGAACATTCTAAGAGTCCTCCCAGGGCCCCTCTTCCTGACCACAGAGTGTCCCACCCCAGAGCGGCAGCGGGGGGTGGACAGGCGCCCTCCAGCCTGGCCATGATGTGGCAGCTCCAACGTTTGGCTGCAATGGGCTCAGAGAATAGGAATAGAGGATGCCCTCACCAATCCACCTCCTAATTCTCAGCCCAGATATAACTACACACGCACGTACACATGTGCACACTCACACACACATACACTCACACACTTACATACAAACCTTGTTCTATGTCTTTCTTCCTCAAATACAGCTTCAAAGCACAAAAGAGTACAAGACTTGTCCAAGGTCTCTCAGCCAGCAAAATTGTATCTTGTCTTTCTCAGTCTGCATCGGGGGTTGGTGCGCATTGGGGAGGTAACAGGCGAGAGAGAAAATCCAAAAGCTCAGAAGTCATCTCAGCTGGATTGGCAGCCAGCTCTACCTCCTTACTGTAGTGCAACAATGTGTGGGAGCCATGGTTTTCTCCTCAGAATCCTGTGAAGAGGACTAGAGACAGCATGGTAGGTGCTGAATGAATGGGAGCTGCTGTTGGCAGCAGTGGCTAGGGTGGCAGCTGGTGGAGGGGCAGGAATGAAGCTGGAATGGTGACTGGAAGAGTGGCTGAGGTGGTGGGAAGAACGGTGGTGGTGGTAGTCAATACGATGGTAGCAGTTATTTGTGAACTGGACTTCTGCTTGGGTCCAGTGGTCCATTCAGGTTAAGTGTCTTGGAAAGTCCAGAGCTGAACCCCTTTTCCACCACTCGAAGGACAGGTTGGTATCAGGAGCCCTGTTGTTTAGTATAACCAGATGTCAGGTGCAATGAGATTGCGTGGACTCTGGTTCAGTTCTGGCATGTGGAAGTGTTTGCCCAGGAGAGGGGGCAGCTGTGACAACATGCATTTGCAGGAGGATGTTCAGCTTGGGAATGATTCTCCAGGAAAGAAAAAGTCACACCATCACCTTGGGACCAGCATCTTTTTAAAGAGAAGAGATGGGAAGCCTTCTTTAGATTCCAGGGAAAGGGAAGACTGCCTCTCCCTGCATCAGGGAATCATCTACATTGTAAGAAGCTAAGCGTCCTGTGGAGGGCACATCATACCCTGGGAAGTAGGGGCAGGGGGAGGAATGCCCAATGCTGTATTTCAGCTCCGCATGAAAAGGAAATCCTCCAGTTCTCTCCTGAGGTGGGCCAAGATGGTTCTGCCAGTCAGGCAGGGGACCAGCATGGACCATCTGTGTTTCTGTCATTGGGAGTTTGGTGTGTGGTTCACTACAGGTGACCTTTCAGGGGCCATATTAGAAGTGTTGAAACTGAGCTTGGCTCAAAGGCAGCTCTACCCTAGGGAGCCTGAAATTCTTTTCCTACGAATGATCCTTTGAAATAGTCCTTTTAATCAGGTTTCCCTGAGGAGGAGTCTGGGACACCACTCTTTCAACAAATTTTCACTTGTCTCTTTGTCACTAACACATGGTCCCAGAAGGTTTTTGCTATTTAGACAAAGACAGGAGCCATGCAAAGAATGTAGCAATTCTAACTGTCCTTGGGGAGACCTTACTCCTCAGTAACACTGTGCCCAGGCTTTGAGGGTGTCTGTAATTTCCTGTGTGGAGGGAGCTGGCCACGTGAGCACCTGGCCATGGTGAGACACTCGGCAGAGCCTTACTTAGAGGTTCCTCTATGTGTAAACTTGAGAGATGTGACTTTTGGAGGTTCATTGAAAGTTCTTGGTGCTAAATTGCAGCCATCCTAGGGTCATTTCCTAGCCTAAGATGTTCTTCTTAAGTAAACTGTGAATTCTCTAGTTAAAATAGAGTACAAGAATAGAAGGAAAAAATAGCATGGATGTCTGGCAAGACATAGCAAAATGTTTATAATGATTATCTTTAGGTAGTGAATGTTCTAGTGATTTTTACATCTTCCTTGTACTTTTCTGTGAATTCCCCTAAGCTCACATTAAGGTCTCACTCTTTTGGGCTTCAGTAAAAATTAGTTCTGGGTCTTTTCCTAAAAGCATGATTGGCTAGAGAGAGGAAGATCATCTCTGAGTCCTTAAAGCTGAAATAGTGTGTCCCTGCTTGGTCTGCAGCAGGACCTCTGATGGTCTGTGGAATTCACTGATTATTTATTTATTTATTTATTTTGAGAGGAGAGGTAGTGACGCTAGGGCTGAACCCAAGGACACAGGACCACTGCACTACATCTCCAGCCCTTTACATTTTGAAAATCTCGCTAAGTTGCCGAGCCTGGCCTCGGGCTTCCAGTCCTCCTGCCTCACCTTGACAAGCAGCTGGGATGACAGACATGTGCTGCTACATGCAGCTTGATTGAATGACTTTTTAAGGGCTGATGGAGAGGTGGAAATGGTAGAAATCTTTTTCATGTGCTTGTTGACATGTGTACTTTCTTGGGAGAAATTAGTATTTAGATCCTTTACCTATTTGTTTCTCCAAAGCCTTTTAAAATTATAATAAAATGCTTATAAAATAAAACTTAATAGTTGCCAAGTGTACAGCTCTGTGGTACTAAGTACATGCGCATTGTTGTGCAGCCATCATTGCTGTCCGTCTCTAGAATTCTTTTTATTTTTAGAAAATGAACTTTATTAAACATTTGCTTACTTTCTCCATGAAATTGACTACTCCAGATAATTCATATCAAGAGAATCATCCTAAACTACTTGTATTTTGGGGACTGGATTATTTCACTTAGCATAATGTCCTCAAAAATCATTCGCACTGGAGCTGCCCCCATTTCTGGGTCTGCCTTCTGATGAGTAGAAGCTTTCACCTCCATCTTTCCCTTTCTAACCATTTTTTTCCCCTTCAATAATTATCCCAATAAAGTGTTCTCATCACCAAAAAAGAAAAATCATTCATTTGATAACATGTGGCAGGAAATTCTACTTTTTGAAGACTGCATAATATTCCATTATATGTATATTCCATATTGTGTGTATCTGCTCATTTCTCAAGTGACACTTGGGCTATTTTCATCTCTGGACTATTTTGAACAATACTCTAATGAACACAGTGTAAAAATCTCTTCTAAGCCCTGTACTTAGTTCTTTTGGTATGTGACCAGAAGCTGAATTGCTGGGTCATGTGGTAATTTTTTTTTTGAGAACTACCACAGTTTTCTCTAGCAGATGTACTATTTTACATCCCCACCAGCAATGCACACAGGTTCCAGTGCCCACACGTCACCAGCACTTTTCATTTTCTGTTTATATTTTTAGCAATAATGGTCCTAATAAATGTGAAATGGTGTCTCATTACAACTTTGATTTGTATGTCCCAAATGATTAATGATGTTGAGCATCTTTTTGCATGCTCCTTAGTTGTGTATCTTCTTTGGAGAAATGTCTTTTCAACTCCTTTGAATAAGACATTAAACCATTCGATGTTTCACCTTATGCTTCTGACTCATTTCACTAAGCATGATGTTCTCAAGTTTCTTCCATTTGACTGTAAAAGCCAGATACATTGTTTGCGGATACTGCTCCCATTTAGGAGAGTGTTTTCAATTTTTGTTTTTTATGTGTGGAGCTGGGGATCGCATCTGGGACTTTGCGCATGTTAGGCATACACTGAGCAACACTCTTTGGCCCCTTTACGCATTTAGTTTCAGTAAGAATTAAACTCCGAGTTGCTGTCCCACTGTGCTACATCCCCAATCCTGTTTATTTATTTATTTATTTATTTATTTTTAAGTTTTGAGCCAAGGGCTTGCTAAGTGGCCCAGGCTGATCTTGAACTTGTGATCCTCCTGCCTCAACCTCTCGAGCAGCTGGGAATACAGGCCTACACTACCAAGTCCAGTTTCCACTTCACTCCATGATGGTGTCCTCTGAAGGACAACACATTCTAATTTTGATGAGGTTCAATTTATGTGTTCACTCTCCTGTCGCTCATGCTTCTGGTGTCGTATCCAAGGCCACTCTCACAAGGATATAAGCTCCTATTTTCTTCCAAGATACCACGGTTTGAGCTCTCATATTTACGTCTTCAGTTCATTTTGAGTTAATCATTATGTGTGGTGAGAAGCAGATGTCCCAGTCTTCCTTTCTGTACTGGGGATTGAGCATAGGGCTTTTGCATTGAGTTATATACCCAGCGACTTTTCATTTTTTATTTTGAGATGGGTTCCTGCTAAATTGCCTAATTCTGGGCTTGAATATATGATATTCCTGTGTCAGCCTTCCAGAGTGCTGGGATTACATGCACACACCGCCATGCCCAGTAAGACATTCTTTCTCATGCAGACATCAAGTTGGCCCAAGGTGTTTGCTGAAGTAACTGTTCTTTTATCTTTGAATTATGTTAGCACCTACTGAAAATCAATTGACTGTATGAGGGTTTATTTTCTGGGTTCTCAGTTCTATTCTGTTGATCTGTCTATCTGTCCTTATTAGAGTACCATTGTCTTAATTATTGTGGCTTTATTGTACATTTTTAATTTGTTATTTTTATTTTGTAAATACATGAATTCAAAATTCTGTAACATGTTAGAGACATGGGGTTTGGGGAATCTGTGAGCGTCTATGTCCACCCATTTTTCAGAGGTTTACCCGTTTCCTAGCTGACCATTGTCCCTCTTTCTACCCTGTCATTTATGTTGGGGCCTTTTTTATGTCATTATTTTTGTGCATTTCATAAGAGGGACACCCACCTATAGTCAGTCTTTTGTGCTTAGTCTATTACACTGAGCATTATTGACTTTAAGTGGCCCCATATCTGTCTTTCTTTATGGCTGCATAGTATTCCATTGTATATAGGTGCCACATATTCTTTAACCATTCCTCTATTGATGGGCAGGTAGGTTGTTTCCAGGATTTGACTATTATGGATTGTGCTGCTATAAACATGAACATGCATGTGTCTTTCCGGTATGTTGACTTTATTTCTTTTGGGAACATACCCAGTAGAGCAGTAGCTAGATCAAGTGGACTTTTTTTTTTTTTTTTGATACAGGGTCTCGCTTTATAGACCAGGCTGTTCCTGACAGCCTTGGACTGGCAATCCTTCTGCTTCAGCCTCCCAAATGCTGGGATTACAGGCGTGCGCCACCATGCCCGGTTTATATAGTGCTGGGGAATCAAACTCAGGTACTTAGCACTTAACTTAGCGCTTGCTAGGCAAGCGCTTTAACCACTGAGCCATTCCGCCATCCCATCAAGTGGAATTTTTATTCTCAGCTCTCTAAGGAACCTCCAGACTGCTTTCCCTAAGGGTTGTACCAGATTGTACTCCCACTAACAGTGGAGTAGAGTTTCTTTTTTCCTGCACCCTCACCAACAATTGTCTTTGAGTTCTTGATGTAGGCCATTCTCTCTGGGGTAAGATGAAACCTCAACATTGTTTTTATTTGCATTTCTCTGATGGCCAATGATGAAGGACACTTTTTCTGATGTTTGTTCGCCATTTGTACTTCTTCTGAGAAGTTTCTTTTCATTTCAGCTGCCCACTTCTTGATGGGATCATTTATTTTAGGGGATTTCATGCTTTCGAGTTTTTTATATATTCTAGATATTAATCCTTTATCTGAATTGTTACTGGTGAATATCTTTTCCCACTCTGTGGGCTGTCTCTTCACCTTGTTGATTGTTTCTTTCGCTGTGCAAAAGCTTTTTAGCCTTCTAAACAGATAGCCAACCACAGAAGAATCTCAGCATGAATCAACAAATGGGACTGTGTTGAAGTAAAATGCTTTTATTGTACATTTTGAAATTGAGAAGTATGGGATTTCCATTTTATTATTGTATTTCAAGGTTTTTATTGGCTATTCTGGGCAACTTAACATTGAGGTTGGACTTTTTAAGATTAATTTGGCTTCAAAGAAGCCACCTGGAAATTTAACTGTGGTTTTGTTGAATCTAGAAATCCGTTTGGGCAATATTGTCATCTTGACAATATTGAGTCTTCTGACTCATTAATATAGAGTTTTATTTTCTTTGTTTAGACCTTTAATATTTTTGACATTGTATATTATAGTTTTCAGAGTTAAAATTTTGTACTTTGTTAAATTTATTCATAGATATTCTGTTCTTTTTTGTTCTGTTCTTGTGAAGTTATTTTCTTTAATTTCTATATCATTTGTTAAAAGTATGTATGTACAATTTATTTATGTATTACTTATCTTGTACCCTGAAACCTTACCAAACTCATTTATAAGCTCTAATTTTTGTTTTTAGTGGATTCTTTATAAGTACAAGCTCATACCATCTATGAATAGTGAATACCTTTTATTTAATTTGCTTGCTTATATGTGTTTAAAGGTTGAAAATTAAATAGTAGAATTTGCAATGTGAAAATTTGTGCAGTTTAAAATTTAGTGTATATAAATTTTTATTGGAATGAATATCAGGCCCATTTGTGTGCATATTATTCATAGGTGGGCCTGTTTTTGTACTACAATAGCGTAGTTGAGTAGTTGCTATAAAAAGCAACATGACACCTTAATCACGGCACTGTACTACTGCAAATCTTGGTGATGAAGTTATGACAGTGCTACATACGACATGCATGCCTAGTAATAGGTCTATCATTTCACTGTGACATTTTATTTTTATTAGAATGCATACTTATGTCAAAATAAGAGAAAAGTAGATTTTTAGTACAATGAGTTACATATTATTTCAGTATTGAATTAGGTAACAATTGTACTTGTTGTGTGACATTATAGCTGTGCTAAAAGAGCACAATATATATGTATCAGTATGTATCAAATTAGAAATTCATCATAATAGTCGTAACTTGCAGAAAAGAGCAATGCTAAGAAAAGTTGGAAATTTTAAAATCAAATGAGTCATTATAGCAAAATTTCTTCACAAAAGTAAAAAGTGAAAATCAAGTTCCAACTAAATTAAGCTTCCAAGAGACTCGCTTGTTAGCAAAGCAAGGAAAGATGTTTACAAATAGTGGGTTAATTAAATCATGTTTGATTGCGGCAGCCAAAGAATGTGTCCAGAGAAAATAAACTCACTTACAATTATTAGCCTTTCAGCGAGAATAGTTGTTCAAAGAGTTGAGGACATTGGGAGCAACATAAATAGTAAATTTAAAGACAAGACAAATGATTTCAAGTAGTTTTCCTTGGCTCTGGATGAGTCAACAGATGTTAACAATATTGGTCAGTTTTTATTGCTTATTTGAAGAAGCAATCCCAAATTTGAAGTGACTAAAGAATTAGCCTGTAAGAGTAGTCTAGCTATAATAACCACAGGTAAGAATAGTTTTTTTTAAAAATTCACTCAGTAGAAGAAACTGAAGTGGAATCTGCTAAGATATGTAATAACTAATGGTGGCAAAAATGTGTTGATGAGTAGAAAAAGAAGATTAGTTGGGCAAATCTACACAACTTTTGGGAAAATATGAGGTGTTTAAATCCTTTTTGTTTAGTATTCATTGTGTTGTTCATCTGCGAGTACTTTGAGGAAAATATTTTAGTGTGTCATGTGTCACTTAAACAACAGTGTCAACAGTAACTATCATTCACACTTGCGAACTTAACCATTGACAGTCCTGTAAATTTTTGACAGAAGTAAGCACAGAAAATATTAAGTTGTCCTTTCATGTGGGGGAAATTACATTGTGATTTTTTTGAGCTTAGAGCTGGCATTAAAGTTTTTCTGAGTGAGAAAAAGTGCCCGCATCACTATTATGAAGCACAGAATCACTTAAGAAATTAGTTTTTGCTTTATACTTGTGCTTACTAACAAATTAAACCTAAAGTTATAGCATAAAATATTGCTTGTTTGTGAAATATATGTTGAGGTAAAATGGTTTTGACTACAACTCATGTTGTCTGAATTACAAGCAATGTCAAGGTGCCTTATGCATTTCTCATGCTAGCAGGAATTGAAATAGTAAACAAGGACGACCTTCTCACAGAGATTTGCAGTAGATATATTTCCTAATCTCAAACTATGGTTTCAGAAGTGCCTTGTAAAATGTTGATGCAAGTATGAAGGTAATTTCCATACTAGAAAATTCGGTTAATCTGTGGGGAAAAAGGAACCCTCCTGCACAGCTGGTGGGAATGTAAAGTGGTACAACCACTATGGAAAGCAGTATGGAGGTTTCTCAAAAGACTGGAAAAAAAACCATCCCCTTTGATCCAGTGATACCCCTTCTGGGAATTTTCCTAGAAGAGTTAAAAACAACATATAACAGAAGTACATGTATACCCATGTTCATAGCAGCACAACTAACAATAGCTAAAATGTGGAAGTCACCAAAATACCCATCAACAGACCAATGGTTACATAAATTGTGGTATTTATACACAATGGAATACTACTTATCTACAAAGACAGATAGGTTGGAGGTTTTTGTAGGTAAATGGAGGCAACTTGAGACCATCAGGCTTAGTGAAGTGAGTCGGAAGCAGAGGGTTAAATGTAGAATCGTTTTTCTAATATGAGAAACCCAGATCACAATTATTTCATAGAACTAATTGAGGGAAATTATGGGAACTGGAGGGGTGGGGGAGGTAGTGGGAGAGTCAAAAAGGGAGAGGGGGAGGATTTGTAATTTTGCCACAATACATGTATGCACAGAATACTCAAGATCACTGTAAACATTATGTATTGCATTGATACATATCAATAAAATGGAGGAAGGAAAAGAAACTTGAGTTAACCGTGCATATGCCACATAGCCTTTCTAGCACTGTAATGCCAAGGCAAAAGGCCGGTAGAAAAAGAAAAATCAAATAGTATTTTATAAATATCTCCCAAGTGATGGATATGCTTAACTAAAGTCATATGCTTATAGGTTGATATCAATACTTGCTGAAATAAACACATCACCTGCGGCTGTGAAACAGCTATCCCTCCTGGGGCTTTCACAGCATCCTGTACCAGCCCTACAAGGGTAATGTTATTTTTTTTTTAATGTGTGGGGCAGGACACCCAAGTCCATATGATGGAAAATAAGGCCTTCCATCTGTCTCTATCTGAATGCTGACTTTGTCTTCCCAGAGGCTACAACTACTGATTTTCTTGGGTGTTTTAGAGAATGCCTCCACATCTATGGCAAATTCCCATTTATTTTCTTCTTTTCCCTCCACCGTTGATAGCATACTATAGTTCTTCCAAGATTGCCAGTGGGTGCCTGAGACTTTAGATTGCAAAAGTTTCTACATATTGCTTTTTCTATACATTTATTTGATAAAGTGCAATTTATAAATTAGACACATATTAATAATAATGAAATAAAGCAATTATATCAATGTACGGTAGTAAGAATGATGTAAATTTGTCTTTTCCTCTTTTGAAATATCTTACTGCAATGTACACACCTTTCTTCTTCTTGTAATGATGTGAAATGCAACAGAATACAATGACATAGGCACTGAGATGTTGTGTTAGGCTACTGCATCAGAGTTACTCAAATACAAACACGGTGATACCACGACAGTTGACCTGATAACTGAGCCAGCTTCTGAGTGACTATTGTGGCTTGGATCTGGAATGTCCCCCAAGAGTCTTACATGTTTGGATGTTATGGGTTATCTATGGAATCATGTGCTGTTAGGAGATGAGGCCTGATCAGGAGGGGTGGATTATGAGCATGTGGTGGATTGATTATAGGTGTGTAGTGGATTATAGATTACAGAAGTGTGGTGGGTTGGGAGTGTGTAGTAGATTCTGGGCATATGGCACATTACTAGGTGTTTGACTTGGAAGGAGTGGATCACTGGGGCTTAACCCGGAAGGGGCCAAACACTGAGGCTTGACCTGGAAGAGGCAGTCATGGGAGATGACCTAGAAGATTCTTTGCCAGCTCCGCTCTTCCTCCCTAACTTGGCTTCCCCGTCTGCCATAAGAAGAACTACCTTCCTCCAGCTGTGCCATCCATGAATAGACTGACTTTCTGAAACTGTGGGCTTTCCTCCCTTAGATTGTGGATATTGACTATTCTGTCACAGCAACAAGTAAGTAACTGAAACAGTGATAGCAGGCATGCAGGGTATGGATACACTAGACAAAGGGAAGAAGATTCAGATACCGATTGGGCCAGAGAGGGACAATGTGAGGTTCTGTCACAGTACTCAGAGTGACACACAATTTAAATCTTGCAAATTGTTTATTTCTGGAGTATTCTATTTCATATTTTCAGACTACGCTTGATCATGGATAACTGAAACCATGGAAAGTCAAATCATAGATAAGAGAGGACTAGTAGATAAATAGTTCTGAGCCCGCATACCTACCGCCCCAGCATTCAAAAAGGCTGAGGCAGGAGGGTTGCAAGTTTGAGTCCAGCCTATACAGTATAAAGACATACGGAGACCTTATCTCAAAAAGTAAAAAGAAGAGGGTTGGGAGGTAGCTCAATGAGAAGGCCTGGGTTCAATGCCTAGTACTGAGAAAATAATTCAGATCAGTAAATTGTAACAAATATATCTATACTTACATAAGCCCGCCACAGTTACCTTTTCGACTGTTTCCACTGCCACCAAAGTTTTCTCATGCCTTAATAGTTGTTTTGCTTTCCATTGTTCTAGACTAAGTTGTCTTTCCAGAATTTCATTTAGATGGAATCACACAGTAAGAATCCTGATCAGTCTCTTTTTTTGCTAAGTATAACCTTTCAGAGAGTCTTCCGTGTTACTTCATGTGTCCATAGTTACTTTTTGTTGCCAATTAGAATTCCATCATATGGATTCTCAATGTGTTTATCTATTCATCTTTTGGACCTTTTCATTGTTTTCACATTGGGGCATTTAAAACTTCTATGAACAATTGCTGACAAGACTTTGTGTGGAAATATTTTATTTCTCTTGGGTGAATACCTAGGAGCAGAATGGCAGAAGTTATGGAAGTCTACATTTAATATTTAGGAAACTACCAAACTGTGCCATTTTATTTTCCTGGTGGCAGCAATTAATAAGAATTTTTAATATTCCATATCTTTTCTAACTTTTCCTATAATGGTTCTTTCTAATTTTTATCATTCCAAGTGGCATCAAGGCATCAAACTTGCAATCTTTCTGCCTTAGCATCCTGAATACTGCAATTAGCCTTTTTTTGGCCCATTTTTAATTGGGTTGTATTTAATTACTCAGTTACAAGAGCTCGTTATGCATTTTAAGTTAATTTACTTTTTCTTTTATATATCATATATTTTGAGTCCTATTTAGGAAATCTCTTTGTCAAACCCAAGGTATTTCTCAGAAGTTTTATAGTTCCAGCTCTTTCATTGAGGTCTATGATTCATTCTGACTTAATTTTTATATGGTGTGTAACTGAAGCATTAGGTGTTTTTAAATATGATAACATAGTTATCCAATCGTCCCAGAATTGTTTGTTGAAAAAATTACTTTTATCCCCCAAGAATCTCTTTGAATTGCCTTGGGAGATGAGTCAAAAATCACTTGACCATATCTGGTTGGTCCGTATGCAGACAGTCTATTTCTATGGACTTAGTCCTTATTTCCTCTTGCTTTACGTCCTAAAACCAGATAACGAAGGTCTCCAACTTTCTTCTCTCTTGGGTTGGTGTTGGCTCTTCTGAGTCCATTGCATTGCAACACATATTTTAGAATCAGCTTGTCAATTCTACTAATAAGCCTGCTAATATTTTTATTAGATTTCATTGAAATTATTAATTTAGAGAGAATTTAAGTCTTTGATTCATGAACACATAGTGCATCTCCATTTGTTGCATCTTAATTTTCTTGCAATGTTTCATTGTTTCCAGTGTGTAGTTTTATGTATGACCTGTTAAATTTCTCCCTAGATTTTTATATTTTTGGTGGGATTGCAAAGAGTATTGATTAATTTTTGATCATGTTATAGCCTATTTCCTATAACATATAACTAACCTGAACAATTGCCTTGTGCCCTGGGTAATCACCTTTAGTATCTAGAAATATGAACTACATTGGTTTTTGTGTAATGACCATGCAGCCTACAAGTTTGCCTGGATTTTCTACGTAGGCAAATGGGAATAAATAGGGCTTTACTGCTTTTCCTGTCTCTATTCCTCCTCATTCCCCTTACCTTTTTTCACTGGCTAGTACAATGTTAGATAGATCGGATTTCTAATCTTATTTCTAATCTTTACAGAAAAGCTCTTAAATCTTTCACCATTAAATACAATGCAGCTATATACTTTTTGTAGATGATCTTTATCAGATTGAAGAAGTTTCCTTTTATTTCTCAAGATTTTATTTCTAAAGGTTTTTTATCATGATTTTGTCACATCAGTTTTTATATCTAAGAAGGTGATCTCTTTTCTAGTTCATTAACAGAGTAAATTACCTTGATTTTTAAATATGAAACCTTTCAATCCTGAGATTAACTCCATTTGAGTATAATATATTGTTCTTCAAAATATTGAATTTGATTTTCTAAAATTAGTAATTTTGTGGCTATGTTCTGAGAGATATTTGTCTGTAGTCTTCTTATATCTTTGTTTGATTTTCAATAAATTAATCAAATTGATGATTGAATGTAAAGATCCAATCATCTTTCAAAGCCTCATCTCTAAACACCTGAGATTTTTTGGAAGACATGTTAGTCAAAATCATAACCTAAAGTTTAAACTGCATCCTACAAATTTTGATGTATCATATTTTCACTGGATTCACAATTCTAGTTTCCCTTGTGATTTCTTTGACCCATGAGTT
Organism: Ctenodactylus gundi; assembly: GCA_004027205.1. Taxonomy (NCBI): domain Eukaryota; kingdom Metazoa; phylum Chordata; class Mammalia; order Rodentia; family Ctenodactylidae; genus Ctenodactylus; species Ctenodactylus gundi. The sequence goes on from PVKB01001854.1 coordinate 88,116, forward strand.
ATTTGGAAATGTATTTTTAATTTATTTTAATTTGATTTTCTATATTTTTTTGTGTTATTGACTTATGACTGAATTTTCTTATAATTAGAGAACATACTTTATATGATTTGAACTTTTTAAGATTTATATTGTGGACCAGGATATGATCTAGCTTGGTATGTTTTCTATATGAATGTTAATTTTTTGAGAAGGGTCTCACTCTGTAGTCCCGGCTGATCCTGAACTGTGTAGTCCAGACTGGCTTTGAACATATGGCAATCCTCCTGCCTCAGCCCCCCAAATGCTGAGATTACAGGTGTAATCATGCTAAGCAAGCACTCTAACTGCTTAGCTATACTCACTGTCCCATGAACATTAATTATATCAAGCTGGCTAATAGTATTGCCCAAGTGTTCTATCCTTATCGATTTTCTTTCCACAAATTCGTCAGTAACTAACAGAAGATGTAGAAGCCAGGCACAAGGGCACAGGCCTGCAATCCCAGCAATCGGGGTGCTTGAGGCAGGAAGATTAAAAGTGTGAGTCTTAAATGGGCAACTTTGGGAGATTTTATTTCAAAATTAAAATAAAAATACTGGTGATGTAACTAAGTGACAAAGCACCCCTGGGTTCCATCCTCAGTACATCCAGTACAGAGATAAAGAGATAGACTGAGACAGAACAAATCTCTAATTAAAGTTGTGCATATTTATCCTTTCAGTCCTACCCGTGTTTTGTCTTGTGCTCTTTAAAGCTGTATTATCAGATGTAAAATCTTTAGGATTGTCATAGCCTATTAATGAATGACCCCTTGTCATTACGAAATAATCCACTTACCACTGGTAATATTCACTTTGAACTATAATTTTTCTAGTTACTAATATAGTCACTGAAGCCTCAGTTTAGCTAATCTCGACATATTTTTCTTCTTTTATGTTATTTTTAATTTTTCTTCCATCTGTCCTTTATTTTGCTCTTTTACTTATTTTTGACATATCACACCCCTTTACCCCTCGCACTTTCTCAAGCCCTGCCACCACAAAGCCCCTTTCCTCCCCACAAAGTCTGTCTTCTTGCTTTCTTCCATCTCTCTTTTACATTTGTTATGGTTTAGTTTTCTCGTAGTATGGAAACCACATGATACTTAGCCCTCTGTGTCTGATTCCTTTTGCTAAACATAATGGCCTCAAGGTGAATCCATTTTCCTACAAATGACTCATATTTGTCTTTCTTTATGGCACAGTATCACTCCACTGTGGATACATACCACATCTTCCTTATCCAGTCATCTGTTGTTGGATATATTGATTTCTTCCAAGATTTGGCTATTATAAATGTGCTGTTATGGACATGGCATAATATGCCTATATCACTCTTGTTTGATGACTTTAACTCTCTGGGGAAGATACCCAGAAGAGATATAACTGGGTCAAATGGGATATCTACTTTCAGTTTTCTGAGGAATCTTCATCGTGCTTACCATGGTTGTATTTGCAGTCCCACCAGCAATGCAGTAGGGTTCGTTTTCCCCACAGTGTCACTAGCATTTATTGTTGTTTGGATTCTTAACATCAGTCATTCTTACTGGAGTTAGGTGGAACTTTAGTGTTGTTTTTATTTGCATTTCTCTGATGGCTAAAGATACCGAACATTTTTTCATGTATTTATTGGCCATTTGGACTTTTCTTTTTTTGTGAGACAGGGTCTCACTCCGTGGCCCAGGCTGCTCCTGAAGTCACTATATAACCCAGGATAGCCTTGGACTCACAGCAATCCTCCTGCCTCAGTCTCCAAAGCGCTGAGATTACAGGCATGTGCCACCATGCCCGGCCTATGTGGTGCTGGGAATCAAATTTAGGGCCTTCTTGCTAGGCAAGCATTTTAATCATTGTGCCATTCCTCCAGCCCCAGGCTTCTTCTTCTGAGAAGTGTTTATTTATCTCAGATTCCCATTTTTTGTGTGTCCTTTATTTTGGAGTGTTTAATTTTTCAGTTCTTTGTATATTCTGGATAACAGGCCTCTATCTGAGGAGTAGCTGGCAAAAAATTCTTTCCCATTCCATTGATTCTTTCCTCACTCTGTATCTTCATTTCTGTTCCTCGATCCACCTGTCTGGTTTTTTTTTTCCAGCTACTCTGAGTCTCTTGTGATTCCCTATAAATTTTTAGATTATCTTAATTTCTAGGTCTTTGATCCATTTTGGTTTGATTTTGGTACATGGTAACAGGTGTATGTCTAGATTCTTCTGCATGTGCATAACAAGTTCTTCTAACACCATTTGTTGAAGAAGCTGTTCTTTTTCCAGTGTAGGTTTTTGGTCCCTTTGTCAAAAATCAGGTAGTTGAAGGTACTTCAGGCTCTCCCTGCTTCTTCAGTTTGGTTCCATTGGTCAACCTACTTTTGTGCCAGTACTACCATATAGTTTTTTTTTTTTTTATCACTGTTGCTTTGTAATATAACTTGATGTCTGGAATCACAGTGTCATCTGCTTTTATCTTGTTACTTGCTTATGATTGCTTTGGCTATTTTGGGTCTCTTTTGGTTTCGTATGTTCCTTAGTTAGGTTTACTTTTAGGTATTTAACTTTTTGAGGGGCTACTGAGAATGGGATCGTCCTTCTCAGCACTTTCTCTGTGAGTTCATTATTCGTGTAGAGGAATGCTAATGATTTTGTGTTAATTTGGTAACCTACAATTTGGTTGAATTTGTTAATTAGTTCTAAGAGTTTCATGATGGAGGTTTTGAGATTTCCTATGTATAGAATCGTGTCATCTACAAATAAGAATAGTTTGACTTCTTTTCCAAAATGTATTCCCTTTATTTCATTTTCTTGCTTAATCCTTCTGGCTAGGGTTTCAAGAATTATGTTGAATTGGAATGGTGAGATGGTCTTCTTGATTTACACATTTACTATATTTGCAGTAGGTTTTGGCATATATGGCTTCTATCATTTTGAGGTAAAGTCCTTCTGTAACTTTTTTTTCCTTAAGGTTTTTATCATGAATGGATATTGGATTTTACCAAAGGCCTTTTCTACATCAATTGAGCTGATCATATGTTTTTTTGTTCTTGCTTTTATTAATGTGATGTATTACATTAATTGATTTATGTATGTTAAATCAACCTTGCATCCCAGGAATGAAATCAACTTAATCATGGTGTATCATCTTTTTTTTTTTTTTTAGAACTTGCTGGATCCTATTTGCCAGTATATTATTGAGAATTTTTGCATCTATATTCATTAAGGAGATTGGTCTATAGTTTTCTCCCCTGGTTAAGTCTTTATCTGACTTTGGTATCAGGGTAATGCTGCCTTCTAAAAATAAGTTTGGCATTGTTCTTTCTCTTTCAACTTCATGGAACCATTTGGGAATACTGGTGTTAGCTCCTGTGTGAAGTACTGGTAAAATTCTGTGGTGAAGCCATTTGATCCTGGACTTTTCTTTGTGGGGAAAGACTTTATTACTGCCTCAACTTCCATGTTTGTTATGGGTTACGGTTTTTATGTCTTCTTGGTTCAATTTTGATATTTTGTATGTGTCAAGATATTTATCCATTTCCTCCAAGATCTTCAATTTTTGGATTATAAGTTTTCAAAATAGTACCTTGTAATTCTCTGAATCTCAGCAGTGTCTGTTGTGATTTCAACCTTTTTGTTTCTAATTGCATTGATATGGGTTTCTTTTTCTTCTTTTGGTTAGTTTAGCTAGAGGCTAATGCTGTTGGTATCTTGATTGGGATTGCGTTGAATCAGTTTAGGCAGTATGACCTTTTTGACAGTGTTGGTTCTGCCTATCCAGGAACAGAGGATGTCTTTCGACTTTCTAAAGTTCTCTTCAATTTCTTTTTTTCAGAATACAATAATTTTCAGCATAGAGTTCCTTCACTTGCTTAGTTACATTGATTCCTAGATATTTAATTTTCCTTGAGGCAACTGCAAATGGGTTTTTCTGATCTCTTTCCCTGGGTTTTCATAATTTCTGTAGAGGTATATTATTAATTTTTGTGTATTGATTTTATATCCTGCAACTTGGCTGAATTTGTCTTTTAGTTCAAAGAGTCCTCTGGTAGAGTTTTTGGGTCCTCAGTGAAAAGGACTGTGTCATCCACACGTAAGGGTAGTTTGGCTTCTTTCTTTCCTATATATATTTGCTTTATTCCTTTTCCTTGCCTCATTGCTCTGGCTAGAGTTTCAAATGCTATGTTAAATAGAATTAGTGAGAGTGGACACCCTTGTTGGATAGAAGATTGCCACAAATTGCTTTTATCAGCTTGAAGTAGGAACCTTCTCTACCTATTTTTATCACAATTTTGATCAGGAAGGAGTGTTGTATTTTGTAAAAGGCTTTTCCTGAATCTATTGAGATGATCTTGATTTTTGATCTTGCTTTTGTTGATGTGATGTATTACATTAATTGATTTGTGCATGTTTAACCAGCCTTGCATCCCTGGGATAAAGCCAACTTGGTCACGGTGTGGGATCTTTTTAATAATTTGTTGCATTCTCTTTGCAAGTATGTTATTGCTCACTTTTACATCTGTGCTCATTAAGGTAATTGACCCTTAGTTTTCTTTCTTTGTTGTGTGTTTATCTGGTTTAGGAATCAAGATGATACCTGCTTCCAGGAAGGAGTTGTTCAGGGTTCCCTGTCTTTCACTTTCGTGGAGAATTTTAAGGAACATTGGTGCTAACTCTTCCATAGAAGTTTTGATAAAATTCTGTGATGAATCCATCAGGTCTTGGACTTTTCTTTGCTGGTAAATCTGTTCTTACTGCTTCAATCTCATTCCTGATTGTTGTTCTATTCAGGGTTTTTAATATCTTCATGGTTCAATTTTGGTGTAGCATATGTGTCAAGAAATTTCTCCATTTTTTCAGAGTTCCTGAATTTATTGGAATATAAGTTTTCAAAATAGTTTCTTATAGTTCTCTAGATTTCAGCACTGCCTGCTGTGACCTAACCCTCTTTGTTTCTAATTACACTGATGTGAATTTTTTCTTTCCTTCTTTTGGTAAGTTTGGCTATAGGTTTATAATCTTATTTATCCTTTTGAAGAACCAACTATTTCTTTCATTGATCTTTTCTATCATTGATCTTGATTTTGTATTGTTTTAGTTTCAATTTCTCTAATCACTGCTCTGATTTTTATAATCTCCTTTCTTCTGCTGCTTTTGGATTGGCTTGTTCATGTTTCTCTAGGACTTTGAGCTGCACCATCAGATTATTTGAGATTGTTCTGTTTTTTTTTTCACCTATGTATTCATAGCTATAAATTTCTGTCTTAGTACTGCTTTCATTTTTTCCATAGATTCTAATATAATGTGCTTCCATCATCATTTGACTTTTAAAAAATCTTGATTTCTTTCTTGGTTTCTTCTGTGATCCATTGCTTGTTTAATAATGTATTATGTAATCTCTAGGTATTTGTATGCTTTCTGTAGTTTCTTTTGCTGTTGATGTCTAATTTCATTTTATTATGATCTGAAAGTATGCAGGGACTGATTTCAATTCTTTTGTATTTATTTAAGCATGTCTTATGTTCAAGGATGTGGACTATTTTGAAAAAGTCCCACTTGCTGCTGAGAAAAATGTATATTGTGTTGACACTGAATAGAACACTCTGTAGACATTTGTTAAATCCATTTGATCCATGGTGTTGTTTAGTTCTGATGTTTATTTGTTGACTTTTTTGGTCTGGTTGGCCTGTCTGTTTGTGAAAGTGAGTATTAAAGTCGCCTAGGATGTCTGTATTGGGTCTTGGTTAGACCTTCATGTTTCTGCTTTATGTGGTTGGGTGCACCTACACTGGGTTTGTACATGTTTATAATTGTGAGCTCTTCCTGTTGGAATGTTCCTTTTACCAATATATAGTGTTCATCTTATGTCTTGTGATCAGTTTTGGTTCGAGGTCTGCAGTATCTGGGGATAGTTTACTTACTCCTGCTTGTTTCCAGGCTCCAGTAGCATGTAGTATTAGTTTCCATTCCTTTATCTTCGTTCTGTGTGCTTCTTTGTGGGTGAAATGTCTTCCTTACAGACAACAAACAAATGGTTGGGTTTTGGTTTTGGATCCACTCTGACAGTCTGGGTCTTTTGATTGGTGAGTTAAGACCATTAGCATTGACAGTAATTATGGTAAGATTTTTACCAAATCCTCTCATTGCCCTATTCTTTTAGTGTTGGCTCTTTATTTTTTTTTTCTTTTGTTACACTTTCTCTTTAGATGTTTCTTTTACTCTATGTTCTTTGGTGCAGCTCATCTCTCTGTCTCTTTCTAAGATTCCTTCAAGTATTTTCTGCAATGCTGGGCTAGTGGTTACAAATTTTTTTAGGGTTTCTTGATCATAAAAAAACCTTTTCTATATCCTTCAATTTTCAAGGATAATTTTTTCTGAATACAACAATTTGGGTTGACACTTGCTTTCTTTTAAAGCTTGAAAGATTTTGCTCCAGGCTTTCCTGGCCTGTAAGTTTGCATTGAGAAATCTACAGTAATTTTAATGGATTTGCCTTGGTAAAATGATGTCTGTTTTTCTCTTACTGCTTTCAATACTCTCTCTTTATGTTGAATTTCTGAGGTTTTGATTATGACATGTCACAGCGAATTTTTTTTTTTTCTGGTCAAGGGTATTTTGTGTTTTTAAGCATCTCGTAGCTGAGTAATAATTTTTTTTCCTAGATTTTGAAAAATTTCTTTCTTAATTTCATTGAATAAACTCTTTATACCTTTCTTACTGTCTTCTGCTCCTTCTCCCACATCCGTAATTCTGAGAATGCTTCTCTTGGAGTCATCCATCTGCTGTTGTATCCAGCTACTTGCTCACTTCTAATTTTGGTGTCATGCCTGATTATGGCATGTATTTCCTCAGCTTTGTCTTCAAGGTCTGAAATTCCTGCATTGTTAGAGCTGACTTCCCCTGCTTTCAAATGAATTTCTCCTATCCTGAACTTCAGCTAGATTTCTTTGCAGATTTTCTACTTCTGTATCAAAATGTTCCTTCATATCTTACATTGCCCTATTTACCTCAGCCAGATTTTTATTTGACTTCTATATGCTCAGTAAGCTCTGTATTTGTTAGGGCTATTATTTGTTTATTTAAATTTCTCATTAAGCTCACTGAGTGTTACCTGCTTTACTTTACAAATGTCCTGTTTAAACTGACTGTTTGCAGAAACCAACTGATCTGTTCGGTTTTTCACTTTCTTTCCTATGACTTCCATTATTTCAGGACCCATGACATTGGCTTCCAGTGTCTCAAGTGTTTCTGTGGGTGTCCTGTTGCCTGTCTTTCCATAATTTTGTTGCTGAGGGACTTCACTTTAATAGCCCAGACAAGATGTTCCTTTGAACCTGTATGAGGGTATGTGGGGAGAGACAAAAGTCCTCTGACCTCTGTGCTGGGAGTAAACTGTTAGAGTGGGCCTAACAGTCTGATGGCCTCTAAGGTGTCCTGTTCACACCCAGCCCCCTCAGCAAAGCTCTTGTGTCTCTCTGGCTTCACTTCCCCAAGGTCCGGGCTCTCTGCTTTCTGTGGTGCTCCCACTACCACCTGAGCTATTCAGGAATTCAGCAGCCTTTGTCTCCTCTCTGTGACTGTCTCTTGTGCCAGTTTCTTTCCAGGCACTGATTGAAAGTGTCCCCCAAAATCTCTGATGTGTGTCCTATCTATGGCCTCTTTTACCCTAAACAGTTCAGAATTTTTTTTTCAAAATGGCTCCTGGTTACATCACTGCCTCGTATGGCTGCCAAGTACTGCTTCTCCCAAAGTGGTCCAAGCTCCTGGGGACCATTTGAAGGGGAAGCATGCGGTGCGTTACCAGTTTGCACTCCTCTCAGGCTTATTTCTGGAGTCTGTGACTACCAGCTGCTGTCCATTCCCATGTCTCTCGGCTCCAGGATTATCTCGGTTTGTGGATGCCAGCAGGTCACAGCCCTTTACAGGTGGCCTGGAGTGGCCTCCTGCACTGGTGCTTTCTTCAGCTTCTGATGCATCTGTAAGATTTCCAATTTTCCCATGGCCTCCTTTCAATTCCTGGAGCTCTCCTCCCCCTTCTAGCTAAGTTGAGTAGGTAGCTAAGTTTAACTACACATCAACTTTTTGAATGAGCCTACAAGGAGCCATTGAGCCGTTCTGTTGCTCAATGACCCTCTTGCCCAAAAGTCTCTTCCCTTTTTACTTTTATTTGCATAATTGAGTCTTTCTTTTTCACACTTTGAAAATCTCTGCCTTTAAAATAATTAACAATTTTCTGTTATTCATATTTAATGTGATTGTTAATATGGTTGGATTTAAATTTGTCATTTTACTATCTCTTTTCTATTTGTTCCCTCTATTCTTTGTTCTCATTTTCCTCTTTTTGAGTGATTTCCTTAAATATTTTTATTGGTATATCGTAAGCTGTAACTTTTTGCTGTGTTTTGATTTCTTTTTTTGTGATTGCTTTAGGATATATGGCATACGTCATCAACATTTTGCTCTTTCTTCAAGTAATATGATGCCATTTCATACATAGTATAAAAGCTTTACAACCATACTTTCATTTTTCCTCTCTGTCTTTTGGCTATTTTTGTCCTACATTTTATTTATATATAGGTTTATAAACTACACAATAAATTGTTTTTACTTTAAATAGTTATACATTGAAGATATTTTAATGCTGACCAAGTGGTACTTGAAAGGCTGGGACAGAAAGATTAGAATTTCAAGAATAGCCTCAGCAACTTAAGAAGAAGTTGTATCAAAAAAGAAGGAAAAAAGAAAGAAAGAAAGAAAGAAAGATAGAAAGAAAGAAAGAAAGAAAGAGCAAGCCAAGCACAATAGTGCAGACCTAAAATCTCAGCCATTCAGCCATCTGGGAGGCTGAGATGGAAGACTGCATGTTCAAGGCCAGCTTGGGCAACTTAGCAACTTAGATCCTGTGTCAAAGTTTAAAAATGAATAAAAAGGGCCAGAATGTAGCTTCATAGGGTGTTCGCCTAGCATGTGTGTGGCCACTGGTAAAGTATGTTTTTAACAGAAAAATTATATTAGAGACTTTTCTGGATGTTTTCTTTTGATTTTTAAATTTAATTTCACCGTGGTCAGAGAACATATATTTTGAAATCTGTTGATTTTGATTAATAGTGCAATGTATCATCAATCTTGGTGAGCCTTCTTGTGCACTTGAGTGTGTGTTTTACATTTTTCTATGTATAATTTTTTATAAATATGAATTAAGTTAAAATAGTTAATACTGTCATTCATTTTCCTAAATATCCTTGCTGAGTTTTTGTCTAGTTAGTCTATTAGTTACAAGTAGAACATATTAAGATCATCAGCTATGATTGTGTATTTTTTTATTTTTCTTTTTAGATCTATCAGTATTTGCCTCATATATTCGGATGATCTGTTTTAGGAATGTATAAAACATATAAACTTTATTTTTGTATATAAATAAAAATATATATTTAAATATTCTATACTCTTAATTTTTTATCTTTTTATCATCATTATCTCTCATTATTTCTAGTACACTGTCTTTTTAAAGTCTATTTTGTTTTACGTTAACAGAGCCATTACAGTTTTCTTTCTTATCCTGAAGATTATATATAACCACAGCTGGGCATGGTGGCACATGCCTGTAATTCTAGTGTTCTGGGAAGCTGAATCAGGAGGATTGCAAGTTTATACCCAGGCCGGGCAACTTAGCAACCTGGCAAGATCCTATCTCATAATAAAAAATAAAATGGGCTGGGAATGTAGCTCAGCGAGAAGGAGCTAGGCTCAATCTCTGCTACCATAAATGAATAGGTAGGTAGGTAGGTAGGTAGGTAGACAGATAAATAGATAGATAGACAGACAGACAGACAGATGATAGATAGAGCGGGGCCCGTCGGCACAGGCCTATGATCCTAGGCTTTGGGAGTTGAGAAAGAAGGATCACAAGTTTGAGTCCAGTCTGGGCAACTTAGCAGCTTAGTGAAACCCAGTCTCAAAATCAAAACTAAAAAGTGATCTGGGGATGTAACTGAGTCCTGGACTCAATTCCCAGTACAAAAAAAAAAAAAAAAAAGAGAGAGAGGAAAAGAAAAGAAAGGATAAAAGAAAAAGGAAAGAAAAGATTATGTTTTCAAGCTTTCTGCTTTTAGTTCTTTTATTGTTTGCAGCTTTGCATTTTACTTTTAGTCTGCTTGTGCCTGTGCATTTAAAGTGTGCCCCTTATAAACAGCATGCGGTTGTTTTTGTTTTTGTTTTTGAGACAGGGTCTCGCTTTGTAGTCCTGGCTGGTCCTGAACTCGCTATGAGCCCAGGCTGGCCTTAGACTCAATGTCAATCCTCTGCCTCAGCCCCTTAAATGCTGGGATTACCTGCGTGCGCAGCCACACCCACCTTATGTGGTGCTGGGAAATCGAACTTGGGTACTTAGCATTTGACTTAGCACTTGCTCGGCAAGCACTTTAATGGCTGAGCCATTCCTCCAGCCCCTGTTTTGATTTTTAACATAGTCTGACAACTTTGTTTTTCTCGTGTGTGTGTGTGTGTGTGTGTGTGTGTGTGTTTGTGTGTGTGTTTGTGTGTGTGTGTTACTAAGGATTGAACCCCGAGCCTTGGCACTGAACTACATTTCGGCCCTTTTTATTTGTTATTTTGAGACTTGCTTAGTCAGTAAATGGCCCAGGCTGGGCCCAAAATTTCTCTTCGTCCTCCTGCCTCAACCTTCCAGAATGCTGGGGTTGAGGCATATGCCACCATGCCCAACTAATATTTACCCTCTGATTAAAGTGTTTTGTCCACTTAACATGACACTTTTTAGGTCTTCTTATTTGCTGTTAACTTTTAGTTTTTCTCATCTGGTTTTCATTCATCCTTCATTCTTCTCTGCCTTCTTTTGTGTTAATCAAATATTTGAAAATACCTGCCAGGAAACATTTTACTAATATCTAATTATTTTAGAGATTACAATATATATCTTTAGCCTAACTCAAATCTACTTAGAGGTAATAATGAATCACTTCAGATAAAACTAGGAACCTGCCAAAAATGTAAATTTCCATCTATTACTAGTGCTATTGTGGGCATATACGGTATATCTATAAGCATCATAAATGCACTGATACAGTGTTTTAATTTTGTTTTAGATGTTCATATATATTTTAAAGAAACTAGAAGAGTATATATGGACTTCCTCTTATAGTTAGCCACATACTTCCCATGCTCATGTTCCTTGTTTTTTTTCTATAGATCCACATTCCTATCTAGGATCATATTCTTTCAGACTGAAAAGTCATTTAGCATTTCTTATAGTGCTGGTCTGCTAGCAACAGATTCTGTTTTCTGAAAAAGTTCTTATTTTACCTTCTATTTTTCATTGCACATAAAATTCTTAGTTAATGACCTTTTTAAGTATTTTGTTTCAACATGTTCTGGCTTCCATAGTGTGTAATGAAATGATACCCATTGACCTTCTTCTTGTTCTCCTGTATGTAACATGTCATTTTCCACTGACTGCTCTAAAGATTTTATCTCTGGCTTTGGCTTTCAGCATTTTGACTGTGACAATCTACAGGTGTGGCTTACTTTGTGTTTATCCTGCTTGGAATACATTGAACTGTAAATTAATGTTTTTCACTAGATTTGGTGACATATTAGCTGTTATTTCTTCAAATGTATTTCCATACTTTTATATTTCCCCCTCTTTTGGAGATTGCAAATACATGTGTAGTGAATTGCTTCATGATTTTTCATAGATCACTTATTTATTTATTTATTTATTTATTTATTTACTGAGACAGGGTCTCACACTGTAGCCCAGGCTGCTCCTGAATTCACTATGGAGCCCAGGCTAGCCTTGGACTCACAGAAATCTTACTTCCTCAGCTTCCCAAGTGCTGGGATTATAGGTGTGCGCCACCATGCCCAGCTTTATTATGCAGTGCTGGCGAATGGAATGTGGGGTCTTGTGCTTGCTAGGCAAGCACTTTTACCATTGCGCCATTCCTCCAGCCCTCCATTTATTTTTAATCAATCTTTTCCCCCATTTCCGTTCATCAGCTCAGGCAGTTTTTATTATTCTGTATTCAATTTAATAGATTCTTTTTCTGTCATCTGTATTCTTTTGCTGAACTTATCTAGTAATATTTTTTCAGTGTTGGGATCAAATCCAGGCTCTTGCTACCACAGAGGTATGCCCTCAGCCCTTCTGATTTATAATTTTTCATTATTGTAAGTTTTACCAAATCTAGTTTTAAAATAGTTTCTGTGTCTTGATTAAGATTCCTTATTGGTTGACTCATTGATTGTATTTACTCTTATAGTTACTTCACATATTTGTAACAAATCTTTTAAATTCTTTGCTAATTCCAATATCTGAATCTATTTGTACTGCTTCTTCAAAATTGACTTGAGGGCTGGAGGAATGGCTCAGCAGTTAATGTGTTTGCCTAGCAAGCACTAAGACAAGCACTAAATACCCAAGTTCAATTCCCAGCACCACATAAGCTGGGCGTGGTGGCATACGCCTGTAATTCCAGCACTCGGGGCTGAGGCAGGAGGATTGCTGTGAGTCCAAGGCCAGCCTGAGCTCCATAGTGAATTCAGGACCCACCTGGACTCAGAGTGAAACCCTATCTCAAAAAAAAAAGAAAGAAGGAAGGAAGGAAGGAAGGAAAGAAGGGAAAAAAGAGGAAAGGAAGAAAAGTTGACTTGGTTGTACTTGGTGTTTGGGCTTCACTCGTTAAACTTGGTCCCAAGGTTTACCATTTGGCCATGAAACATAAGAAAGGTCTCTTCTCCATTTCTTCTCTTCATACTGTATTTTTGAATTCTGCCTCTCATCTCACTTTCTCCAGTCTCTCTGATGATGTGTTCCTCAGAGATCTTGTTAATCTCTGAATTAGTACATTTAAAGCCCTATACCTGTCTCTTCATGGATCATATCCTATTGTTTGCTAATGTTTGGGAAATTTGTTTTCTTACTAGACTATAAGCTCCTTCAAGATTAAGAGTATATCTTTTCCTGTGAAGTGTAAGTAAATTGAGTTCCTTCTATATGACAGCTCTTATTCTGAGGATTTTGTATCATCATTTATCTAGTCTTCATAACCCATTGTAAGGTATCATTCTCATTTTACATATGAGAAAACAAGGCTCAGAATGGTCAAATAATTACTCTATAGTTATCAGCTAGTGAGAATGATGACTAGGCTAGCATTCAAACTCAGACATATGGCCTGAAACCCCATGAGCCTTTTGCTTTTTACCCTAGTTGTTTTGTCTTCCTTTGATAGCCTCAGATAACTGGTGAATTTTGCTGGCCACTAGTCTGACTGTTACCATGTGGAACAGACACAGATAAATCTATTTGTTCTTCGAATAGTGTCTGATGGCCCGGAATTCTCTGCACAACCTCTTGTTGTTGCAGACATAATCCCATGGCTTCCCGTCTGCTTTAGTCCAGGCTACTCTTTTTATCAAGATCCACCATGGACTACTATTCTTTGAACCCCTACTTAGAACCCTACTGTATGGTCTTTATTTTCACTCCGGTGAATTTTCCTCACCCATGTTTGCTAAATGGGACCATGAACAAGGACAGTAGTTGACAGTGACTATCTGGAAGCCAATGAAAAATGTGCTTTTTGATCTGAAGCAGAGATGTGCTCTGCAGAGAGAGAAAGCAGACCTTCTATAGAAAGGGAATGTGCCTGAAAGTTTCAACTGAACTCTGTTTCTTTTCTATCTCTGTAACCAGGAGGAGTTTTGTCCTCTTTGTTGAATCATTTTCCAAACATACCTATACATGGATAAAAACAAATAAAATATACACCATCTCTGCAGAAATTCTTCAGGACTCATCTTGCTTTCAGTGCCTTAAAGACATATCACCTCCATGCTCTGAGTCCTTTGGTTTACTCCATCATCCAGACTGGAAGAGAAAAGGGGAAGGATGAGATAGTACATTTGTAGAAAGAGGGAAATTCTGCAGTAGGCTAGTTCTTTGCTTATGTCTAAGAGAGTAAACTTGGACTGGGAGAAACATTGGAGAAAGGGAAGGTGCTGTGGTTTGTCTCATCAATGGCCGTGCTAAATCTGTCTGTTCAAAAACCTTCTGTAGATCTGAAGAGAATGTGTTGGGATAAGAATCATGTTGAAAACTCATGCTAGGTACTGGCTGTCCCACTTGGGGAGGGTTGTCCTATTTGGAGGTTTTCTTCCCTTTTCCCCAAGGTAAAGTAAGAATTGATTGGAATATAGAAACATCTCTGCTCACTGACCAGATAACCCGGCAGCTGATTAAAAGGTTGGCATGTGAGGAACATGTATGATACCAACCTCCAGGCAAAGGAAGGATGGTTGGAGAGTCCAACGTTCTTGAGAAGTTATAGTATCTGGTTTTTTGTTTGTTTGTTTGTTTGTTTGTTTGTTTGTTTGTTTTAACAGAGAGGGTCTCCTTGTGTTCTCTAGGCTGTATCCAATCTTTTGACCAAGAACAGAAGCCATTAATGACTAAAAACTTTTAGAGAGAAACTTACATATAGCCTTTGGGGGATTATTATACTTAGATGGAAATGTGACTTCCTTGCATGACCGACATTTCTGTATAATTGTGACTGCTTTTCATATCTTCCTTTTGAGGAACTCATAGCTCACACCTGATCTCAAGTATTCATTTGCCTTCCCCAGGAAGCAGGAATTACATTTTCATTTATCTAACAAGCACTAAAAACATTGTCTATGTTAGATGCTGAGAATCCAAGGAAGAATGACAAAAGCTCCCTGTAAGTTAAAGATTATGTTCAAGTCAGGACAAAGAGGTCACAGGAATCTTTGTAATAGAAAGTATGATGTGCTTAATGAAGATTTATTGAAGAGAATCAACATCTGATCCTGTTTTGTAGGATGTGGTTGGCACAAGGCCCTGGGCTGCATCTCCAAAGAAGGATGTAGGAGCCATAATAAGCAATATTGAGAAGTAGCATGTGTTTAGGAATCAAGTAGCTGTAAAATAGACTTGTGAAGGATAACCATGACAACAGACACAATGTGGGTGCCTTGAGTGGCAGGACAGAGGAGCTGGACATTGTTAGGGAGTTGATAAAGAGTTCAACAAGGCTTGTGAGTGCAGTGACAAGATAAAAGCTGCTTCAGAAGATTAATCCAGCAACTTGGTGTGGGATATTTTGAGGACGGTCAAATAGACAGTCAGCATGAAGGGGAAAAGTTGGTAGACCCCAGGAGACCTGATTGTGATATTAATGATGAGAATGAAGGGAGAAGAAAGGAGCAGTGACTCTGACGCCACACTTAAATTAAAAACAGCTTCTGATTTTTCTGCTTAGGTGACCAAGAAAATGTAGAGTTAGTTAATAGACATTAGAAAGTCAAGAGCACAAAAGCAGGCTCAGGAGAAGACAAGTCCCATTTGTAGTGACTGAGCATCATCTTTCAGTTATGCACCCAAGATTGACCAGGAAAGATTAATCAAGAAAGGCAGAATTGGAGACACACTTGGGTGAAGCAGTGGATGTTCTGTGGGAGCTGTGAAAGTCTTCCAGGGAAGAGTATAAAATGAACTGCCAGTGCTTAGCCCAGTACCTGGCCCACAGCAGGACTCAGATGCTTATGGAAAGAGTCATAAATGAGTGGGTGAAAGAGACAAGGGCAGAACCCCAGAAGCACTTAACTGTATAGAGCAGTCACCATGGAAGAAGAAAGAAAAGCAGTCTTAAGAAAGCAGGAAGAGCCAGTAGAAAAGAGGAAGTCCCAGGAGAGGGGGACCAAGGGGAAGGGATTCTTTCAGCAAGGAGAAGACCAAGATATTCAGAAAAGTGGAGCTCCCAAGGAGATCATCAGGATGGGTGATTTCATTGCTCTCAGCTGGGCCAGTCACAAGTGGTGGAGCTCAGCCCCTAGATACTCATGCTCATTTATCTTTCCTGCTTTGTTGCCAGGGTCTTAAGAATATTATTCATAAAGAGCTAACAACAAGGAAATTCCTTTCTGTTTCTTGCCTTTGGCCAATGGTTGAGGATTACAGGGTGTGCAGTAGATGAGGATTGGAGTTAGATTCATGCTTTCTATGACAAAGGGTTTCCCCTGGGGCAAGGTACAGAATAAAAACAAAGTATGCCATTTTTGCAAAGTCCACATCTTGACTTCCAGAGAGAGGTTAGACAGAGCTGTAAACTGCTGATCATCCTATCCAAGGCCAGTGAAATAATGCTAGTGATTCCTTTAGAAATGGGATTGACAGAGAGGAAGACCAGGGGGTGTCCAAAACTTGTTTTGTAGACTTTTGAAAACTTGCTTTTTATAATTTTAACTTCCTATCTGATCTATTCTTTGAGGAACTCTCCTACAGCCTCCTAGAAGAAAAGGAGAGGGCTTCAGAAACAGGAGGGAGACTAAAGGTGAGGCAGAGAGGGAGGGGGAAAGTAGTTGCCTGGAACTCACTGCAGTGAAGGTTCCAAATAGGATGGGGCAATAGGGCAGGGGTGAGGCATCTGGGCCGAGAGCAAGCCAAGAATAATCACAGGAGGAAGGGGGGAGGAAGGAGAGATTACTACTCCTTCTCGCCCACACTCCCAGCACGGTCTCCAGGAAAAGCAGCTGTGACCCTTTGCCAGGTACCACATGCTTTTCTTAGATTCTTCTCAGCCTCTTAGAACGAGACTGCAAGAGAATCTTGATTCTTCAGAGACAGCGAAGGTTAGGAGATAAGCAGCAACATTTCAGCAACACAATACTGGTAGTGGCTTGTTGGCACAAGGCCATGGGCTCCAGCCCCTCAGAAACCAGGTGGCTTTTGTTCCTTCTGTGACCACAGAGGTGCTGTGTTCAACTGCCGGGCAGAGGGTCTGCTTGGAATGTGCTTGGAAATTGTGTCAGCAACGCACCTAGCAGATGGGGGCCGTTGTGTCCGTACAGAATGGCAGGAGAACTAGAGGCGACTTACCATACCTCTGAGGAGAGGGAGCAGGGGCTCCTCCCTGAAGTTCAGTGAGCTTTCACCTATCACCTTCGGGCTAGAGGTTGTCTTGCCTAAGCCAGGGGCCTGGAGGCTCACACTTCTGGCCTCATGAAGAAGTACTTTCCTGCCCACGTCCCAGCCTCTGTACTCCTGTTTGGAAGCACACTTGGTGCAAACTGTGGCTGTGTCCCGTTGACAAACCATGAGCCAGCGTCCCAGCTACTGAGGCCATTAGCACAGCACCATCACCTTCTACAGTGGTGAGAATCAGGAAGGCATGGCCACCTTGGCACTCCGTCATGCACCAGGTCAGAATGGCTGTGTATGACTAAGCATGCCTGCCATTTGTGCACGCGGCTTATGCACCAGCACCCCCTCCCTTGCAGCTCTATAGTGTCATCTTCCCTGGTTGGCACCCACGCCATGCTATGAAAGTACAGAGGCAAATCTTGAATTTAGGGAACAGACATGTCCTTACCCATATCATAGTGACTCTGGCAGAACAGCCAGAGCATGTGTAGTGAGGGGCCGGAAGAAGAAAATCTGTTGTTAATGATAAAGGCTCTCCTGGTTTTGTTTGCCAGAGGACATCCTCGGCTGTCCACATCCTGCTGCCATGCTCAGGGGAAACAGGGTGGCAGCAATGACTACAGTAACCATAGTTGTTGCGTTTCCTCATTGCATGTAGCAGGGGCTGAAGGTGAAAGTGCCTTGGCAGGAGCCATTTCCTGCTGGCTGGGCTTCTAGGAGGACCCCATGGGGTGGGTAGGGTGGTGGGTCTGTGCTGGCCAGGCAGTTGAAAGAAGACGGATTGGCAGTCTTGCCATCTCTCCTCAAGCTCTTGATCCCTGCTGAGGACCCCACGCCCCTCAAGAGCTTGTCCTACAGGACCTGCCACTGCCTCTGCCAACCAGCTGCAGTCCTTTTGGCTCGATCAGGCTTCTGGGTGTCTGCTTTTCCCCACTCTCAGCTAGTTTAGGGGCCCAAACTGCTCTCATTGAGCATCACCCCCAACTCTAGAGGGCTCAGCTGCCTACAGAACAGAAGGACCCTAGAGAGGCCTCTTATCTAGGTGGTGGTAGAAACCATAGGAAATGTTTACCAGGAAGGAGCTGAAGCCTTCTCTGGCCACTTAGGAGCACTTGAAGGTTACGGTCACATTGTCTTCCGGGAAGACACATTCACTGTGTTCCTGGGTTCTGGGGTTGTTAGGGCTTGGAGGAGGATCACCTCAACTTCCACCAGTGTGGAAAGCCTTGAAGGCAGAACTGGGTCCTCCGGCACAGTGCTCCACCTTGTGAGTGTCCAGTCGACACTGACACAGCGGAGGAGTGGGAGGAGACAGCCGACCAAAAGGGCTGATTGTGTGGCGTGCCATCACCCAGTGGATTCATCTGTGCGGCTTCACTTTGAGCACAGTCATTGGCACCACAGGATATTTCTTATGCTCACACTGCTTGTAGTCAGGATTTTACTCCTGACCAAGAAAGCAAGAAAAAAGAAAAGGAGATGCTGGAAGTTGCCAATAAACTCCACCACCCCGACTTTTTCCAAATACCTTTGTCAGCCTCGCCTCTTCCTTGACCTCAGGGCTGCCCCTTGTGCATCCCTTTCCATGCCCTCCCTATGGGTTCCCCTGGTCCTGACAGGTCCTACTGTTCTGACACCCAAGCAGAAACCTGTTCTCAAGATCTTCACACCAGCTGCACTTAGACTCTTCTGCCTCGACCACGCCCCCCAAATGTGTTGGTGACTTAATAGCTTTGTGTACCTCCGAGGTATGGGTTCCAAGAGAGCAACCTCTTTGTTCCAGAGACAGTAATGAAGAAACCTCAGTGAAGCCCTGGGAGAGAGGTGGCCCCTGAAGCCTGTGCCAAGCCCCGTCAGCCCAGGGAACCCCACAGAAAGATTCTTTCTGAGGGAAAGAGATTAGCTGAGCCTCCCCAAAGAAGACAAGTAAAGAGAACACAGAAATATTTCCTTTAAAAGGGAGCAAGAGCAGATGGAAAGAGGGTTTATATTAATGAAATCTCCGGATATTAAGGATGCAATGAGTGCCAGGGAAGGTTATTATCATTTCATTAGAACACAAAGGAAGAAACAAACACGTTATTATGTGAAACCAAGAAGTTATGAACAAGGGAATCCAGCAGGGAAGTTATTAGCTGGGTTAATTAAAACAGAACAAGCTGGTTGAGTAATTCCGTCTGTAGAACACAACAAGGAAAGCATAATTCATTGCTCTTAAGAAAAAGACTTGGGGTTTTTTTTCTTTTTCTCATTTACCAGAAATTCTTCACTTTTGATATTGTCCCACAGACCAAGAAGATTTATTCTTGTCAAAATGTAATTGATTTAGTTAGCACCAAGATGCTTTGTTAAAGAGAGTTCAGTTCTGATCAGAAGAGATGAAAATCACCACAGATTCATGAACCCAGAATCCAGGACTCCCCCCAAAAAAGTCTCTTCAGCACCCAGCCTGTGGGGTTGGGGAGGAGGTGATGGCAGGTGGGATGAGGCCTGACTCATCCTTCCTAGAGATACTAGGGAGGGCTGGCCTGGGCCAGGTTTGCTGGCCCCTTCCCTTCCCCTGCCTCCTCCTGGCACCCAAAAGCTGGAATCTCTTTAGCTCAATGCATGCTCCTTGGAGACATCAGAGCCAGTTCTTAGATCTAGCCCTGTTGTCAGCCAGCACAAGCAGCAAATGACCTACATGTCAGAGTGGCTGCAAACATGACAGTACCGAGCAGGCCACATGGTTCCATCCACCCTTAGGATTTCCCTGGTTCCTTGTCTGTCAGGTCTTATGAATTAAAGGAGGGTTTGGCTGAGCATTTGAAGGTTATTCTCAAAGGGCTATTTCTCAAGTGAAGCTATGAGAGAGCCAGAGTTCCTGGGATCTTCAGCCTCAGAGCACAGGTTTAGGACATGACATCTGGAAGGAAGGGGCCTTGCTAAGGATATAACCCATCTAAACATTCTAGTGGCAAGGAGGAACTTGGGCCCCAGAATGAGAGACAGAAAGAGACTAAGACCTTCCTGAGGTCACGGAGCTATGATGACTGATCTGGGCAGGAGCCAAGATTTCAAAGCAAACCCAGATAACCTACTCATACCCTGCACTCAGTATTCTCAGCTCCTCTATTCCAGGGCGTTCTGTCATAGACATACCTAGAAGATCCTGGAGAACATATTTGATAAGAGTTAGAGCATGTGACACAAACACGGCCTTAAAAGAACTATTTTAGAGCAGTTTTAGGTTTGCAGCAAAACTGGATAAAAAGAAAGTTCCCATATGCCCCATGCCCCACACATGCACCACCTTCCCAACTACCAGCAATCCCCCACCATAGTGAAACATCTGTGGCAACTGATGAGCTCACTTTGGTACATCATTCTCATTGAATAGCGTATGATTGGAATTATGTGTCATGGAACCTTTGCATTTCACAGTATGTACTAAACTGTCCTCTATGACCTTTCATGGCTACATACCATTTTTTTTTTTTTTTTTTTTTTTTTTTTTTTTTTTTTTTTTTTTTTTTTTTTTTTTTTTTTTTTTTTTTTTTTTTTTTTTTTTTTTTTTTTTAGTGCTGTGAAATATTCCCTTGTCTGGATGAGCCAGAGCTTATTTATCCACTTACCTACCAAGGACAGCTTGGTAGCAACCAAGTTTTACAATGAGTGTAGAAAGCTTTTGTAAATATCCATGTGCTAGTTTTCGTGTTAATATGTTTTCAACTCATTTGGATAAGTAACAAGGAACATAGGGTGAGTGCTGGGCATGTGAGAGTGTGCTTAGTTTTATAAAAAACTGTCGAACTCCGCTGGGGGTGGAGTAGCTCAGGGATTAGAGCACTTGTGTAGGAAGTGTAAGGCCCCAGTTTATCCCCCAGCACCGCATACAAGCTGGGCGTGGCGGTGCACACCTGGAATCCCAGCACTCATGAGGCAAAGGCAGGAGGATTGCTGTGAGTTCGAGGCTACAGAGTGAGTTCAGGACAACAGGGACGACAGAGTGAAATACTGGCTCGAAAAGAAAAAGAAAAAAGAAACTTGCAAACTGTCTTACAAAGTGACTGTACCATTCTGCGTTTCTACCGGAAGTGAATGAGAATTCCTTCCTGTTCAGCATGGTGGTGTTGACCCACTGGATACTGGCCATTCTATTAAGTGTGTGTTGACGTCTCATTGCTGTAATGCACAGTTCCCTGGTGATGTATGATACGGAGCATCTTCTCATTTCCTCCTTTGTATCTTTTCTTCCAAGGTGCCTCTTAAGGTATTTTGCCCATTTTTAAGTGGGCTATTCTTTTTCTCATTGATTTTAAGAGTTCTTTCTATTTTTGGATAATAGTCCTTCATAAGATGTATTTTGTAAATATTATTCTCTAGTCTGAGGCCTGTCTTCTCATTCTCTTAATATTGTCTTTTGTAGAGCAGAGGTTACTTACCTGCAATGAAGACCGGCTTAGCAATTATTGTTTGCATAGATCATGCCTTTGTATCATATCTAGAAAGTCACTGCCAAGCCTAAGGTCATGTAGACTTTCTACTATGTTACCATCAAGTAGTTTCATAGTTTTGAACTTTACATTTGTCTATGATCCATTTCAAGGGTTTTTTGTGAAGGTTGTAAGGGTCTGTTTGTAAATTCAGTTTTCTGCAGGTGGATATTGAGTTGGTCCAGTCACTTGTTGAAAAGGTTACTTTTGTTCCCTCGTGTTGCCTTTGCCCCTTAGCCAGAGAGCAGTTGGCTCTATCAATGTGGATCTATTTCTGGGCTCGCCACTCTGTTCCATTGATTTGTTGGTATGTTCTTTCACTAAAACTACCACCCTGATTTCTAAAGCTTTCTAATAAGTCCTAAAATCAGGTAGTATCAGTTCTCTACCATTGATTTTTCTCTTTTTGTATTGAATTGGCTATTCTGGGTCTTTTGTTCCTCTGTATACATTTTGGAAAAGGCTTGTGTTGATACCTACAAAATAATTTCCTAGAATCTGTACTGAGATTATACTGAAGCTGTAAGTCAAGTTAGCTGCTGGTGTTACCGTTTTCTATTGTTTTATTCAGAATATAATAATGACTTAATGTTTTAATTAATAAAATTTAACTTGTTTTCATTAAAAGATACATAAATCAAGTTGGAATAGATATATTGACAATATTGAGTCTTCCTTTCCTAGAACATGGACTCTCTTTCCATTTATGTAGCTTTTCTTTGATTGTGTCCACCTGAGTTTTGTGGTTTTCCTAATATAGATCTTATATGTTCTTTGTTACACCTAAGCATTTCACTTTGGGCAATACTAATGTAAATTACAATGTCTTTTTACAAATTTCATTTTTGTATTGCTAGTGTAGAGAAAAGCAATCGACTTTTGTATATTAATATTATGTCATACAAAACCTTGCTATAACCAGCCTGTCATTTGTTTTTAAAACTGATACCTCCTCAGAGGACACCCATTAAACTTATTTTTGTCACCATCTCTCTGTGACTTTTGGGGTTTTCTAGATGCTGTTTCCTCTGTCCAGAGCAGTCTTCCTTTTTTCTTTTCAGCCTTCACTCTAGAGACTCTCATCTTGATGCCTAATTAATCTTAATGGACTCAGAGAAGCCATGTTGTATACTGGGAATTCTTCTTTAACCCTATGAGTCTGGGTTAGCTCACCACCCTCCACTTCTTTCCTTCCAGGGGAGATACACTCCCTGTCCTCAAGAAACTTAACATCTCATTTGGAAGGCAAACCACAAATATGATAAGAACAATAAACAAACAGTTCTGTTCTAAAAACTTTATCTGGATTAACTCATTTAATCATCACATATGTGAGCATTAACTGCCACCCAAAACCTTCAGAAATTCCCCTCAATCTGTAAAATAGAACCAAGACACATGAGACTGGCCTATAAGTCTTCATTTTAGGACCTGTCTTCTTTCCCAAGCTAACTCACTTACTCTTGTCCCTCGTGTGGCCCATATATTCCTACCCAGAACACCGGCACATGCCATTCTTCATGTTTGGTATGTTCTCTTCCTCCCATACCTCCATGACCACTCCATTCTCCACACCCTTCTCTAGCAGTTGTTTTCTAGACCAAGGGTTCTTAATCCTGGGCTGCAGACTGGTGTCTGTCCATGGCCTTGGGAAAACAGATGAGGGATAAGTAGGAGAGCTGGAGCAAAGTTCTACCTCCTGTTGGCCGCTCCTATTAGACTCTAATGGCTGCTGATCTGACGGGAGGAGGAGCTCCACTCCCGCTTCCCTCCTGCTGCTGCTGCTCACCATTTCCAAGCTGTTCTGCTGCATAACCAGTGCCCCCTTCACCGCCTTCCACACGTGCTCCCAGTTGAATGGTCTCCAACTGAATGGGTTCCTGGCATCAAAAAGCTTGGGGATTCCATTCATTTTTATTATGAAACTAAGTAAGTTTACAGGAAGAAAACTTAACAGAGCACTAAACCATGCTCCTTCATGGTCTCTCTGATTTTGATTGAGAGCCTTGCCCAGGTATCTCTCATGTGGTCTCTGCCTTGTCAATTGCTAGATTTTATTTAAACTCTCCATGTATTGACACAGCCAACATACTTGGCACGAAGTGGCTACTTAGTACACATGGTGTGCACTCACTGTTTCTCTTTAGAACCCTGTATTGGTATTCTAATTTTGGGGGGGACAGGGCCTCCCTTGGTAGTCCGGTCTGGTCGTAAACTCAATGTGTAGCCCAGACTGCCCTCAAACTCATGAGTAATACACCTACCTCAGCCTCCTGAGTACTGGGATTACAGGCATCTGCTACCACACCCAGGTTACATGGTGCTGGAAAATTGAACCCAGAGCCTTGTACTTGCTAGATACATACTCTATCTTCTGTGCTATTCCTTCAGCCCCTCTAATTCAATTTTGTTTTTCCAAATATTTGTATGCCATGTGTACATAAAAGACCAAATCTTTTGCCTGTTAGTTTGGCAATTATGAGTTCCTCAAAGCAGGGCCTATCTTCACTATAGGTATTTCCCCAACCATCTTTAGCGTACGTAGATAGTTGGAGAGTCCTGCTTAATTGAATCAAACTATCACAAAGCCAGGCTTTTAGCCATGGAACTCACTCAGCCCCTCCCCCCACACACACACACACCCCTATACTCTGATACAAACAAAACCCATAATGGCTAAGATTCGGAGCAAGGATCCAGTGACCTTCTCCAGATGTTTGATCAGTCTCATGATGTTGCCTCCCATGGCTCCTCCTCTCTCCAGAGGATCATTTGACTTGGGGGATCATTTTCTCTTGCAGCTAATACACCCCAGCTAAGCAAGGGAATAGATCTCTGGCAAGTGCCTCTTACTTTTAATGACCCAGTGGTCCAGGGGTCCTAGATAAGAGGATTAGTTGATCCTATACTTGCCATTTCCCTGACTTTGAGCATAAGCTGAGGACTCTCACTCTTGTTTGATCTGTATTCAGACTGCAGAAACCCAGCCTGGTTCCCCTGTTCCCCTGCCTTTGGTGGAGTAATTATTTCAAAAGCACTTTGCATCCACTTCCACAAGCAGGATTAGGTAGGTCTAAGCAAAATGTGTGTGTGAATATTCTCAGAGAGAGAGTGTGAGTGAGACAGATCAGATAGAGATTCTTTCACTAAACAATTGAAGAAGGTTTTCCTCCAGGAAACACAGGCCCATCAGTCACTGAAGCATGCATGAGTCAATGGCCAGCTCTTCAGAGCTGTGTCAAACACGCCTCAGCCGCCCCCGCCCCCAACTGAATAATATCTCCTATATTTGGGAGTTTTTATCCTCCTAGTTTTTTATTCACTGTTTGCTACTAGTTCAACTAACCTGTTCTCAGAATATTCTCTGTCTAGATCCTCCCTACTCACCCATCCATTGTTTTTGTCCCTTTCTGGTCTCTCCACTGTCAGCTTTCTTCTGGCCTCTACGTACAGGCACCTTCCATGAGTCCCTGTTTTTCCCTTCCTCTGTCTCCACATTGCCCCTGGCAGTCTTTTCTGCCCTGGTGACTGAAGAGATGGCTTCAGCAATGAATCCTCACATCTTATTCTCAGCCCTGACCTCTTAAGCTACATTTTCAGAGTTCTGTTACACACATTCTGGTGGCAACCCAAAACCAACCTGTCTGAACAGCTTGCCCAGCTCTCCCCGTTTGCCCACCTTCTTCAATATCCTAGTGGTGTTTGTGATGTTTGTCTGTGCTGCTTACTAACATCACCTTGGACCCTCAGTTTCCTCTTCTGCTACTTGAAGATGGGAACGCCCTTTGTATCTCACTAAGAACACTGAATGGAAGCATGTTTTAAACTATAAAGGAGTAGGTGTGCTTGTTGTATCTTTGTATCTTTGGCTTTTCATGATTTACCACATCCACGTCATCACCTCGGGTTGCCAGATCCTTCATTCCTCTATTCGTCATTCATCCTTTTGTCCCCCAATTCTTTTGTGACTACCAGAACTGAAACTTTTTCACCCATCATCTAGTTGAGTGCTGCAGCCTGTAACTCAGTGGTTTCCAGACTACAGTCTACATAATAATTAGTAGGAGGAACTTTATGTGTGTGTGTGTGTGTGTGTGTGTGTGTGTGTGTGTGTGTCTTGCTTTGTAGTCCAGGCTGGTTCTGAACTCACTATGTACCCCGGGTTGGCTTCAAACACACAGCAGTCCTCCTGCCTCAGCCTCCCAAGTGCCGGGATTACAGGCATGTGCCACTAAACCTGGCTTATGTAGTGCTGGGGAATTGAACCCAGGATGAAATACTTGTTAGGCAAGCACTCTAACCACTGAGCCATGCCCCTAGCCCAGAACTTATTTTTTTAAAAAGCTATTGTACTATAGTCTCTTTAACAATATACTGAGACAATTGAATATCCAAATGCAAAAGAATACTTCACACTATATATGAAAATTAACACAGATCAAAGACCCAACTGTAAAAGCTGAAGATACAGAACACTCAGGAGAAAAAATACCTGTGAACCTTCATGTCCTTGGGTTATGTAATGATTTCTTGATATGATACCATAAGCACAGCAACAAAATGAAAAATAGTTAAGTTGTACTGTATCAAAATTAAAAATGATTGTACTTCAAAGGACACCATCAAGAAAGTGAAAGACAGCTCAAAGATTGAGAGAAAGGCTTTTCCATCATATGTGTGTCTGATAAGAAACTTGTTTCTATAATAAATTAAGACCTCTTACAGCTCAGTCATAAAAAGATAAATGACCCAAATAAAAATGGATACATATAATTCTTGTCAGTTAAACCTCAACAAAGCTGGGGGGTAGGGAAATAGGCCAAGGATCTGAGTAGACATTTTTCCAAAGAGGATATACAAATGATCAATATGTACCTAAAATACCAGCATCATTAGTCATCAGGGAAATGTAAATTGAAACCATACTAAAATCATTTAATTTTCCCCCTGATTAATTGTATGCTTTCAATGGATGAATGACACAGTATTTGAATTATATCACAGTAATGCTGCTTTTAGAAAATATCACAAGATACTACTTTGTATCTACTAAAATATTGTGACTAAAAAGTCAGATAATAGCAAAGCAAAACTGTGAAGAAAGGATGTTCCTCGTAAACTGCTGTCAGGAATATAAAATGGTACTACTTCCTTGGAAAACTGGCAGATTCTAAAAAGGTCAAACATAGTTACAATATGACCCAGCAATCCCACTTCCGGGTGGAATTTCAGGTATTATTTATGTGCTGCCTCGGGGGCATATCAACTCTCCAGCTCTATATCACAACTTAGTTGGTAGGGATCTGGATTGTTTTGCTCTTCCACAGAGTACAACACTGGTCCACTACATTTATGACGGTATACAAACTGAACACAGTGAGCAAAAGTTTGCAGCTACTCTGGACTTCATGGTGAATCACTTGCATGTCAGAATCTAGGAAATAAATTGGTGTGGAACATGAAGAAATATCCCATCTAAGGTAAAGGATAAGTTATTGCATCTGGTCCCTCCCACAACCAAGAAAGAGGCACAATGCCTACTAGGTCTGTTGGGATTTTTAGAGGCAGCCTGTTCCTTGCTTGGGTGTTACTATTAGCTCTGGCTAATTTACCAAGTGACTTGGGAAGTTGCTAGTTTTGAGTGGGGCCCAGAACAAGAAAGGCCCTGCAACAGGTCCAGGCTGCTGTACAGACTTCTCTGACACTTGGACCATATGACCCAGCTGGTCCAATGGTCCTTGAGGTGTCAGGGACAAACAAGGTGCTATTTGGAGCCCCTTGCAGGTCCCACAGGTGAATCACATTGAAGGCCCTTGGGATTTTGGAGCAAGGCCCCACCATCATCTGCAGATAACTATTCTCCCTTTAAGAAACAGCTCCTGCTGTGCTGTCTGCCTTAGTGGAAACTGAATGCTCAACCATGGAATACCAAGTTGCCATGCAGCCCGAGCTGACCATTGTGAACTGAGTGCTATCTGACTCACCGAGTCATAAAGTTGGGCTTACACAACAACAGTTCATCATCAAATGGAAGAGGTATATGCATGATCAGCCCCAAGCAGGTCTAGAAGTACAAGTAAATTACACAAGAAGAAATTGCCTAAATGCCCTGAGTGCCTACTTCTGCCGTACTACCCTCTGTCTCTCGGCATGCACCTGCGGCCTATGATTGGATTGGCCTGGATTACAGATGATTCTGCATGTTATACAGGCACCACACAGAAGTGGATAACTGAAGCACTCTGGCCTATTTCCAGGACATCCCTGAAGGACAGTGGTGAAGGGAAATCTTCACAGGGGGTAGAACTCTGGGCAGTGTATTTGGTCATACATTTTTCTTGGAAGGAAAAATGGCCAGGTGTGCAACAATGTACTGATTCATGGGCTGTAGCCAATGGGCTGGCTGGATGGTCTGGGACACACAAAGAACATTACTGGATGACTGAGGAGAAAGATATTTGGGGACAAGGTATATGCATAGACCTCTCCATCCAGAGTGAAGGATGTAAGGATATTTGTGTCCTATGTAGATACTCACCAAAAGGTGACCTCAGCAGAAAAGGACTTTAGTAATTGAGTGAAAAGAATGACCTGATCTGTAGAGACCAGTCGACTTTTTTTCTCAACTATCCCTGTCATCGCCCAATGAACTCGTGAAAAAGTGAGTAGCAAATGAGGGAAGAACATTCACCAGGTGTGTGGGTGGCCCTTTCAATAGACTGGCAGCATGAACTAAAGAGAAAAGAAAGAAGGAACATCGTTACAGCTTCTCCTGGGAGCGCTCTGGCCTTTACTGTTGTCTCACTGCTGTCTTACATCACCAATCTGCATCTCAGAGATTGAGATGGCTTGAAGTCTCACCCTTGCCTGTGGGCTCTGATCTGTAGCACAGACTTGCATCAGCCATCCTACAGTCTCAGACTGGTACTCTCTAGAACATTTGAGCAGCTGCTGGACCCTCCAACTGTCACATGTGCAGGCAGCCATTTTGGACTCTCTCTTTGGATTTGTAAGCTGTCCTAATAAAGTCCATATACACATATGGAACATGGAATTTATTGTATGTGTATGTAAAATGTCTACTATTCTGCCTGTCCATACCTCCGAACTGGTACAATATATGCCCAATAAAAATGGAAACATACATCCATAGAAAAACTTGTATACAAGTATTTGTAGGAGCATTATTTAAAATAACCTAAAAAAATTAGAAATAACCTGAATGTCCTCCAGTTGAGGAATATATAAATAATATGTGGTATATCTACATCCCTACAATGAAATATTATCTGCCATAAAAAGAATGAAGTATTAATGCATGCTAAAACATGAATGAACCGTGGAAACTTTATGCTAAGTGAAAGAAGTCAGTCACAAAAGGTCACATGTTGTATGATTCCATTTATATGAAATGTCTACAACAGGCAAGTCTGTGGAGACAGAAAGTTGATCTGTGGTTGCCTAGGGGATAAGAGAGGCGGTTCTGAAGTATACAGTGCTTCTTTTAGGGTGATGAAAATGTTCTGAGATTTATTATAGTGCTGGTTGCACAATTCTGTGAATAGGCTGTAAAACAATTGTATACTTTCAATGGGTCGTTTGTATAGTATGAGAATTATATATCAATTAATTTAAAATGCAATTATAAGGAGAAAATTGATGTAGGGACATGTTACAGAAAGTTTAAGCTGGGCTGGAGGTGTAGCTCAGTGGTATGCTATTTGCTTAGCATGCACAAGGCCTTGGGGTCTGCCTTCACTACTGAAAAAATATTTTAATTGTCAAATTATGCAGTGAGGACTGGATTCTCTATTTTCTCTAGGGCCGGTTTTCTCAAAAGGTGTTTCATGTACCACCTGAAACAAAGTACTAATGAATACCATGTTCTGAATCCAGCCCAAAGACTGTAATTCATAATGTTCTGGACGGGACTGGTCCTCTACATTTGTAGCAAGCACCCCAGTGAGGCTGTAGCAGGTGGTTGTAGCTCATTTTGAAAAAAGTTGTGCTAGTTGGTCTTGCTACCTCCAAATTCCTCCTGCTCCGTTCTGCCCTACATTTTGTTGCCAGATGACCCTCAACAAGTTGAACTGGGGTTGGGTCCTGTCCCCCCTCAGAAACCCTCACCACGTCTAATTTTCTTAGTATGCTCACCAAGCACTACACAGCCCGCTGCCCACCTACTTTTCCTAGCGTTATTTCCCACAGTTACCTACACATGCCTTTTATGTCTGTCAAATTGGAATTCATCTCTTTCTCATTCTGAGCCTTGCCAGCTGTCCCACAATCCAGGAAAGCATCCTGTCACCCCATACCCTTTTGCAATACAAATAACACCACAATCGTCTCCTTTCACCCTGATCATGTAGGATTTACCGCATAGCCTTTCATTATATTTTAGGTAATTGTGCTGCTTGCAAATCAGATAACAATGCTCAACGTTCTTAGAAGTAGGGCTGTAAATCAGGCAGTGGTCACAGGGTAATACCTGAGCTAAGAGCCCTTGAACAGGGCCATCGTACACAGGATGTGGTATGGTGGTCATAGTGCTGACATTCCAGGAGCAAAGTTTCGGTGGCAGTCTCTTCTGGGGAGTTAAATGTCATCTCTGGTGAGTCAGAGATCTGGGACCTGCATCTGACACCACTGGCATGTGTTAGGACCTCAGGGGCCCCTGGCCACCACCAAGCCTGTCAAACCATGGCAACTCCACTGGCGCCAACTCCTCCCAGGCTCTGAAAACTGCTGAACCCAATCCTCGTTTCAACTAGTGACCCCGGACAGAGAGGCTTTGCCCATCCCATTGTCCTCTGCCTACTAAATCACTGTCTCCACAGCAAGAAACAAGGTGAGAAAGCCACTTACAGCCTATTTCTTAATGAGCTCTTAAAAATAAAATAACAATTGTCAGATAATTATTTCACAATGCAACAAGAGCCCCTTACAATCATTTTAGTAATTACATTAAGCTATTCTATTTGTAAGAAGCTAATAGGAAACAACCCATTAATTAATATTTTGTCTTCCCGCCCACTGCCCCTTCTCTGCCTTGAATTACAGGGACCATACCCGATGGCCACAAAGCTAGGATGCAACCAGTACAGAAAAAAAAAAAATAAATAAAACTAGTATATCCAGGGCCACAGCTCCCTGGAAGTGAAGAATGGAGAGTAATGGAAGGTCCTAGGGCCACTGTGGCCCCAGTAGAACCAGCCTTAGGGTGTGCTGTGGCTTAGGCCCCACATCCAGGGGTCCCTGTGTGGCCCCAGGGTTTCCTTATTTGCTTCTAGAGTGGAGTAGCTGGTAGCTGTGGGACAAGCTGAGCGCAACATGGGAAAGTTCCAGGGGCCTCAGAGCTAGTGGGTGGGGCGGGCACCTGGGCAAACAGAACTAAGAAACAGGCAGGAATGAATCAAGGACAGCTTAAATATGCAGAAATGTAGTTCACACCTCTGGGCAAAAATAATCCCAAACAGAGTTATGTAATGTGTGGGAGGGATTTGATAGGGGGATGATGCTTTGAGGTGTATATTTGTATGAGTGAATGAGGTGTGTGTTGTATGAGTGAATGAGGGGAGAGAGAGGAGGGAGAGGGATCTGGGAAATTTCACAAAGGAGCTAGTAGGTGTGCCTGTGTGTTCTTCTAAGCAGAACCCTGAAAGGCAGTTAAGGAAGATAGCTCCGTGACTACAGTGGCCTCAAGGCCATTGCAAAAGTGTATGCTCCCTAGTCCTGAAGGAGTAGGGACAGAGAAAGGTCAGTGAGCACCGGTGCAGGATTTGGGGTAACCTGGTTTCCCTTATAAGTCCCTCCTTGATCTCCACACTCCCACTCCCAGCTCTCATTCCAATTCCAACGCTTTTTGTGAGAATGGAGTCTTCCCCCTTCTCCTACTGGAAGCTCACCTTGATGGACCACCTGGTCACACCTAACTTTCCCTTGAAGGAACTTCCTGGAGATTTAGTTTGATCTTCTCCTAGGAAATTATTCTTTGGTGGCTGCTGTTGTCTTAAGCTGGGATTTGTTTCTTTCTCTATGTGTTGTCCTCCCTTTAGATTGTCAATTCCTTGAGGACAGGGTCTTTGTATCCTGCAGTGTCTAGCACTGTGCTGGTCACAAAGTGACTGAGCAAGCATTGTCTGCACTGAGCCTGGTGACCCAAGGAGCAGGCAGAGGCAAGGCGAGGGAATACAGGTTCTGCAGAGTGTAGGCCTATTGCAGCCACAGCTACCAGGAGAGCTCTGAGACTAGGGAGGGAGTTGGTGTTGCTGGAAGCTGCAGAATTTTGTAGAGGGAAGACTTTGTATAAAATTACATCAGCGAGACCCTCAGCTGGGCATCAGTTGGAACTCAGAACATTGTGAGCAATTAGACAAAGACCTGCACCTCTACCACAGATTTTAGAGCCCAGTGCTCCAGAGCGGTCGAAAGGGATTGGACTCGTAAGAAGCCTGAATAACAGAGGCAGGGTGTAAAAACAGATTTAGGGGTAAATATCGGTCCAAGAAGGCCATCAAGGTCAATATCACTGTCCTCCTCGTTATCATTGTCGTCCTAGTGCCGGCAGGGGTCGGGAGGTGTTGATTAGATGCTGTTGTGCAGCATTCGAAAGCATCCACCTGCCAGCTGCAGGTGCCTGAGCTGTAGCTCGTCGGCCACATGCATGCGTGCTGCTTCCCATGGACAGCACCATGGGTATCCACAGGTGGGGCTTGGGAGATGGCCTTTCAGATGTGGGAGGGAGACTGCTAGAGGGCTGGCTGCAAGGGCAGCAGGCAACGGTAGAAGACAGAGCCAGAAACATATTTGGAAGCTACCCACGTCCCCATTCCCTTTCCATTATGTCTATTTTCTTCCATCTCTCTTTTTTACTTTTTTTATGGTTTGGTTTTCTCATATTAGGGAAACCATATAATATTTACATCTCCATGTCTGATTCATTTTGTGGAGCATAATGGTCTCAAAGTGCATCCAATTTCCTACAAGTGACTCAAATTTGACTTTATGGCACAGTAGTACTCCATTGTGGATATATATCATGTCTTCTTTATCTGTCATCTGAAGTTGGATATACTGGCTTCTTCCAAGATTTGGCTATTATAAATTGTACTTCTGTAAACATGCATGTACCCCTATTGTATGATGACTTTAATTATTTTGGTCTTTTTTTTTTTCTGTTTTGGTACTGGGGATTGAACCTAGGGCCTTGAGCGCACCTGGCAAGTTCTCTATCTCTGAGCTACATCCCCAGCCCAACTTTAACTCTTTTGGGAAGATATCCAAAAGAGGTATAGGTGGGTCAAATGGGATACCTATTTTCAGTGTTGGGGGGTTTTTGATGAATTTCCATGGTACTTTCCATAGTGGTTGTAGCAGTCTGCAGTTCCACCAACAAAGTAGGAGGGTTCCTTTTTCCCCACAGCCTCACCAGCATTTGTTGCTTTTTGGGTTCTTAATACTAACCATTCTCACTGGCCTTAGGTGAAGCCTCTGTGTTGCTTTGATTTGCATTTCTCAGAGCTCTTCTTTAAAGCTTTATTGCTAACATGTCCCTTGGAGATAATTTCTATTTCTCCTTGATTCACTGGTAAGCAGCCATTGAGGCCCAAAGGGTAGATATGGCTTACCCAGGGACCACCAACAAAAATTTAACTGGGCTAAAAAAAATGATATATATGATATTTCCTGGTCCTATCTCTCTATCATATCTGCTTGGAATTTATAGATCCTGCTCATGGGTAAAAGTGGTATTCATAGCTGCAAGGGGTTTTCAGGGGCCAGCAGCGTAGTTCTCCTGGTGCTTGCTTTGTGGTTAGTGCTGGGACTTTTGTAAGCTGTGAATTGGGCCTCTAAAGAGAAAGAAAGGAGTGACTTGGGGTAGTACGAAGGAGGATATGACTAAGATGCACCTTCAAGGTCCCTTAGACATGACCACAAACACTATGAAGTTAGCGTCTGTAAAGCTGTCCACTGGAGAATTCCCAAGAAGGCTAAGAATGGCATGGGAACTAACACTAGGCAAGGAAAATTGGGCCATGGTCCCAAGAGCAGCCAAGCCTGGGATAGCAGGGCTGGGCTGGGTGGGGCTAGGCTGGGCAGGGCTCAGAGAGAAGAGAAATTTTTGCCTCCAGGTTTATAAATGCCTATATTGGGCAAGGCCTCTTGTTTCCTTGGGCGGTGACCAAGAGTCTCTCCAAATTTGCCAGCCTGGCTGGAATTGTCTCCCTGTGCCTAAAAAGGAACTGTACCTTACTAGAGGATCCTCCACAGTCCTCCAGGGGATGGCATGTGTGTGTTAGCTCCTCTAGCCTGACGCTCTAGAGCAGAAAGAGTGATATAAGCAAATTCCAAGAGAACGGTTGGTACCTCTGCTAGATGAGGAGGGGACTTGCAGGACACTGGGAGCCAAGGATTTCCCTCGCCCCCTTCCGTGTCCCCCAGGACAATATTGACAGGAGCTAAGCCCTTGCACTTGTCCCCTCAGCCCCTAGGCCAGCAAACAAGTCATTATGTCATTACATAAATAAATGATGTACTTACACAGGACTGGTGTGTAAGTGCCAGTTAGTATTATTGCTGTGTAATTATGCAGTTAGCTTGAAGAGGAGGCAAGCGCAAGTGTGAAATCACCCCCCCTCACACACACACACACCCTAGGGAAGGCAGCAAATTTGCACCTCCCACTCCAGTGAGAACTGTGGCTCTGGGTCACCAGACAAAGTACAAGAGCCCTCCAGGTGTCTCTGTGCAGATGAGGCCAGCAGCATGAGTCTAAGGCAGTGCACTGGCCTGCGGCAGAGCCTGAGGCCAGGCCGTGGGCCTCCTGCCAACCTATTGCTCTCCCCAGTCTAATAGGGGCCCTCCCCACTGATCAAGGGCTCTTGCCAGGTATACCCAAAGCCCTGGAAGTAGGGTGCTGAGGAAGAGCGTAATACAGAAATACAGACGGGAGTGGGCCCGTAGCGAGGCCCTCTTCCTCTGTGGGCCTGGGCTCTCGTGCCTTCTCTCCAGTCCTCTCTGCTCTTGCTGGTGAATTAGGAAGACTTAGTTTTCTCAGATGGGAGGCTTTCCCGAGGTCATCTGGTCCCACTTCACATTTCCAGGTGGTGAGGCCCGTCAGAGAGGGAAATTAACTTGCCCCAGGGCACACAGCAGGCCCTGGGGACCTTGAAAGGAGAGCCTGGCCTGCCTCCCTGGCCTCTGCTTCCCTCTTTTGTCCTCTCACTCACCCCCATTCCCCATCACTGGGGCTGCTCCAGCTTCTTATTTCCTCTCCCGTCCTGCTTTCAGCCCTGCCCAGGCCTGCCTGTCGTCTCACCTCTCCCCTCGTCCGCGCTTCCATTGCTACCTGGCTTTCTTCTCCCGGCCCCTGGAGCCAGGGAAGACTCCCCACTCTTTCCTCGGCCAGTGCACCTTCTACTTCCTCCTGGTGCCTCCCAGCTGCTCCTGGGGCTCCTCCTGGGATGGCTCTATTTCTTCTCTTCCACATTCTCTCTCCAGAGAGGGACTGAAATGAAAGAAAGACTAAACTGAGCAGGGAGAGCATGAAATCTCTCCTGAGACTGGGATTGGATGGGCTGAGCCAAGAGGGGCCTCCTAAATGGTGGGGGTGGGGACAGATGTACCCACCTGTGGTAGCCTCTACATCTAGGGGTCCAGTTTAGAACCTGGAACCACTGACCAGATGCTGTGTGGGAGCAAAGGGAAAGGAAATGGAATCAAAGGGGCATGACAGGGACATGAGGCTCAGCACCATAGCACTATTGTCATGTGTCTCTGAACATAGGGAGCTACCCAAGTTAGACCCCCTTTTCAAGCATCCTCATTCCAGGGAAAGCAGAGGTGAACTTCCTTAGCTACTCAGCAAAAGTCCTGTGATAAAGTCCATGGATCTATTTTTTGGGGAAAGGAGGTCAAGGGCTGCTTAGAGTATCACAGTCCATGAGGCTGGTTTGGAGACACAGTAGGTTAGCATCAGTCTCCCAGCTTTTTCCAGGCTCAGTGAAGTTAATGCCCTCTGTTTAACGCCCTGCATGTGTGTCCATGTGTGTGTCTGTGAGGCAAGCAGGCGTAGTTTGGAGGAGGACCAGCCAGAGTTTCCAGGCCTGCGTGTGGCACTAGAAACACACACGCTGAGCAGCAAAGCTTCCCTGCAGTGACATGGACCCCTTGTTCCTTCAGTCCCCTGGATTCCTGGAGCCTCCTGAACTAGCAAGCAGAAGAATCTAGAGGATGACTCTGTTGTGCAACCTGGATTCCCGCTGTGGAAAATGAACCTAATCTCAGAGTCGGAATTGGGCCCAAGGCCAGGCATCCTGGCACCTAACCCTTTCTATCCAGACCATACCGCCCTCTTCTTTGTGACCGCGCAGTTCTCTGAGGGAGGTGGAGGCCCGAGTAAACTAGGTGGAGAGAGAAGCCTGTCACGGTTGCACTGAAGCCGTGGGTTAGGATGCAGATTTGGTGAGAGGCTTATCCCTGAGCTCTGATGAGACAGTGTGGAGCTCTCTTGCCCAAAGGAGCCAGGTCTGGCCACCGTGCAATCCTCAGAGCATGACTGGTCTCCGCTAAGATACTCACAGAAAAATGGGCTTCCCTTATGGACCCTCACGGGGGAGCAGGAGTTACTGTAGTCCTGCAGAGAGTGGATTTTTCTTTGTCTCCTCCATTGGTAGTCTCATTGGGAACAAAGTAGGGGAGAGGAGTTCCATGACTTAAAGACACTAAAATGGGGTGACTGAGAGTAAGAGCAGGTAGCTAAGGACATACAAAAGCTCAGGGACAGCTCAAGGGTGCCTTCTCCTGGTGGAGGCTGGGGAGGGGGTTCTCAAGTGACTGCTTATCGTTCTCCCTGACCTGATCGCTGAGGCTGTCCCCAACAATTCACACACAAAGATGAGTCCAACTGGAAGGGGCAAACCTCACGTGGTCCCCAAGACCCCTTTGCAAGACAGTTTTATAGGTAAGCTTCTTGGAGCCCAAAGGCTCAGATGGGGGAAGGGGTAATGTGGTCAGTCTTTCTTTCTTTCTTTCTCTTTTCATTCAAAGGCATTTTTGCACATGACTCAAACAAGTCTAAACTTTTCTAAACTTCAAAGTTTGCCCATGGCACGGCCTCAAAGTGGAAGAGAAAATGTTAAAAACGAAAAAAAAAAAAAAGTTTGTAAGCTAGTCATGCATTGTGTTTTTGCTCCTTGAAAGAATTGAATTAAGTTGTGTTACTGTTAGTGTCACATTGTGAAACAGGCAGGGAGGAGGCATCTCTGCTGGGTAATCTGGTCTCTCTGTGGTCCCTGGCCCACTCACTCAGCAGGAGGGAATCCACCAACTTGTGGCAGGGGCAAGGAGTTCCTGTGGCAAAGGGTCTAGCCCACAAGGTCATTTTCAAGTTCTCAGGAGAAGCGCTGGTCCAGGCTGGGGTGCCCCCAAGTGCCTGGCTGTCCTTCCTCCTTCCAAGAAACTTTACTCTGGGAGCCGGAGGGCAGGACCCCAGGACCCTCTGGGCATGCCCCAGTGCCATGGATCCCTATCCCCCTGCCTTTGTTCTTGGCCCTCAGCCGTGCACTGCACAGACCCCGAAGCTGGTGGCTAGTCTGTGGGAGGTCAATCCCCTGCTCTTTCTCTTCTTCTGTCTTCCGAGCAACACCACAGGGCTGTGCCTAGGAGGGCAGGCTGGTAGTACTTAGCTACATGGACTCTTAATCCCACTCTGCCACTTACTAGTCATTGGTTTAGAAAAGTAACAATGTCTTTACCACTCTCTGCTTCAGTTCCTCGACTGCAAGGTGGGAATGAGGCACATAGTGTGGGTGAGGAAGTGAGTTAATCCAACGTTAGCACCTCTTGCTGCTATTTCATTGCCTTTCCCCCACTCTGGCTCAGGCACTCCAAGTGTTCAAGACCTGGTACGTAGTAGGCTCCTAATAAATATCTGATGGTTTCTTTGTCTTCACTCTTCTCCTTTTCAGACATCCTGACATTCTTCTTAATTTTTTTCTAATGCACATTTCATGCCTTCCTCCAGAAAGCACTGGTGAATTCCCAGTATTTACTAACTGTGGTCTGAAAATCAGATCTCATCCTGACACGTAGAAGTTGGTTGTGATTTCAGCTTAAGCCTGTCTTCGTATCTTCCCAATCTGATGACTTTGGTGACTCCTATCCTCTACTTCCACTTCTCTAGACATGTGATAAAGACTGAACTTAACCTCTCGGGAATATTGT
This sequence comes from Ctenodactylus gundi, assembly GCA_004027205.1. Classification (NCBI taxonomy): domain Eukaryota; kingdom Metazoa; phylum Chordata; class Mammalia; order Rodentia; family Ctenodactylidae; genus Ctenodactylus; species Ctenodactylus gundi. Next base: position 125,777 of record PVKB01001854.1, read on the forward strand.
GAGAACTATAGGAAATGGCATGGCAGATGCTTAGTACCATGAGCTCTGGCAGCCAGGAGCGGCTACCCCAGTTTTCTGGCAAAAGCCTGGCCTGCTCATTGCTCCCTGAGCAAGTGCCTAGAGAACACTCTCTCAAATGGAACACCTTATGCACCACCCTATGGTAATCCTGCCCATCCTTCCAGATCATCAAGCCCTACCACCCTTGGCACTGTCTCTGCATACCCCAGGCCCTGAAGAACACTTGTGTTTCCCTGGAATTTCCATGACACCTCTGACCTGTGTTGCTCATCTAATGCCAAGCCCTGAGCTCCTGTGGACTGCCATGACAGCTCTCTCCAGGAGCTTCTGCAGTTGGCCTGTAGGCCTCCTTTGAAGACACTACTGTTACCCTTGGACACTCTTTACTAGCTAGAGAAGGCTGCTTATCTCTCTTACATGAAGTACCTGACACCTACCAGATGCCAGGTGCTGGGGTCACAGTCCTAAAGACATTGTACTGGAGAGACAGAAGTCGAAACTAAAATAATGCAATGTGAAGTGTGCTTATAGGGACACAAAAAAATATCCAGGAAGAGAATCTAGTCATTGCCTTTTCCCACCCCTCTACTACACTGTTTAAAAGTGGCTCTCGAGCAGATCATTGCTCATACGATAAAGCCTAGTGTCTTCACTGGGCCTGCAAGGTCCTGCTTAACTTGACTAGTGCGTGCCTCCTCTTCAGGCTCCTGTACCAACATGTGTACCACTCTCCTTCACACCCTCACAGTCCATGCACACACATACATGCCTAACATGCAGACACACACACATACACACACCTCAGCAAACTGAATTTCTGTTTTGTAAGGACACAAAAGTTCCTTCTTGCCTCAGGGCTGTTGCTTGTGCTATTACTCCTGCCAAGAATATTATCCCCACCTCCTCTTTAGTCTGGCCTAATCGTTCCTCAAATCTGTGTAAATGTTTCCTAAAGAAAGCCTTCCCTCATGACAGTTTGTTTCCTCTATCAATCCATATGTCAACATACATAAATATTTGTGGAATGAATATGCCTTCTTAAAATTTAACACAAATTTTAATTCATCTGTTATGTAGGTCATTAGTTACTTGCCCATCTCCCCCAGAATAGCCACCTTCATGTAAGGAGGGCCCATGTCTGTCCTGCCCATTGCCATGTCCCAGCACACGGCTGTGTGCCCAACACAGGAAGCCTTCCTGCAGGTTTGCCACATGAATGAACAGAAGGGTCAACTAAGCCACAAAGGCCTACAGCACTCTGGGCAGAGATTGGGGAAATTTGCATGAAGGCAGGGAGGAGAGACAGACCATGGCACGTGTAGCTTGCAGGGGAACATGGCTGAGGAACAGACTTGAGGGTTTGCTGGACAGTTGTGAGTCATCCTATAAAAAGGACTTCAGATACCTGGGGAAGTTGGGCTTAACAGCAAGTGAAGAGGTCCGATTTGGATTTCGGAAAGCTCACTCTCAGGTCAGACTGAGAGGGTAAGACTTCTAGCAAGGCAGTCAAGGAAGAAGAGTTTGAACTGGGGCAGCAGCCAATGGCTGGGCAGGGAGGGAAGTTTGTGCCATTTTGGACACTGAATAAGCAAAAGGTTGGAGAAGTAAGACCCAGTCTTTGGCATAGGCTCTGCCCAGGACAAAGAAGTGAACCCGCCTGAAGAGGAGTGGGTACTCACTGCCTTTTAAGACTCTTGCTGTACTGTAGATTGAACCCAAGGCTCACATGATGGGCAGGTGTTCTGCCACTGAGCTACATCGCCAGCCCTTTATCTGTCCTTTACTAGCTCTTACATATAACCTCCCCTGAGCTGGCCTCTAATGGGACAGGCTTAAGGTCCCAAGAGCACTGGTCCTCTGCATAAGACCACCTGAATCTTCTTTCTTTCAGTGCTCCTAACCCTGTAAGTTTGGCCTTAGGTTCTAACTAGGCCCTGGGAGCCCCTGTGTCCCTCCCCTTGACCCCGAGACCTAGCCTAAGAAGGACCCTTCCAGAGAAGCCTTGAGACCCTCTGGCGGGGAGGCAGAGGACTGGCTGGGATGATCTTTGACTGGGATTCTAGTAGGGATGGCTGTAAGGGGACACCTCAGGCAGAGCTAGGCAAGCAAACCGCAGGCTCAGGCTTTCTGGGAGCCAGGAGAGGGAGAGCCTTAGCTTGGTAACCCTTTCAGCACCACACCCAGGCAGGAGGTACAAGCCCGGCTGTCCTTGTCCACAACCCTCACTCAGTGGTTTGTGGGATGGGAAAGGGGGGTGGGGCAGCATCTGATTTTACCTCACAGGCCTGCCAAAGAGGAGCCAGTGGGCGCTGGGCCTGGGCTGGGGATAAAGTGGGATGTGTGTAGAAGGGGCTCAGAGCCTCTTTGGGCATCCATTCTCCCAGGCCGCAGCCACCCTGCTGAGAGGCGCTCCTGGGCCACAGACCTCCAGCCAGACACGAATGAAGGTGCACTAAAGGTGTCCCCAGGTGGTGACATCCCACCGGACTGAGGCCAGCCCTCCAGGGATGAGCAGTCCCAGGCCGACTGCCCAGCAAGGCCGTGAGGACCAACTGCAAGAGGCAGATGTGCTTCCTGTCCCTGAGCTGGCAGCGGGCGCCTGCCTTATGGGTCCCTTCCTGGGCCCTTCTCGTGCAGTTTTCCCACCCGCAAGCCCTCGTTACTCCGGCTCTGGTGGTGGAATCTCTGATCCCCGTTCGGCCCGGGCCCATCTAGAGCCCTCTCCCTAGCGTCCTGGTTGGGCGCCTGTCCCGCCCAAGGTGGGCCGAGGGAGGCCCGGGTCCGGGACCCGGACGCGCAGAGGGCGCGGGAGGGGAAGAGTTAAGGCTGGCTCCCCTCCCCCGGAGGGTGTGACCGCCTATAAGAAAGGCGCCGCGCTCGCTCGGGCACCGGGCTGCAGCGGCGGGGGCCAGCGCGCAGCGGAGAGCCGGCGCCCCGCGGCCTGGGACCCGGAGGATGTCGGAGCCCAGGAGGAGGGGCCGCGGCCGCGGCAAGAAGCCCCGCGAGGGGCGGAAGCGGGAGCGGGAGCCTGACCTCGGGGAGAAAGGTAGGGCACCTTGGCGCGCCCCGGAGAAACCTGCCGCCGCTCGCCCGCCCCGGGCGCCGCGCTGCGTCCGGGCTGAGCGGGCAGCACCGGGCCGCGGGCACCGGGGGGCGTGCGTGTCCGCGCGCGAACGGGCGGCAGGGCACGGTGAGCGAAGGACTGAGCGCCCGAGCCCGGCGGCGGCCGCGTCCCCGCGAAGGGGCAGCTCGAGCTCTGCCCGCGGTACCGGCGGTAGAGCGGCGAGGGGCGAGCACGCCGTGGGCACCCGGGCGGAGGCGGTGGGGCGGCGGGATGCGAGCTCGGGGAGCTGTCACTGCCTGCCCCTGCCGGGTAGCGCGAGCCAGGTGAGCTGTGCCACACCTCCCTCCGCTCTGTTCGGCCACGGGTGCGCGGGCAGCCGCTCCCGCCACCCCCGGAGACTGGGAGATGCCCCAGGGCTCGCGGACCCGGGAAGGGCGCAGCTGCCTCGGTGACCCACACTGCCCCAGACCTGGACCGAGAACGGGGCGGTGGTCCTCTGGTCTTCAGGAGGGACTCCACTCTGCCCGGCTCAGGGTGAGCGGAGCCAGGGTGAGGACCCGGTGGGTGCCCTTCTCGGGTGGCTGAACTGTGCGTCGGCCTTGAGTTTCCCAGCAGAGGGATGGGGCAGACACATCCTCCTGCAGAGCCAGGCTCAGCTGGAGGCCCAGCTGGGGAAGCCCGCAATTCTCGCTTCTTTTTTCCTGCAGGGGAATGCTTTATCAATGTCCACTTTGCACTAGTCAGCAGGCTAGGCACATTCGGAATGCTTTATTTGCATTTAATCCTTAGAACGACCCTGGCAGCAGGTGGTCCTACTCCCATCTTACAGATGGAGTGGCAGAGGCTCACTGAGGTTAAAGTCAGAAGGTATTTTCCAGAGGTAAGACTGTGGGCTGCAAGTTAACATTCTTTGGACAACCACACCCATCTTGCTGAATCTCTGCTCACCCACCAGAGTTCCTGCCTCAGCTACAATATAAAACTGGTTTCAAAAGAAAACTGTAACTGGAAGTTGGGAAGCTTCGATTGTGGTTGACAACCTAAGCAAATGTCTTCTGTATTCTGAATTTCTGTATAAGGGAAGGGAGAGGTGGCAGGTAGCCAGTTACTGGCTTTTTTAGTAGGAAGAGCCTAGAAGTCAAACACTATCTTCAGAAGCATCTAAGGAAATCTGAAGGCCGGGCTGCCGCTTTGCTTGTTTGCACACTGGGCAGGCGTGTCTAGGCATCCTCTCTAAACACTGTTGGTCAGCAGTGAATGCAATGTGGGCTCTTGGGGTGTGGGCTCCGCTAGTGTGGAACAGGGGTCCCCCTCTGCAACCTGAGAGAATGCAGGGTGCCTCTTTTCGGGTTCAAAAGTTCATAGATTTGGCTCAGTAAGCCACTCCCATTACTCTCCCTTCTCCTCACCCCATCCTATCTTTACCACTTTAGAAGGCTAGCTCAGTGAAGGCCTTTCCCCAGTGTCATGAGTGCAAGAACCAAGCTGGTAGCAGGCCACTTGTTGGGCTTCAGAGGGCGGGAATCCCCAGTGCCAGGGAAATAAGCATATCTGCAACCAAGGCTGGCAGAGGTAGTGCAGAAGTTAGGGAAATGAGTTAGAGGGGGAGGGAGATTCCACAGACCTGTCAGTTGTCTGTTCCAGCATCTTCTACCCCATGAGGAAACCCTTCTTAATGTCTCACTATAATCTCTTTTGCTTTTTTTCCCTGCCTCTTTTTGCTCCGTGCTTCCCAGTGGCCATCTGGCTTTTCAAAATGTCTTCTTTCAGGGAGTTAGCTAGTGAGAAGATTCTAAACAGACCCAAAACCTGAACTAGAGGAATACTGGACACTTGGAATACTCTAGAATGGGAAGGGTAATAGAGTCATGTTCCAAAACCAGATATCGGAAGAGAGCACCATGACAATGAGAACCAACAATCTGAACTGTTGGTATCTAACTGGAGAGGTCTCATCTAGACCCAACAGGATGGGTGATTGAGATGACAGTGAACTGCAGAGCTGGTGGCCTTCCTCACTGCTCCCCTATAGCCAATCTGAGGCTGCCAGGATCTTCTTGCATAGTCAGAATGGCCCCTGTGGGGCAGAACATGGGCACTAAGCAGTTGGAAGAAGTCTTAACCAGAACTAGACTGCATTTGTTTGAAAGATTGAGAAGTACACACACCAGCTTGGATGTGAGAAGGGAATCTGGAAAATGAGAGGGAGAAAAAGGAAAGAGAGGGGACATTAATTAGTTGGTTGCCCTCCCCCCCCCCCCCCCAGTCCTTGACCATACACTCAGCAGCATCCCAACTCCTCCTTAGCAAATAGTAGGAAGGGACACCCTCCATACCCCCCACACCTAGACTGTGCGGGGAAGAAGGCTGGGTGGGGCTGAGCTGCAGGCATGAGTTCTACTCCATGACTCATAGAGACTATGTGGGGCTAAGGCCTGATATCCCTTCTTGGGACTGCTCCCACCCCCCGCTTCCATCGCTTCCATTCTCTCTGTATCCCACAGGCATAGTGTAGCCAACCTTGGAAACAGTATTGGGGGCCTGGTTTTTATGTCCACTGACTTCTATCTGTCTCCCCTAAAAGACTTCTATGTAAAAGAAGTGACAGCTGGGAACCATCCTTAATGTACCTCTCTGTGACCTGGAGCGATGCTTTCCCTCTCTCCTGACCTCTGGAAGCGCATTCTGCTCACAGATCTTCCCTTCCGTGTGGTGAGGGCAGCGCTTTATTCTCTAGGCCTGGTGTCCCTGAGAATCCCTAGTCGGGGAGAGCTGTGATGTTGGGATCAGGGAGCTCTCACCCCAAGGAAAATGGTAGTCCCACACTGTGTTTATGTTTTTGTTGTTTGCAGTACTGATAATTGAACCCAGGGTCTTGTGCATGCTAGTCAAGGACTCTGTCATGAGCTACAATCCCAGACCTTTTTAAAATTTTATTTTGATACAGAGTCACACTGGCCTCAAATTTATGATCCTCCTGCTTCAGCCTCCCAAGAAGCTGGAGTTACAAATGTATACCCTCACATCCAGCCCATGCTGTGTTGTTTTAAAGAGTGACTCTTGAACTGAATTCTGTGTGACCCTTGATAGACCAGTCAGGGTTTGAGGAATATGGGGCACGTTAGGGTCTTTACCAGGATGTCCTGGAGTAAGAAGGTTGATGAGCATCATTGTCTAAGAGCTCTGGACATGTGTCGTTTGAATTCCCTGAGCACAAAGAAATCCTTGCAAGTTCTTCCCCATCTTTTTCATCTCCTGCCTGTGGACTTCTAAAGCAAACGCCCATCATTAGGCTGTCCAAAGCCAGATTGGAGATAGGATGTGCTCATGTACGTGTGTCTGAGCTGCACCTGGGGGTTGGCAGGCTCCCCCACTTGACTTGGCCGCTGGCTGACCCTACTGGGCCTGGCACCTGGAGCAGTCTTCTTTGCTACTCCGGTGTGCAGCCTTGCCTCACACTCTACTCTGGCTCCCTGGCACCTTGAGGTTCATGAGGAACAATAACAACAAGCAGGGAATGACTTTGTACTTCCCAAAGTCTTTCATCCTAAGAGCTCAAAGCAGTTTACAGACCAAGACTCATCAGTCCTCAGCCCAGGTCCCAGGCACTCAGTAGGGGTGAAGAGGGGACAGAGAGCTCTAGTCTTTCCAGATTGGCACAGCAATAGAGGTGTTTTAGGGCAGTGAGTCACCTGGGATGGTAGAATTGGGGGCCAGTGAGTCTGGGCCAGTGTAAAATTGGATTGTGGCCTTCATATTACCAATAGAGAAAACAATCTGAGAAATAATTTGTTTCATTTTGTAAAAGATTATGAGCTGAGTCCTTCCTTTCCCCAGGTAGAGATCTGACCCTCTGGCCTGTGTGGGTGCTGCGAGCTGCCAGAGGAAAAGGCAACAACTTCATAAGAAGCAGAGAGCCCCTTGGACTCAGAAATGGGTAGGAATCCCAGAGGGATCCCAGTCATTGCTCTCTGCCCTAGATGTCAGGAGCTTCAGGGCCATCCAGATCTGAGAGCAGTGGCATAGTGAGGACCGTATGGAGGAAAACATGCTGGCCCAGCACAGGAAGCCCTTAGCCCTGGCCTCAGAGTTAGCTTGGCAAGTGGCTGCTGTGGTCGGCTCACTCATACACCCTGTTCCTGCTCCCTGGTGGCCAAGCTGGCCTAAAGGACAACCGATACAGGAAATAAGAGCTTTTGTTTTTAAATACGGATGAAATTTAGGCCCAGGCCCCACTGGAATCATATTTTCAAAATGTTTTCCCACCATCTCTGAGCTAGTAACACACCTATCATCAGTTAGTAGGAAGCAAGTGACATCCCCTTCCCAACCTTCCTCCAGCCTGGCCTTCTATGCACCAGGACTTCGAGAACTCTAGCCATGCAGTAACCACACAGACTGCGTGCTTTCACTCACTTTCGATTACTCACTTCTGTTTTCTGTTTCATTGTTGTTGGGCTTCTTGGGTTGTTTTGTTTTGTTTTGAGGCAAGGTCTCATTCTACAGAACGTTTTAGGATCTTACTAGGATGTCCTCGAGTAAGAAGGCTAGTCCTGAATTCACTATGTAACCCAGGGTAGCTTCGAACCCACGGCAGTCCTCATGCCTGAGCTTCCCGAGTGCTGGGATTACAGGTGCATGCCACCACGCCCAGTTTATGTGGTGCTGAAGATCGAACCCTGGGTCTTGTGCTAGCTAAGCAAGTGCTTTAACCACTGAGCTGTGCCCCAAGCTCTATTTATTCAATTCGGCAAGCATTAACTAGATTCTACTGTGTGAATAAACCACAACCCCTGCCTTCAGGAAGGTGAGAGAGACCCTTCCTTACACATTACCTATGATTGGAACTGAGTGTATAGCCAGAGATAAATGTACAATGTGTGGTAAAAAGAAGGATGATTCGTTCTCCTAGCAAGGAGTAGAGAGGACTTCACAGAGGAGGTGACCTCTGACCTGAGCCTGGATGGTGACTAAAAAATACACCAGGAAGAGAACAGGCTTTGCCAAAGTGGAACCACCACCATCTTGCTGGAGAGGCAGATATCAGTTACTGAGCAATTCCTGCATGGCAGTACTACTTCCATAAAATACCGGTATTGTTTTGTCATCCCCACTTTACACATGGGGAAACTGAGGAAAGGAAAGCTCATTATTTGCCTGTGATCAGCCATGAACCAGTGGCAGGATGGGAAATTGAGCTAAGGTCTGCTCCCTGTCTTGACTCAGCCAGGCGTGTCCATTTGGCTCCAGTGGTTCCTCTGTATTCTGTGCTCCTCAGACAACAGCAAGAAGAGGGTCCCCCAGGCACTTGTTGGAGCAGGCCCTTCCCCCATCATACCACCTATCGAGTATTTGTTTTGGGGCTCTTGGATGGGTGCACAGATGAGATCCAGAAGATACTGAGATGAGCAGGTTGAGTCTCTGCCCTCACCAGTCACCTTTGTGGTGACTGTGGCAGTCAGTTAAACAGGAATCAAGGGCTCTGATAAAGGAGTGGAGCCCTGAGGTCCTGGGCCTGCACCAATAGACAGAAGTTCCTGGGAAGATGAAATATATTATAGGTAAATGGCCTAGCCAGAAAGCAAGCTGGGAATCCAGAGAGTCCAGCCAGACCCAGCGTCATATTGGACAGTTACGTAGTCCTAGGAAGTTCCTCATGCAAAAGATGAATTTTTTAGATTAATGGGAGTCTGATGTAAAATATAAACTAGGAACTTGTTAGAAATGCAAATCCTTGGTCCCCACACCGACCTACCAAATCAAAATCTGTAAGAACACAGGCAGAGATGTGTGTTTTAGCCAGCTTTGGGGTTTGATTGTAATGTGTGCTCCGGTTTGAGAACCACTGGTTGAGTCGCTCTCCTCCCTCCAGAAGATCCCTATAAAGGGACCCTCAGCAGCACCACTCCTGGCTCAGGCAAAATACTCAACGCTTGGGGCTGCATATTGACTGAGATCCTATTAGTAGGGAATGGACCATTCCCCTTGTGAGGCAAAGAGAAGCACAGACAGGCTCCATTCCAGTTGCAAGGCTGAACTCTACAAGGAATGACACAGAAAGGATGAAAGGAGAGACAAATGCCAACACAAGGGGCCTGAGGAGGTCCTTAGGGGGAGGAGATGGAGGTGAGGCCGACTTGGGAGAGTAGGAAGGTGTGGCAGAGAGGACAGACACTCAGACCTAAGAACCCTCATGAGCAGTGTGCAGGTGGGAGCCCACAGGACTTGGGAACCAAAGTGCAGTCCTGAACCTGTGTACAGGAGGGATTCACCCAGGCTCAACAGTGATCTTCCAAATTCCAGGCTACTGTGTTTGGCCTTCTTTGACAGGTTCGGAGGAGGAGGGCAGCCTGGTGAGAGCTGCACTTTAGACATTCTCACTTCTTCCAATGCAAGAAGATTGGGCCATTGGAGTGTTCAGTCTGGAGCCCTGTGGTCATCCCAGCTGAGCAGTCAGGATGTGTACATGTTGGTGGATGGGTAGGGGCCTGTGAGCTGTTCCTTGAGATCACTCTACAGCTGGAAACAATCTGCAAGGACTCTGGAGGTTTGGGCCTGGCCAACAGTCTGTGACTTCTGGCAAGCAGGAGCTCATACTTCACTCCCCTCACTGTACATATAGGGAAACTGAGGCCTGTAGAGGAAAGTCCCCATACCAACAAAGCCAAGGACTTGGCAGCTCCTGGAAAAGAATGCGGGCACTAGCCCCCTAAGGCACACTCCCTCCCTAGCTGCTGCCATCATGCATACAGTGCAGTGTGGTGATGGAATGTCCCTAGTCTTTAAGTGCTTTTTGGTCTCCTTCCTGCCTTGTTCCTGTGAACCTGCTGTTCCCTTTGCCTGGCACACTCCCTCCCTTCTCTTGGCCAGGACCTAGCATAGGCTTTGCTTTGCCCACAAGGCCCTCTGACCCCCAGAGTGAGGAGGCAGGGTGAATATGCTATCTGTATTCTTCTACAGCATATAGCTCGGCCACCACAGGCCCCGTCCCACTGTGGATTTTGCCCTACTCAGCCAAACGCTCCATGGAACCTCAGTGCCTAGAAGGTGCTGAGTGCTCATTCCACATGTAATGAAGGAAAGAATGAGGACTATCTCTACCTCTGCTGTGGAGACCTATCTGGTCCCTTTTCTGAAGAAAGAGGCTGCTCTGGCTGGGATTGCTGCTCCCATAGGGGCCTGAGTGGTGGGCATTGGTAGGCCAAGCAAGAAGCTGACAATTTCATTATCAGCTCTGCTGTTCTGGGGCACACGCCTGTTCAGGATATGTCTGAATAGTGGTGGGTGGGAAAGGACTTGGAGATGAGCTTTCAGGGACCTCATCCTCCTCTGAGTGCTTGCAACTGTCTAGATCCAGGCTGCCCTAGGTGCCCGTCAGTTACGGTCCAGCCTTATGTTACTGACGCACATGATCAGCCAGCGATCAGTGAGCATCTACTCTGGCCAGACACCAGGAGCACAGCACCACCGTAGCACATCTCCTCACGAGCTCCCCACAGCTTAAAAGGAAAAGAACCCAGTTTGCTCCAAGTTAAGAAAGCACCAGAAGGGGAAAGGCAAAAGGAGTGTGTGGCAGAGACCGCTTCTGGCTGGGTGGATTAAAGAAGGTAGTGGCATCTGAGAAGCTCTGGAGGGACTTAGATGCAGAAGGACTGCCCATTATTCAGCTCCCCACCTCCCTCCCTCTATTCTAGGCACTGTGCTAAAGTCTTGACATACATTACTTCCCTTTAATTCCCACCCCAATCTTAGGAGATAGATGGGATTGTCTCCTGTTTCACAGACAAGGAAATAGAGGCTCAGAGAGGTTAAGTAATTTTCCTCATGATACAAGAGGCTGTGCGGAGCCAACATGCACACTGAGACCTGTCTCACGCCCAGCCTTTGTGGCTCTGGTTCTCTCAAATCTGCTCCCTGTGTGAGGAATGGCCGTTGGGGGAAGCAGAAACAGAGGAGATGGAAATGGGACAGAACGTGGATGTGATTCCTGAAGGGAAATGGTAGGAAAATGTAGAGAGGAGTGTTTGGGAAGAAGCCCACTGACCCGTCCAACAAACATCCCCGAGGACCATAGCGGTGAGCCAAGGAAGCCTGCAGCCTTTCTTCTGCATGCCTCAGGGAACCAAAGAAGATTCTGAGTGGTGGGAAGACATAGAAACAAATGCTACTGGCACAGTGGTCCAGTGATTGGCCCAAACCAGGGTCTGGCAGATTTTAGAGGATTGTGAGGCAAGAGACCTGATGGAAATTGAATGGACTTGACCTTTGAGGAAAGTTAAGACAGACACAGGTCATCACAGAAGCCAACATGACTGAAAGAAGGCATCTGGGAAGAAGCATAGCCTTGGGAGAGGAAATAGAGAAATGACCTCCACCTGTCACGTTGGAGCTAGGGGCCAAGTACCCAGGAGGGAGGTTTTCAATCTGGGGTGGGCTCATTCCAGGCCCCTCGCCTTTACCACCGTGGATCACAGAGACCACATTGCAGCCCCTCAGCCCCCAGAGCAGGTAGCCAGGGTTCTCTGTGCTTGTGGGCGTAGGAGGGACAGAAAATAGTAAGCATGTGACTGCTACTCCCCTGCTTCAAGCCTACTGAGACCTTTCCCCAAAGCCCAGCATTGCTTTAAAGCCTTCTATTTTTATTTTATTTTAAAAATCCACATGAACTTGACATTCTACTCCATCATATGTCTGTTTGTTCTTAATACAACAGTGCTACTTTTCCTTACTAATGAGCTTGGCAAAGCCTCCAGAAAGAGGCCCCAAGACTGTCCAGTGGCATCAACCTATCCCAGTTGAAAAGCCAGTCTTGTCTGTATAGACAAGGTGCCTCCCTCCCAATACCTTCCCCAAGCTCAGATACAATTTTTCCCAACCAGGCTGAGAATACAGGAAGCACTGACCTATCCCACACTGGACAGGGCCTCTGGGATCCCCTCCTTGGCTCTCAGCTCCCTGAGAAAGAAGTGGACTGTCTCCCCTGTAGGTAGCTATCTCCACATGAGCTTCTCCTGTGTCAGGGCCCAAGACTTTGGCCCAGAGTCCAGCCTTCTCTAGTAGGGAGATTAAACAGGAATTGGCCAGACAGAAATAGCCCAGGGCTGTTCTCTTTGCTTTGTTCTCAGTCTCTGCCCCCAGCAGATCTCTGAAGGGATGGTCAGGTCAGCAGCCTCCATGGGCCCTGTGGAGAGGTTTCTTTACCGCACTCCCTTAAAACAGGCAGAACACGGTTTGTAGGTGAGTCATCGAGGCCCATAGAGGCCAAACTCCTACCTAAGGGCAGAGAGCTAAAAAGTTGGAAGATGGGACAAAGATCTGAATAGCTGTATCCTCCGACATTGCTCTTTCCCCAGGATGGTGCTGCTTCCCCAGGGTCTCACCTAAGCCAGTTCTAGGGGTCTGTGCCCATGTCCCAAGCACTGGTAAGAACCAGAGAAACTATCACTTCTACATTGTTCCCATATGCCTACCCAGAAACTGGTGTTCTGCTCTGGGGACCCATGCAATCTCCTGGACATAGGTGCCTCTCCACCTCACATCTCTGATGCTAATATACCCGTGGTTGAGTCCTGAGCTGAGGTGGTATCCTGGTGCATGGACCTGCTGACTTTCAGAGTGGGTATCTCAAGCCTTAGCCTTGGGGCACAGTCCCAAGAATTCAGAGTAGGGAGGGTCGGCATGGTGTTGTCCCTGGCATTCAAGCTGGGGCCTGTGCATGCCCTGCACTCAAATGGTAGGTCGGGGTGTCAGTGAGTGTTACTCTGGCTGGGCAGGTGAGGCTTTAAGGCAGGAACACTTCTGTTGGTCTTGGTGCTACCACGTTTTGTTTCCTCTCCTTCCCTCTTCCTGCTCTTCTCTACCTGCCCTCTTGGTACAGTGTCTGCCTCCCTTCTCATTGCCAACAGCCCTGGCCTCTCTTGTAACTGAAGCAACAAACAATGGAGTTGGCTTTTACTGGTACCGAGAAAGTGGCTGTCTCTGAAGCTCAGTCTCTTCCTAGCCTTAGGAGAAGCTGTGAAAAACAGTGTCCAACCTGAGAACAGCGACGATGTCATCTTGTTCAGACCCGTAACCATTATGCCTAGTAGGTGCCTGGTACATCACAGGGCCTGTTACATGTGGATATTTGTTAGATAGACAGAAGAGCCCAGGCACCAGGCGGGGCTGCTTGGTCAAGCTCGTGCGGCCCAGAAAAAGCCAAAAGTCTAGCTGGGCACACACTCCTTTCTAAGTCCTGTCCCTTGGGCACCAAATGGCCCTCTTGAGGCCATACAGAGGATACCCAACTACCCATTTCACAGAGCAGGCCCTCTGTGTCCACTTAATCCAGCTGGGTCTTTAGTTTAGTATTTTTTTTCTTTCTTTTTCATTTGAACTTGGAGTCTGTAATTAACCTCCAATAGGTTACAGTCACTTTGTAGGTGGGAGAGGGGTGGGGAGGGGGCCAGCCAGCAGTCCGCCAGCAGCAGGACAGGGAGAGACTTTGATGCCAAGCAGGCTGGCCCCATTGTCTCCAGGTGTTGCCCTGCAAAGGGGCCTGCTCAGTCTTAGTCATGAGGTGAGGATCATTAACCCTTTTAAGAGCCCGCTGCTGCTTCTGCCGCCACTACTCCTGGTTGCTGGGAGCCAGGCAGGGCTAGGTCTTCTTGGGCCAGGTTGCCTGGCCATGTCCCGGGCGTCTGTCTTGCTCTCAGATCTCTGCAGGCTCCGCACCCACCGCCCACTGCCAAGAGGAATGAGGTCAAGCTGCTGGCACAGTGGCACCTCCTGGCCTCAAGGCCGGGATGTGGGGAAGAAGCAGCACTGGTTGTTGTTCTGTGCTTTCCGGGGATTACCTGTCAAACACAGGCAAGCCAGACACCTTGGCATGGTAACAGGAAGCAGAAGCCACCAAGCACCTCATGGCCCAACTCGTAACATCGTGGCTGTGTCCTGAGATTTTATGGAATGCGTCACTGAGGGAAATCTTTCTGTGGAGACCTTGAGAGACCTCCCTCTTGTCCTGTAACACTGCCAAAGGCAGTCTCCTCACACCCCAAATCCCCACTGAGAGAGCCCTGGTCCTGCTTCTCAGTTAGCGTGCAGGGCAGAGTGACCTCTAGGTCTCCCTACAACCCAAAGAGTATAGAAGCTCAGCAGAGGGGTCTTGGTGAAAAGAGAAGACATCAGGGGAATAGAGGACTGCCCAGTACCCAGCAGCCTACGTGACTGTCAGCTTGCTGGTACCACCTACACTGCAGAGAAGAAGCAGCTGCAAGGAACTAGGCATTGGAGGTGGCCAGGGAGCAGGGGATGGACACACGCACTGCTTCTTGAGCACAGAGAGCTTCCTCTTGCTTTTACCTAATATCTCTCATCTGCCTACTCTCTTCAGAGAGTCTCCTCTTTGCTTGAGGAAATACACAGACCCTCAGGACTGCTGCTTCTCTCTTTGGTCACAAAGCTGAATTGATGGAGAAGTTTATTGCAGTCTTGTTCAACCTAGTAAATTCATTTGAACAATGGAATATTAGGCAGCCATTAAAATGATTTATAGCTATATCTGTAGACTTGGAAAAATGCTTTTACAATGTGTAGACTGAAAAAAAGTAGGATCTAAAGCATTTTAGAAAGAAATGTCTTGCAGGGGATGTTTGAAAATATGGACAGTGGTTTTCTCTCTGGTGGTAATTGATTTAAATGTGTTTTTCTTTCTCCTTGTGTTGTGTAATTTCTCTGCAATAAAAATGTATCTCCTATGTAAAACAAAAATGACAGAGGAGGCAAGCTAAACTCCTTGGAGGGTAGAAGATGGTTACTCCATATCTGACTAGGTCATTTCTTTCTGGAACAAAGCACAGAACTTAGAGGGCATTAGGCACTCAGTAAATAAGTGTCGAGAGATGGAGGGTGAAGGCTTGCCCATTGTGTAGCTTGCCCTGACAGGTCCCATCCATCCCGGAAGGCCTGTTCATCTGCCTTTGCCCCAAGACATTCTTGGGACCTGGTATGAGATCTTCATGCCCCAACACTAACATGGTATACTGGGCCCAGGGCTGTAAAAGAGGCACAGGAGATACTGGACCCAGGTCTGGGATGTCTAGGCTGGGGGCTAAATCTAGCCCAGTCATTTTGGAGGTCCAAGAGCTCTCTCCAGGAGACCAAGGTATGCTTTGTGAATAATCCCTGGGCTTTATCAATGGTAGCCCAGGGGTACTAGATCCAATAGCTGGAAGCCACAGAGGGAAAAGCAGTAGTGGTTCAGATTAGGAAAGATCCTAAAATGCAAACAGTCATATGTAAGCCTCTAATGCCTTCTGTCACACCTATAGAACACATCCATGGCCATCTTTAGGAGGTCATCCCAGGCCCTGCCACAAAATACCTGGCAGGGCCATGGTCCCAGAAAAGAGGGTATGGAGGTCCCCAGGTGTTGTTCCACAGGCCATCTAAGATGCATTACTCTCCTTCCTGCCACCTGAGCTAGTGCCACTGCCCCCACCCAGGAACTCTCCTGATGCAAAAAAAGAAAGAATGTTAGTTCTTTGTGAACAATGTGCCATGATTTATGTGTATGTACGTGTAGTTTTATTTTGTTATCCTTTAGACTAGTGTTGTCCAGTAGAAATATTTCATCATCTGTATAGTGACTTAAGTTTTTCTAGGTTCATAAAAAGAAAGGGGAAAAAAGCATGTCTTGAGTTCTTATTCTGGCTCACACAGCTCGGTGTCACCTGGGCCCTGCCTGCCATGCTTCATCCTACCTCTGTCTTCACTCTCTTCCAGCCACATAGGCGTCTTTTAGGTTCATGAACTCGGCAAGCTCATTCCACCCTCAGGGCCTTTATCACTCTTATTATTATGGCCTCATCTTTCCTGCTGATTACTTGCTGATTATCTGCTGCGCTCTGAAGTCTACTCTATATACAGCACGCAGAACCATGCCTGACACGTAGTAGGTAGAATTCACTTACGCATTCATTGGAAAGGAACTGAATGAATGAATGAGGAACAAGTAAACTAGCCAGGGTTGTTCTGAAGTAAGTGGATTCTGAGAA
The DNA here is from genome assembly GCA_004027205.1 of Ctenodactylus gundi. NCBI lineage: Eukaryota > Metazoa > Chordata > Mammalia > Rodentia > Ctenodactylidae > Ctenodactylus > Ctenodactylus gundi. Next base: position 141,899 of record PVKB01001854.1, read on the forward strand.
GTGGCTATCAAGTCACACAGGGTCTCCGCTCAATGGAATGGGCTCCTTGTGATCTGAAATGCAATCCTCTGTGCTCCCTCAGGGCAGGGAATGAATGACTGTGGGGCCCCCAGAATGAGGGTCATACTTGTGATCTGTCTGTATATGCCGTATGCCCAGCCCACACCCACCACCATTAAGCAGTGGCCACTAGCTGCTCAGTGCACAGCCTTAGGCCAGGACTCACATCAGAGACAAAGTGGTAGAGTAAGCACTACTTTGTCCCCCTAGGCATCATTCCCAGCAATCCTGTGGGAGCCAGGTGACCCATGTGGTACAGGAAGTAGGATATGTCCCTTGTGTCAGAACTGCAGGAAAGTTCAGAACACTCCAGTAGGGCGTGGGGGCACTTTAAAACCTGGGAAGAGCTTTCTGGGTCCCTGTTCACAGAAGGTCACTATTGGCCCAAGAGATTAGATTACCAGGTGTGATCCAAGCCAGCTGTATAGATGTGTCCATCTGTGGCCAGTCATTGAGCTGTACAATTACAACATGTACACTTTCTTCGAGAACGACACCTGGGGAGGCTGTACGCCACATGTCTGGGCTACTTCCATGGGTTTGGCTTCAGCATGCCCACCACATGCCCCCCAGGACCCATCTGAGTGTTGAAACTTCCATGTGATTCCCATTAACATTCAGAATTAAGAACTATGATAAGGTGTGACTTGGGAGCTCCAGAGCACATGCAGGAGGGCAGGCTCAGAGTCAGGAAAGGATGCAGAGGCAGGACGCCACTCACCCTTGGAATAATGACATTCCCAAAGGTCCAACAAGTGAGTTGGCGCACATAAAACCTCTGAGTAAGGAGAAAAAAAGAAAAAGAAGACACAGCATTTCAAAATGTAGAAAACTGGGGTAAAATATCCTAACAAAAGGTTAGCAGCCTAAATATTTCTAAAGAGCTCTCACAAATCAATAAAAAGGTGAGCACTCAATAGAAAAACAGACTGCAGACATGAACAGACAATTCCAAAAGAAGAAATACAATGGGCCAATACACTGAAGAAAAATGTTCAGCCTCTTTAGTAATCAAATAAATGCAAATTACAACAACAAAGAGACGTTATCTTTTGCCTAGCTAATTGGCAGAGATTAAAGACATGATAATACCTCAGGATGGTGAGGGTGTGGAAAAAATAGGCACTGTCATTCACTAGGGGGTGCTAATCGGTGCAGCCTGTCTGGAGGGCAACTTGGCTGGGTGCAAAGAAGATGTGCTTAGTTTTGAAGAAGCAGTTCTCCTTTAGAGGGATTGTCCTAGGAGAGAATTGTGGGTAATAATAAAAACAACAGCTAACTTTTATGAAACGTTCTCTATGTGCCAGGCGCTACATGCATCATCTCCTATAATCCTCACAGCCCTCATCCCACAAGACAGGAACTACTGTTCATCCCCTTCATTTTAAGGATGAGGAACTGAGGTACAAAAGAATTAAGTCAATACCTTGAGGACACATTAACAAACAGCAAAGCTGGATTTGAGCACAGTCTGTGTCTAGGCCACACTGCCCTCGCAGTAGTGAACACAGTGGCTGCAGAGCTAAAGCTGCAAGGACGTTTCTCTGGAGACACTTGTGGTGGGGCAGTCTGGGGAGGGGACCTGTTGAATGCCTCACAACAGCCATCAGTTACATAAAGTATGATGCACCCATGCCAGAATATTATGGAAGGATGAAAAATGATTTCCTGGAAATATATGTGTGTGGATGCCTGGAATTCTTTGTGTACACATAGATCTCTGAAGGGATTTTAAAGGAACTGGTAAAATTGGTCACTCTGGAAAGGCAACTGAGTGGCCATGGGCAAAAGTTAGAGGAAGGGCTCGGGTGTAGCTCAGTGGCTGGCCTAGAATCCCTGAGGCCCTGAGTTTCATCCCTACCACCCCTCCTAAAAAGAGAGAGAGAATGGAGATTTGTCTTTATATAGTTGTATACGTTTTGTCACTTCTTAAATTTTGAATGATGTGGATATATAATCTGTAGACATGTACACATATAAGTTACGTTATAGAACTTGTTACATGTCCTTGAAATGTTACTAAGGGTTCCAAGAAAGGTTTCAAGGCCCTTACTTTTTTAGAGGATCATACACACAGTAAATGAAGATACTCCATTAACTGTGTTCACCTGTGTGTCACTAAACAAATTTCCTCTGGGAAACTTAGTGATATCTACTTTCCTCACTTCAGATATTTGTGTCTTACGGGATTCAAGTTGAGAAATACTATTATTAACACCAAAGTGGAAAGATTATGTTGTTTCATTAAATAAAGGAAACGTGTTATTGGCACTGATACATTGTGTGTGTGTGTGTGTGTGTGTGTGTGTGTGTGTGTAATTAGATAATTGATAATTTTGTTTACCTTTTACCCATCCGTATTTAATTTTCTAAAACAAGCAATGCTATTTCACAAGAATCATCTCTACAGCCTATGTAACACATCTATAAAGCGTTTCTTTGATGTCCCTTCTGTTCCCTGAACCACACACTCATCTGTTCCTTGCAAGCAGCAGCTCGGGGTTAAACTCCAGGACAGACCCTTGTCTCTAGCCAGGCCCTCTAGCTTGCCTTTCTCCAGAACCAGCTCTGGCCATTGTCAGGGTGCTGAGTGGCCTAAGAGGCTGCTCAGTTCCCAGATACACCCTGCTTCCTGCAGACTCTCCCTTCTGCTACTGGAAGGATTTGAATCAGGGCCTCCATTCCTCAAAGACGGGTGAGCTGTAAACTCAGACACCATCCTGCTACCAGCCCGACACATTTCAAATCTGGAACCTAGGCTTTGCCCCCAGCTCTTTGGCTGCCTATGGCTTCGATCAAATTTCTGAACCTCCTAATCCCATTGTTACCATCAATGTCAGTATCACACTTGTCTAAATCAGGGTGTGCGTGAAAGTGCCTTATGTCCCATATATACCACTTTCCTAAAGTAAAGCCTGTACCAATGGAAATTATTATATACCTGGGCAGCGAGCACTGACTTGCCCTCACCTTCCTGAGAACAGAGTTCTTCCCCACCCTTCCTTTTTTTTTTAATATGGAAGAAAAGCCATGAAAAGAGGTAAAAGGTGGCAGCAAGATGGTGTTTAAGAAAAATGGAGAGAACCGCTCCGCTTGGCACTAATGTTGCACCCGTGATCAGGCCTGTGTCCACTAGCACAGCCCATGCCTTGTTACCCCACACAACATCCCCTCACCAATTTGCCAGCCGCTCACGGGACACATGCAGCTCTCCAAGCCACAGCACTGCCTTTGCCTGGCTTACTTCCACCTCTTCTGGTCCCATCCTTTAGCTCTCACCTGGCAGTTATCCCTGTCCCTAGGGCGAGGGTGGCTCTTCTGCACTCCATTGCCCCCAGGCCTTCATGAGCCATACCATGATGGCAGTCCCAGGTTACAAGTCCCAGGTTGGACTTTCTGTTAGTGGTACCCAAGTCTGTCATTTCAGTCTGCCTGTGTCCTTGGATCCAAAACACAGCTGAGGGGTTGGGACCTAGGCAAAAGATGATAAGCACTGGAGCGTGGTTGGGCTTTGAACCTTTTAGGGAGGTGACGTCACCATTCCGAGCCTCGATTTCCCTATCTATCAGTGGGTTTAAACACTGCAGATGTTTAAACACTCACGGGGTTATTGTGAAGGTTGTAAAAGCTAACAAAAGTCTCCTAGTATCCGTGGTAGGCCTAGTAGCATTCCAGGTACAAAGGAAACTCCATCAGACTCGAACGCTAGCTCAGCTGAACCAAGAACTGACACACCAGGGCCAGCTTCTGGGCGCACCCTGCCCCGCTCCCCATGTTCAGCCCCAGGACAGGAGCCCTTTCTTCTTACACTTGGCATTGCCCTTACCATCACCACCCTCACCTGCTTGCCTTGTTTCCCACAGCCACCCGGCCCAAGCTGAAGAAAGTCAAGAGCCAGACAGCACAGGTCGGGGAGAAGCAGTCACTGAAGTGTGAGGCAGCAGCTGGGAACCCTCTACCCTCCTACCGTTGGTTCAAGGATGGCAAGGAGCTCAACCGCAGCCGCGACATTCGCATCAAGTACGGCAACGGCAGGTGAGAGTGGCCATCCTGCCCACTGTCCCACCGGCTGTCCTGCCTTCTGATTCACTGCAGAGCAGACCAGTGTGGGCGCAGTTCCAGCCCTGCTCATGCCTTGCTTCCTCACCACCCCACCCGCTCCCAGCTCCAGCTCCCATCTGGTGACAGTGGCACAGTGCACTGTGGTCCATTGACAAGAATTAAACAGCTATCGCTCTGGGTGATCAGAGGCAGCTTGACTGTGAGGACCTATGCAACCAGTAGAAGTCCTTGCTTGTCCCTAAAACTTCTTCTCAAAAGCAGGCACAGTCTCCGAAACCCAAATTTGGCAATTACTATTGAAAGACTCTCCAGAAAAGACTTGGGGAGGTCACACAAGCTGTCACTTATCAGAGAGTTCAGTAAGGGAAAAGAGAACATGGATTTTGACTGGCACTGGAGGAATTGGAGCCCCGCTTTTTCCCCCTGTGGCATGAAAAGTGTCTTAATATTGACTCAGCACTCCAGAGAAGTGACTCAGACTCTCACTGTGTTCCCAGACTGTGGAAGGTGGCCTTTCATCCATCTTAGGTTAGTCAAGGAGGAGGCTTCAGGCACCATGGAAGCCAGGAGCCCAAGATCAGCCCCTTCTCATCTCTTATTGTTGGTTAAACATACATTTCACCTGACCAGGTTTTATTCGCCTGGGACCATGTAGACCTTTTCTCTGACTGACAAGTACCCCAGCCTTTTCTACTCCTCCCCCAAAGTAGCTTGCTGCCACTCCCTTCTGGGCTGTCATTTTCCTCCTCACCCCCTACATGTTGCAAACAAAGACAATTTTAGAGAACATCCAGCCTACCCCACAACAGAAAGTGGTGGAAAGAAACCTCCAGCTCAGGCTACACCTGGCTGGCTGGCTGTGTGGTCTGATGCACATGCCCTGCCTCTGGGCCTTCATATCAGAAACCCATGAAAGGGTGTGGGAGTCAAGCAGCTGGCTCTGATCCATGTAACTCTCCTTCCAAGAGTGGGAATGCAACAGAACTGGTCACCTAGAAAGTAACACGGGCAGAAAACAGAAAGTAACTTAAAAAGGATTTGGTTAGATCTAAGGTTTGTGACTAAAAGAAGGTGGCTTCCTAAGAAAATCGGGGTGGCTAGTTGGGAGTGAAGGTGAGGGTTTCCTGTGTGTTTTCAGTCTATAGTTTTGGCAACCAGCCATCTGAGGCCACCCTACTCCTTTCCACAGCCCTGGCTAAACTCAGTTCAAGCTAGAGAGAAAAATGGACAAACTTCTTAGAGCAGGATTCGAGGAATAGGCTTCTCTCTCTCTTTCTCTCTCTCTCTCTCTCTCTCTCTCTCTCTCTCTCTCTCACACACACACACACACACACACACACACACACACACACGGAACCCTACTACCATCAACGCTCCTTTCGCTGATAACTTCAGCCTTTAATCCTGTCACTTCCGAAGTGATTTCCCTCCAAGCTGCTATGTCCTTCTTCCCCTCCAGCTGTTGCCCTATCTCCTTCCTTCCCTCCCTCACTCTATGGAGTTGCTACAGGAATTTACTTCCTGCTCATTGGCCTCCTCATCCTCGACCCACACTACCCTGCCAGAGTCTGCCTTTTCAGTACATCCCCAGCCTTGCCATGGCTGTGACCCTTGAGAAACCCTGGAACCTTCGGGGCTTCCTGACCCCAGACCTTCAGGCCTCTTGGAAACTCCTGGCACGTGGCCACCTGTTCCCTTGCCCTTTTGGGCTTCCTCTGTTCTCCTCCGAATGTAAGCCTTCTCTCAGAAACCATTCGTGCTGGGCTTTACTTGTTTTGGGTGTCTCTCCTCCCTCTCTCTCCACCTGTGGGTGATTTTTTTTTCCATTTACCATGGCTTTAGACACCTGATACCTTAAGCCTTCATCTCCAGCCTTGACAGCTTTTTACCTAAGTTCAGACCCATGCCACCAGTTGAATGCCAGACACTACCCTGAGATCTCAAAGGCATTTCTGATTCATAATGCTCTGTGCCAGCCTCTCTGTCTACCCTCTCTAGAACTCCTGTGCCCTGTTTCAGAAATACTTATAACTCTAGAGGACCAGAGTCCACTTAAGTCACCGACCCCCACCAGTGCCACAGGGAATGATCTTTCTAACAGGAACATGTATGCAGTGTCATTTGAGAGATATAATGACTCTGGAGAGCCTGCTTTATGCTGGGCACAGTCTTGGGGCTCTTCCAACTCTTTCTGGCTTACACATCACTGCCCTGCTGTTCTTCAACTATACCCAAACCTTGGTCTTACCTTTTATGATCTTTGACTTGGGCTCACGCTAATCTGTGTAGTGGGCAGCTTGTCTCCATTGTCCCTGGAAAAGTTCTCTAATGCCCACCTTTTTTTGAGACAGGGTCTTACTCTGTAGCCCAGGCTGGTCCTGAACTCACTAGTATAGTCCCAGCTGGCCTTGGACTCAGGACAGTCTGCCTGCCTCAGTCTCCCAAGGGCTGGGATTACAGCACCACCATGCCCAGCTTTAATGTGGTTCTGAGGAACTGAACTCAGGGCCTTGCACTTGCAAGGAAAGTGCTTTAGCTGCTGTGCCATTCCTCCAGTCCCTCCAAGGCCCATCTTAAATGTCGTATCTCAAAGACACCTGCCTAAGCCCTTCAAGCAACATTGTCTCTTCTGATGGAGCCTTAGTCATGGTTTCACTGGATGGTCGAGGGATGTTACTCGTAAGAGTGAGGAAGCTTCCCAGGACAGCAGCCTCTTACAATCTCTTCTCAGTGGGCCAGGAGAGCAGATCTACATTCCTTATTGAACTGATGAGACTCATGTAGGCTGGCCTTCCTCTCCTGGGTGTAGGATCCCTCTGGGATGGGTCTGAGATCCTTAGGGCTATTTAACTTTCTGAACAAGTCATTTCCTGATTAAGCTTCACTTTCTTCGGACAAAGGGGTGACCCAGCCCAGACACAGGGCCTGGTCAGGTCTTCTCCTAGGTATGGAGGACCCCTGTGTCTAAAGTATACCCCTGGTCTCTTCATCTGTCAGGGCTGTGCCCCATGTGTTGCATACTGACATGTCCTTGTCTCACCTGCCCTGCCCCCAACGATTCCCCCAACAGTGAGTTAGTGGTAGAGGAGTAGGCCATGACAGGAACTTCTGTTCTCTGTGACAGAGTCCTCCTTGGAATGACTCAGAGTGACTCCAACAGCACTGCCATCTCTGCACCCTACCCGCCCTTCTGTTCTACATACCACACCTGGCACAGAGGCAAACTTCTCTGTCCTTCCTGTCTTCCGTGCAGCTGTCTGCACAGCCCTTCTTGCATCCTGCCTGCACAGGCTGCACTGGGTCTCAGCATCTCTGCTGGCCCGCAGAGACCCTCTCTCCAGTGGGTGCTGTCTGTCTCTGTGCTCAACAACTATGCAGTCTCACCCCAGCCTTCCTGTCCCAGGAGGAAACTGCCCCCCGCCCCCGCCAACCCTGGGCACAGGGCCCTCCCCAGCAGAACCACATGTGCTCTTATTTTTAAGGGGCAGGCTGAAACTCGCCCCTCAGGCAGGCAGAAGAGGGAGGTTCTGAGGAAAATGTGAGGCCGCCCAGATCTGTCCCTGCTGGCATAGAACTAACTGGCTGGGAAGGGAAGAAACAGGCACCCTGCACAGGGGCAGACCTGGGTCAGCACATTGACGTGGCACCAGAAACAGCATCCTGCCTGCCAAGAATCCAGGAGAGAGCCCAAGACTTTAGAGATTCCAGCTGGAGCCAGGAGAGGGGAAAATGTAGTGCTCTCAGCTACTTCAAGCCTTGAGAGACCCCCAGAGCCATTCCTCAGTTCTACCCAGAGCCTTTCTCTTTCTGGAGTCCATGTCCCTGAGATCCATGAGACCCTGGTAAACCAAGCTGTCCAACAGCTGGCAAGCTTGGGGTCCTTGTGGTCTTTTATCTGATTCCTCTGTAGGAAAAAGCTCTTGTAGAGCCCTACACCTCCTTGGCACAGGGTGTGCACAGGAGCCCTTCCTTGATGCTCCAGCTTTCTCCTTGCAGATCCCCTGTAGCCTCAATCCGCCTTGTCCTCGTAAAAGGAGTGGCGTGTAAGAGACGCTCCTGTGAGCACAGCTGTGGGTGACAAGGAAGGTTTGGCTGCTGGTTCTCTATGCATTGACCCATGACCCTCAGGAGATCCCCTGCCCTGCTCATCCAGTATTTTAGGAAATAAGAAGAGCCTTATTCTCAGGAAACTGAGCTTTGTGGCATCTAATTAGGCTGCAGCAGAGGAAGAGATGTTATCTTAGTCAGGGGATCCTCCAGGGCTCCGTTTAATGAAGACCAAACCTCAATGGACAGAAGGGAGTTGGGGGCAGGCATCAGGCTAGGAGCCCAAGACCAGCTTAAGCCAGGACAGCAAGGTGTAGTTAAGCTGTCACCACATTAGAAAGGAAATCACCACAGCAATAGGGTCCATTGACAACTTTGTAATACCCTTGTTTGGGCTGAGGACATCTTGGAAGAGACCTACCTCCAGATGCAGAGGCCTAGTGCAGGAGAGCAGTACCAGACGCATAGGTCAAAGTAGGAATGAGGAGCCCTTTTTTATCTCCTCAACCTGGATCCAACCAGGGTCATGACCTGGGTTAGGGCAGTGACAATCCTACTACACTGTATCCTGCCATCTACCACCCCTGCAACCTACTATGCACATTCTGAGAATCTGTTTTGTTTTTTTTAATGCCTAAAAAAAGAGGAGGTTAGGTCTAGAATGGTTTAGTGGCAGAGCATTTGCCTAACACGCACAAGGCCATGGGTTCAAGATCCAATACCACACACACAAAAAGAGGCGATTACCTCATGTGAAGATGTTTCATGTGACTTTTTACTCCTCACTAGGGACAAACTAGGCTCTTGCTGGCCTCTGGAGAGCACTGGGGCAGAGGAAGAGGTGGGAGCTCTGAATAGACTCCTGTAGAGCCTGGGGAGGTGCAGGGAAACTCTGAGAAGAACAGAGGGCGTGGGCCAGGACTTCAGAAAGAAGAAAACCAGGGCCTGGTACCCTGGAGTGACAAGGCTGGAGAAATCTGCCAGTCCTGACCCCACAATTCGTACCATGCAGGAACCGAGCGAATAGGTGGCTAGTTCCAGCTTCAGATGCTCCACGATAGTCCATGTCCTCACCCACTGTAGCTCCTAATCCACCTCTATGGTTGCCTCTCTGGATGTCCTTGGACAAGTCAGGAAGCCCTCTAGTACTCAGCTTTCCCACTGTAAGGAAAGGATACCCAAACTGGCCTGAGGATGAAGCCCAGGTCTTTTATTCCCTGAGGCTACAAGCTCCCAGTACAGAGAAGACACCCAGTGAACATTTGTTGAAGGAATGCATGAATGAAACAATGCCCCTTAGAGAGACCACAGAGTGCCCCTTAGGGACAGGGCTGATTGGAAGGCTCAGGAGAGCCACAGGCTGGAACTGAACCTGTCAGAACTGTGGCTCTCTCAGGTAACCTGTGTACCACTTTCTGCTGCTGTAACAGAGTGCCATAGACTGGGAAATTTATAAACACTAGAAGTATATTTGGCTCACAATTCCAGAGGAAGTCTAAAATTAAAGACCTGCATCTAGCGAGGGACTTCTTGCTCCTCCATAAGTTGACAGAAAGCATCACACAGTAAGAGAAATAGAGAAAGGATTATGGGGCCCCACTCATTTTTATAACAAATCCACTCCCGAAATAACAACATCAACCCATTCACAAAGGTGGACTCTTGTGACATAAAATTCCCATTATACCCCACCTCCCAACACCACTGGGGACCAATGGCTTCTGGGGGACATTTAAAGTATAGCACTGGGAATAGGCCCATCATATCTGAGGTGACAAGCTGCCACCAGGATGGCTGAGGCACAGGGAAATGAAGGACAGACCATGTGACTTCCTAAGCCCTTGGCTTTCTGTTTCCAGAAAAAGCATCGCAAAGAAGGAATATAGATTTAGAACATGTGTGTTAGTTGCTGGCCCCACCCTGTGTTGTCCTGAGAACCCTGGTCTCCCTCTTGCTCCAGGGGTTCAGTCATTCTACCCGATCCAGAGAAAAAACAGAAGAATCGACTTCCCATCTAACCTGCACAGCTGTTGCGGCACTATAGGCAGAAGGTGACTACAGAATGACCACGGGGGGCCACGTCAACTCTGGCTCATGCCTCTTCCCCTCTCTTCCCCTCCATAACCAGAAAGAACTCACGACTACAGTTCAACAAGGTGAAGGTGGAGGACGCCGGGGAGTACATCTGCGAGGCTGAGAACATCCTGGGGAAAGACACTGTCCGTGGTCGGCTGTATGTCAACAGCGGTAGGTGACCCCTCAAGGAAAAGACGGGTCCCAGAAGGGTTTGGCAAGGTGGGCCAGTTGCCCCCCATCCCTCAGGAGGCCTGCATATGATACATCTTACACTTAACTCCCCTCCCTCCTGCTGCTGCCGTATCAAGCCCAGGATCTTAGCCGATTCAGAGAAATGCAGTCGAAGCATAAATGTTTAGCTTTGTTATCTGGGCCTGGAAGAGCTGCCAGCTCTCATTTTAAATACCCTGAAAACTAAATATTTTGAAATCAAGAGGTGGGGGTGGAAGGAAGGATATTTTTAGAAGGCAATTATGGGACACTGGGCTGCTAGGAGAAGGCTTGGGGAAAGGCAGGCCTGGGGCCATGTGAACAGCCTGCCTGTTGCCTGCTGCTCCACTGGGCACCTGAAGCAGGCAGTCACCTCCGCTGGGCCATGGAACTAGAGGCTTGGCTGCCCAAAATACCTGGGGCAGCCTTTGTTTGGGGATGGCACACCCTCCCTGCAGACCATTTTCCTTCCTTGAAGACCTACAAGGTCAGGACCTCATGGCACCCCTTAGCTTCTTGTCTGTACAGTGGCGGCTCCAGCTTTAGACCAGAGGCCGCCTTCCTGCTGAGTTGTCCTCTCTATCTGGCTCTTCCCCTGACTGCAGTCACCTCCCCTCCCTGACAAAGCCGCCTGACCTCAGGAAGTGCCCCTCCACTCACTGGCCCCAGCAGTACACGTCCTACAAATTGCTGTCCTTCTCCCAGCACCCACAGACTAAGCATACCACTTAACCACCTATTTATTGGGATCCGCTTTCAGCCTGCTCGTGTCACAGAATCCTACATCCTTCCTTGTCTGTATTTCCCCTGGCTAGCCTTCCAGTACTTCCAAAGACAGCACTGTCTATGTGATAACTTATGACATTCCCCTGTCCCATGATCGTCAATCAAAAACCTAACCCTGTGCCCGTCCATTCCATGTTAACAGTAGTACCCTGTTTACGTGGGCCTCTTGGGCTCCTGGGGCTCCCAGCCACTGTGTCTGAGAAGTCTGAGTTCTCATAGCCTGGGCAGCCAACTTTCTGATCTTTCTATCTTTTTCATTCTAAGAAAACAACCCTTAGGTTTCTTCCCCACTCACCTGCATCAGAAAAGTGACTTTTTAAAGCAAATTCATATAGCCATGTCCCAACTCTCTGAGCTACAATGATAAGGAGTTTTTCACCATTCTGGCCCAAACAATCTTTCCAACCCTAATTACATTCACTTCCTTACAACCCATCCGTCTTTCTACCCAGCTGTGTTTCCAAGCAGCCTCCCTCCTTGACCACCCCAGCCCACTACAGTGTCACTCTCAGCTCAGGCTCCCATCCTGGATCCCTTCTTGGCCCAGTTCGTCTGGTGGTATCCCTTGGATTCCAGCCCTAGATCACTCTTCAACTCCCATACTATTGCTGAATTTTCTCTGTGGGTCTAACCCCCTCAGTAAGGAGAACCTTAGGAGTACAGAAGCCAGAGATGATGCTTCCCCTAGGAGTTTCCATAATCGCTACTACGTACTGAACCAGGCTCCACATTACCTCATGAACACTGACTCAGATTCAAGATGCATTATACAGATTATGAAAAGCTCGGGGAGGTTAAATATCTTGGCCAAAATCAAACAGCTATAATAGAGCTATATGATACAAAAATCAGTGGCAAACTTAGCCTTTGAGCTTGATGAGGTATGTCTAGCCTGTTAATCACGCTCAGGGCCTAGCACAGTGCTTGGTCACAGTAGTTAACTAGTAAATATTATATTAAAGAAATTATAACCTGCAATAAGGGTTTTTTCCATGTCCCAGCCCAGGCATGGTAGCAATGGGGGTTACTGGATCCCCTCTTGTCTCAACTGTCCTAAACCTGAGAAAATGGGCTGTACCTGGGATCTAGCTCCTGCCCATCACAGTGAGCAGGCATTCTCAGATCCACCTTGAATTTGGGGGTTTTGTTTTTTTACACAAGACTTTCTTGGTTAGGATGAACAGGAACCCAACTTAATTTACCTTAAGCAATTTATTTATTGGCTTATAAAACTGGAAAATTCAGAGGTCAAACTGGCCCCTGACATGGGAGAGTCCAAGAACAGAAAGGATGGGTCAGGACACTCTTCCAAGTGTGTGCTGGCCTCATTCTTCCCTACTATGAAATAGGCATGGAGTGGGAAGAGAAGGTCATAGCCTCGGGCAGTTCCAGCCTGCCACCTCTGTCTCTATACACACATACAGTCAGGAGGATGGATTCTGGTTGGACTGATGAGGTCACCTACCCACTTGGCCCTGACTCTGTTTGCAGAAAGATGGGTGCCATCTTTGCCAAGCCTGAGATGTGTGCAGAGGAGGCACTGAGAGGCAAAGTACCCCAAGCAGTGGCCCTGCCAAAACCATGTGGGGAAGCATGTCCTTGAGGACTATGGTTGACAGAGGAAGAGGAAGGGCTATCATGAAGAAACCCAAGGATGCACCCTCTTTGCTGCCCACAGCCCAATACTAGGGCCAGGGAAGGTTGTAAAACTCCTCAGATTGCTGTGGTTCACCCCAGGCCCAGGTCCTAGAGCCTACAGTAGGCCATGCTCTACTCTAATTAATTTGGGGATCGGACAGTGGAGCTTTTGGGCTGAGCACTGAGGGCAAATGTAGAATCTCAGCTGTCCACAGGGTTCCGCACTGCTTGTCCCTGCAGCCTGGCAGTAGGGCAACAGAGCAAGGCACTGGGAAGAGTTCAGAGATTTGGTCTAGTTCTATCTCTGTGTCATGCAACCCCTGTAGTCTTCAGTTTTCCTCTCAGGGAGTGGATCTTTAAGCCCTTTCCCACTAACGTTGTAGAATTCCAAGTCTGATGTTGAAACTGACACCCCATGCTGCACACCACAGACTGCATACCTCTTCTGTTGCCCTGCATAGTCTGTGGAAGCCAAGAGCCTCTTCTCAATATAGGAAGGCAAAAAGAATCGCTGCAGAAGACCAAGAGGCCCCAGATAGATATTTTCCCAGACAAAGATTCCTGGGCTCCTTGTTTACCCACAGAACCCAGGAAACCTGCAGTAACCACACCCTGGGGAGGGGGCGGAGGGCAAGCAACAGGAAGCTATGTCTGCCCCCTCTGACTCATGCCAAGGTGGGTTGGCATGGCCCGCCCGGGCCCCAGGGAAGCCAGAGCTACAGGGGTGGGGAGTCAAGGAGCCACTGCCTGCTCCAGGGGATCACTCCTGCTCTTGAATGGCTGTTACTCCTTTCAGGTAGAACCTGATGCTCCTCAGAGCAGGCCCTCCTTGCAAGCATAGCTTTGTTGGCTCTCAGAAGGCTTCTGGCCCTTCTGAGCTGACTAAGAGAAGGAGGTGGCAGGAGTTTGTCACGCTTTAACAAAACAGTCAGCTTAGTCCAACCCAATTCCGAGCTGCCTTGACCCAGGTGAATAGAAATTCAGGAATGCTCTGAGATGGCTGTCCCAGGATATCAAGTCTTGACCCAAAGGGCAGGCAGGTTTGCAAGCTCTGCAGAGACCTCTGGGCCCATCCCCTGGTCTGGACTTTAAAAGGCTAGCTGTTTGAACACATGCACATGCATATCCATGGCCTCATACACTCAGCATAGCCCTGCTGAAAGCTCTGGGGAATCTTAGTCTTAGCCCCAACAAAGTGCTTCATCTGGGAGAGAGCAAAGACTTGAAAACCAAAGTATCCGTCTTTCCTAACAGCTGAGGAGAAAGGACAGCCCATTGCACCAAAAGAAAAGAGCTACTGCTCAGGCAAGAGGGAGCACCGATGGTCCTAGAGGCACTGAGTCTGGGCCTCAAAAGAGAGGCCGAGATTTTGCCCTTGAACAAAGGGAAAAGCATCTGCACTCAGCTCCCACCCTGCTCTGTTCTTACTCTTCAAGGGCCCTCACCAGCTCACTCACACGAAGACACTAATGGCTAATAATGACATCCTAGGTTTAGGCTTCCAGGTATTTTTTTAAATTAGTTTTTGAAGTTAATTTATGTACAATAAAATTCACCATTTTTCAGTATATATTTGGAAGCTTTTAGTATAGTCACCAAGTTGCATAACCATCACCACTAATTCCAAAACATTTTCATCACCCCCCCCAAAAAAAAAAACCATACCATACCCATTAGCAGTCACTCCCTACCTCACTTCTTCCTGCCCCTGGCAGCTACAGCTCTCCCTTCTGTCCCTGTTTATTTACTTACTGTAGACATTTTCACATAAAGAGAATCATGCAATATGTGCCCTTTTTGACTGGCTTCTATTTCGCATAATGTTTTTAAGCCTCAGTCATGTTGTTGCATGAATCAGAGATACATTTCTTTTTATGGCTAAATAATATTTCACTGTATGATTGTGCCATATTTATTCATTTGCCAGTTTGAATTGTGAGATCGTTTGGATTATTTCTACTTTGTGGCTGTTATGAATAATGCTGCAATTGACAGCCATGAACATGTGTTTGTGTACACATAGATTTTTCAATCTCTAGAGAATATGCCTAGGAATTGAATTTCTAGAGCACATAGTAATTCTCTGCTTAAATTTTTTTAGGAACTCAAGGTTTCTGATTTTACATGCTCAAGAATTCTAATTTCACCACATCCTCACTACCATTTGTTATTATCCATTTTTATTATAGTCATCCTAATGGGCATGAAGTGGTGTCTCAGTATAGTATCAATTTCATTTTGCTAGTGATTTCCCAGGAATATTTGCATTTAATAAGAGACAATGCTTTACTCTACAGAAAAGGTATCATCAATAAAGACAAAGATACCAAACTAGCCCCAGGACGGCAGCAGAAGGTACTTTAAAGAATCAGATATCTGTTCATTCAGCCAGCATCTGCTGTGTGCCCAGCACTCTGCTAGATACTAGGCTGCTGTGTGTTAAGGCCTAACGAAGCGTAGGTTCTAGGGGAGCAGCTAATAATGACATACTTAGTTAGTTACTTAAGTCAGAAGTATATGAAGCTAAGAGAAGGATAAGAAAGAAAACTGGGGCTGAGGCATAGCTCAGTGGTTAAAGTGCTTTGTCTAGCAAGTTCAAGGCCCTGGGTTTGATTACCCAGCACCACCTAAGCTGAGTATTATGGCATAAGCCTGTACTCCCAGCACTTAGGATCCTGAGGCAGAAGAACTGCTGTGAATTCTAGGCCAGTCAAGGCTACACAGTGAGTTCAGGACCAGCCTGGACTACAGAGCAAGATCCTGTCTCAATAAATAAATAAAAGGAAAGGAACCCGGCCAACTTGAGATGCTAGGAGAAGCAACTATGAGACAGTGATATTTGGCACATCTTGGGCAGGAGGACAATTGGCCTACTGGAGGAACTGGTGGGAGAGGGATAGGAGAGGACACAGGGGAGGTGGTAAGGCTCAGATTTGACCTGAAGAGGAGTCAAGAGCTTTACTCTGAATGCAAAGGTAAGCCATTGGGAAGCTCTGACCATGGAACGAATTGATCCAAATTCCACATTTTGAAGACCCCTGTGACGCATGCCAAGCACAAAGGGCAAGACAAAGGCAGAGTGCAGGCAGGAAGACTCACGGGGCAGCTACTGCAGTCATCCTGGGAAGGAAGCCTAGACTAGGGGAGGAAGGAGGGAGGCGTGGAGGGAGCCCCTTGGGAAGGTGGAGGCAGCAATTCCTGATGACAGATGGCTGTGTAGGACGAAGGAGAAATGAGATATGCCCTGTAGGTCTTTGGCTGTTGCCACTGGGTAACTGCCATAGGGAAGACTAAAGAAGAAAATGGCTGGGACGGATGACTGGAAGCCTGCTTTTGGACATGTTGTTTGGGATGCATGGAGGTGTCAAAGGAGCACTTAGAAGCTATATATCTGTCACCTCCATTTCTCCAAACACCAGAAAAAGCACTGAAGTACAACCATGCTGACAAAGGACTGTAGCTGCGTTATCGTGGGACCCATGTGTGTTGGACAGTCTGAGTGCCACAGTGTGAGCGAGCATAGCTCCTCCATGGAAACTCCTTTAGTGCCCCTTCATTACCAGCAATTGGGCTGCAGTGAGCTGGGCAGGCCTTGCTGTTACAGATGGGTGGCTTTTCTGGGGTGGGCCAGCCTGTGGTCACTTTTCCTCCACCTTCTACGACTAGTTCCCCTATTGTCTTCCCTTTTTGGCCTTTCTGGGACCTGGCCTCGTCCCCGTGGTGATGAGGTTTTGACTGCCCAGGCTCTGTACCACAGTTGGGAGGGCTGCCATCTTTCTTCATTGTCCTTTGCCTTCTACAGACTCCGTGTGCATACATATGCATGTGTGACAGAGCCAAATATGCAGATGTGGTCCCTGCCACCCTGGGATCCTTACTGCTCACTTGGCTTGAGTGGAATTACAATGAAGGCATACCAGCAGACAGCCTGTGCCACCCATGACCACAGAGGGAGTCACGCTGAGCATAGCAAGTCTGGGCTGAGGCTTTGCTGGCTTAGCCAAGGACCGCAGGAGAACCCAGGTGTGAGGTCCACATTGCGTACACATTCATGTGCTCATGGCAGGCCTTGTTGCTGGCATGTTCTTTCACCAGGGACTGGGTAGCTGAAAGAATGCACAACTAAGGGTCAGGAGCCCTGATGCCTTGTCATCACACACCGACTCTGGCAAGGCACTTTGCCATTCTGTTCCCTCACTCCTTTTTTGCAATGTAACTGAAGGGCAGGACAACCTCTAGGATCCACCCAACAGCGATGGGACTTTATAAGTTGCAGGCGTGGTCACCTCTTCTTTGTCCCTTTATTAGTTTCCTGGGTCTCACTGACCCAGAAATGGGGCAGACACCAGCGCAACGCTTCCCCTCCCAGACAGCACGTGGGTTCCAGCTGGGTTTGCGGTTGAGCCTTTCAGGAGAACTCCTCGGGGGTAGGGCTCAAGTATGCCAGCTCAGCAGCAGGCATGATGTGCAGGGGAAGGTAGGAGCAGGTCCTGCCCGCTGGGTTTTATCAGCGAACTCCTCAGACATATACAGAGGCAAAGATGTGTATACACTCCCAGTCCCCCACGCTCCATCTGTCTCCCTGCATGTCTAAACACTGAGGGCGCCAAGTGCCTGCCCTGCTCCTCCTCCTCTGACCTCCCCCATCACTGACGGGAGTGATAGACTCTGTACCCCTGAGGAGACAGGGCCAGCCAGGGTAGAATGGGCCACTTCAGGCAGAAGGCCACTGCTGAGGAGCAAGAAAGAATGAGGGGCCTCAGAGCCGCAGAGAGCTGAGATGGGAGCAGGCCCTCTTCTTGGCAGCCAATCTGGATACACAGCATAGGGCATCATCTTACAGATGAAAACTGATATTTGGTGCAAGAATTTTCACTTGGAAGGAGCTTTTCTGGATATTATCCCTCAATGGGGGAGCAAAGCTTTTATTATTTTCACATTTCAAAGGAGACTAATCAATCAGATGTACAGTCTGGGTTAGCAGCCTCAGAGTTCAGGCTTGTTGTCATCTAGTTCTTACGTCTCGGCTGCCCCCTCCAAGGCTTGTCCCCACCCTGTGACTTATTACCTGGGCCTTCCAAGGCCTGGAGGCTACCTCCAGAGACACTAGATGGTGAGGTGGGGGAAGGGGGGTTGCTTTAGGAGGGGAGAGGTGTGGAAGAGACCCTGGAGGCCTCCGCACACAAGGCATAATGGCCTCTCTAGCATTCCAGCCCAGCCCTAGGAAAAGGGGGAAGAGGGTAGAAGCTAGGGTTCCTGTACATCTCTCCAGATATGAGAAAATGACAATGTCTACGAGTCCCCCCTCCCAGCCACCGCCTGGCCTGTCATGGGAACCTGAGCAGTGCAGAAGGAGGCAGGTGGCTCTTCCCTGAACTGTGCCCACGCTAAATATCATCATCTCATCTGTCCATAGTGGAGCCTCCAGGAAGACCAGAGGAAAGGGCAGAAGCAGGCCCCTGCAGAGGAAGCAGTTTTGCTACCTTCTTACCCCACCCCCGCTTGGGAAAAAAAGCCTCCCTGACCTTTGTAAAATTTGCCCAGAGCATAGTAATTGCACTGGGATTGTACTGGGTATATGGTCAGAGCTAGTGATGGCTGCCATTCGCCTTGTTGGCAACCAAGTGGAACCCCTAGACTGTTCCCCAGTCATTTTTAGAGTCTCTGATGATCTTCCAGTTCTGAGGTAAGGCATAAAGGACCATGAAAGAGGTGATTCCTGGGGCCCAGCAGTGGTCTCAGTGGGTCATTGGCATGTGTCTCTCATACCCTCAGTGAGCACCACCCTGTCATCCTGGTCGGGGCATGCCCGGAAGTGCAACGAGACAGCCAAGGCCTATTGTGTCAACGGAGGCGTCTGCTACTACATTGAGGGCATCAACCAGCTCTCCTGCAAGTAAGTGACCAGTGGGGGTGGGCATGGGGGCAAGGGTAGGAGAGGACATATGGGGCAGGAGCAGATGGCTAGAAGTGGGCCTCAAGCCAGGGGCAAGGGGCCCCAGGGATATAGATGGGGAGGCTTACCCCACATATTAGCCCTTTTTGGAATATAGAGAGATGTAAGCTTCAAGGGAAAAAGAAGTTCTTGCAGTTCCATTTCTTAGGTCCCTATCTGCCCCTTTTCTGATGTCTACCCTTTCATTAACACCCCGTAGGGACATGAGGAAGCCAGTCTAAGGAAGACACTGGGCTTTTCCTTTCTGTCTCTGTCTCTATATTTCTCTGTCTCTCTCTCTTCTCTGTCTGTCTCTGTCTCTTTCTCTCTCTTCCTTCCCTGTCTCTCAGCAACTCTCTAGATTTGTTCTGGGTGAACCTATCCCAGGATGCATCTCCCTCGGCAATGAGAAGCCTGGCAGGGTCAGTCAGGGCACAAGCTCCACAGCCTCTGGCACCTGAGCATTGAGGGGAAAGACAAGTTTTCCCTTAACTCTTTGCTAATCTCAGATCTGCTCTTCTCCCCGCCCTGCAGGACCCAGTGTTCAAGTATGGCTTGGGTGCTGCCGGTGCCCCCTTCCCCCCTAGTCCTCTCTCCAGGGGAAGAAGCCATGCCAGCAAAGACACCAACCTGGGTGTGGCCCAGTAGAGAGGGTCAGGGTAGCCCCAACAGGAACTCCTAGGAGCTCAGAACCACCCACCTCCCATAGCAAATAGGCAGATGGAGCAAGGCAGTCAGGAAGGGCTTGTGCAGGCCCGGGGCAGATTCTCTGCTGGGCCCGTAAGGAAGGGGAGAAAAACTTGGGGAGGGACACTGGGGGAGAGGGAGAAGGGGCCTACTGAACAAGTTGGGTTTTTCAAAGCAGCTCAAACCTAGGGTCCTGGCAAGGTGCCAACATTGTCCCATTCCCATGGCATCTGGGCAAAGGCCACCAAACCATTGGTGGAGGAGATTCAGAGAGAGAGGTTTGAGTTCCCTGCAGAAAAGGTCAGACTCAGCACTTCTGGCTGTCCTGTCTCTGGCCTCCTAGGCCAGATCTGCATCCCCTCCCTGGCCTCAGCCTTTCCTAGGAATGTGGGCCTGGCAAGGAGGCCAGGACTTTTAAAGACCCCTCCACCTTACAATCTGGTCACAAGGAGCCGCACCGCCTCACTCACCCTCAGTGCGGGACAGCTTGGCTACACTGCCAGGCAGGACTGTGGCTCTGGTCCCAGCTGGCCTCCTCAGCTGCTTCCTTCCTGGTCCCACCCTTTACCTGCTGTCATCCCCTACCCCTTCCCCCACCCCAAACCTTAAGGGACAGTCCCAAGAACAACAAAAGGTCCTCCAGGGAAATTCTCAGCCTGACCTCAGCCCTTGTTTTCCCTGTTTTTGCCTCTGGGAGGCAGCCACATTAGTGTTACAGACCCTGGGGAACATTCTAGCCTTGAAAATGCTCTGAGCTCTCTGGAACAGACCTACTACAGACTCATAAGTGTCCTGGAATCCCTCGCAGGGACAGCCCAGCCCCACACCCTTTCATTGTCCCCCACACAAGACTTCTTCTCTTCCTAATCCCTTGAACCCCTGACCCTTAAAGGATCTAGCACTGTCATTAAATCAGCCCAGCTTCTGGGCAGAAAAGACTCAGTCTCCCCAGGACAAGTGCCAGGGCTAAGAAGGGTCCTGGGGGCCCAGGCTCCAGGCTAAAGTTCTATATGGGAAAGGAAGAGTTGAGATATGTAGGCTCCCAGAAAGTTCTGCCAGTAAGGCTGCACCCAGTAAGGCTGCACCCAGTAAGGAGTCCGGGTCCTACCTGGATAAATCTGAGAGAAGCAGAGCCCAAGAGTCTGAACCCCTGTCTCCCCTACCACGGGGAAAACTGAGCTTCGCTACTTAAAATGTGAACTTCCTACCCAGAGCCACTACTTCCCATCTCAGCCCCCTGGGTCAGCCCCAGTCAGGGCTCCTGGAACTGACTTCCCTAACTCTCTTTGTCAGCCCACAGGGGAAAGGGACATCCCTGGTGGGGACTGTGGTCCTTGGAGCTGTGCTGGAGAAGGGCAGGGGGGAGGGGGCTGGGCAGAGCCCAGAGGCCATTCTGGGGGCGGGAGAGCTGGGAGGGAAGGGGGGCAGGCCTCTTGGGGTTCCTGATGACACCTGAATGGAATAAAAAGGAAAGAAATTAGGAAATGGAACTCACGTCTTACCATTTGTGCTGTTTGTTTACTTTTTATTTTGATTTTTTTGCATTTCCGCTTAGCTTGGATAATGAAACTACACTGGTCAGTTTCATTCCCGTTTCTATAAAAATCAGTTTTCCTTCCTGGTTTTCTTACACTTGTTGTTGTGTATTGGTTCAGAGCCCTGCAGGGAGTGTTGGAAAGCAGGCACACTCCGTAACCCTCCTGTTTTTCTGGAATTCAGTGCCAAAAGAAACAGTGTCACTGATACTGAATTTTGTTTAAAAAAAAGAAAAAGAAAAGAAAACTTAAGGGGATTTGAAAATGGGGGTCCAAATCAAGGTGACTGGCTCCTGTCTGGGCCAGACAGGGGCCTCCATACTTCCTCTTCGCTGCTTTCTCCTCTTCTCTCCGTGTGTTTGTTGAGCACGGTTGGTGCGTGACTCTTGGGGACTGGTTCAGGGGATGATGACAGAACAAGACTCTTTCCAGCCCTGTGCACATACCAGTGGCATGCCTTCCTCCCCATCAGCTCACCCCCATCCTCTGCTCCCCAGCCCACCCATGTCCAGGCAGTTCCCATCTCGCCCATGTGCCTGCTCATCCTCACTGCATCTCCACCTGCCCTTCATGAACTCCGAGACCCTCCTCACTCCCTCCAGTGCCTGGGGCACACTCTCATCCTTCATCCTCTCCTCCCCCCAGGTGAGGGCAGCACACATGGCATTATCCTCAGGCTACCAAAAGGAGAAACCGAGGCCCGGGAGGCAGGGTGGGGAAAGGGGAACACAGAGTCCTGACCTCTCTGTGACCCCAGATGCAGCCCATGGGCTCTCCAGTCTGCCCCTTTTTCTCTCCTGCTCTTCTCCAGCCCTGGGTACAGACCTTCCCAGAGTCATAGCTAATGACTTGGCAGGAAGGGCTGGGAAGGCTGCTACCCACTGCTCCTTCTGATCTGTCCTCTTGTCCCTTAACTCAGAGTTTGTGTTGGAACCACAGCCACTTGCCAGCCACCTACTCTTGAGTTCAAATTCCTACCCTGGATGATGGGTGAATGCATCCTGGATTGCGTTACTCTGGTCTTGGGGTCAGGTCAGAGAGGCAGTAGACCTAACTCACTCTCAGATTGTGCACTAGGGAAGCCCCAGACTCAACAAGCAGGACTAAGGAGAGAAACAGGAGTGTCTGGGAGTCCCCTGAAGGAGCTAGTGCCCCTAAGAAGAGCATCGGCTCCCAATCTTCCCTCTCCCAAATAGGCCCATCCCCGAGACTTTTTCACTCTCAAGGTAGGAAGGCTAACTCCATAATGCTTCATAATTCCTGGGCACATTCATGTTATAGACTGTCAGTGGCACTACCTGGAGTTGTACAACTAACTCAGTGGCCATGAAAAATAGGGATATAGCCAGGTTAGTCCAGGGTGGATATAAAATCAGGGACACAAGGATATTTTTGGTTGTCATTGGTTTCCAAGAGTCATGGGAAAGCAGCCCTGCTTGTCAGCAATGGAACCAAATATCCTGCCCTGTTGTCCCCCATTCTCTCTCTTACACACACACACACACACACACACACACACACACAAGCTCACATGCACATAGATGTACATACTCCACAGTTTCCCTAACTCCAGGAACCAGGCTAATACCAGACACTCAATCCTATGTCTTTCTTATTCCTTTATTAATTCCAGGAGTTACTTTGGTAATTCATTCCCTGGGTCTTTATCCTCCAACCTCAAAGGTATTTCTGTTTGAAAAATCACTTCTCCCCCCTGACCCCATCCCCCACATTAGTGTCCAGGAATGGAAGAGGAAGAGCTAAGCCTGGTTGGAGGTGGCCAGGAAACCTCAGCCACCACCTCCATTCTTCCAGGGCTGAGATGGTTAGAAACATAGCCAGGAATCAGAGAAGGAAGTGTTGATGAGGGACCCCTTCCTCCAAGCCCCCTGCCCCAACGCCCCTAGTTCAGGATGGGCATGTATCACTGATGCCCACTCCTGCCATTTTTCTTATATGCTCCCCAGCTCTCCATATCCCCCACTGGCCAGGTGTGTCACATACACAGTTTCAGCACTGTCATGACTGGCCTGTCTTCCCTGAGAGAGGTGCTCTTGGGACCTGGAGACACTTCAGCTCCTGGTCTACCAGCTGTTCCCATGCCTCACTTCCCTAGCTTTTAGACCATAGGGTTTTCATGTGTATCACAGCTAATGGCTACCTCTCACTGTAAGTCCTTACTGATACTGGTATAGGCTAGAAAGCTAAGGGGCAGAATACACACCTTAAGAAAGTTTAGGTTGATTACTCTTGAACAGCAGCTTACTATTGAGGAGACAGGGGTGATGGGCTTACCTAGCTTTCTAAGGAAGAAGAGGCTGAAGCAATATAGACTTACCTCAGAACATCAAGATGTGAGGAAGTGGTCAGTCCAGCCTGGTCCCTGAGTGTCTCCTTAGCTAGCTGGCCTTGCTGGGGTTCAGAAGAGCACAGGACTGGGCATGTTTCCCAGAAATCTGCAAGACAGAGACTTGCTTGAAGGAAGAAATGGCAGCCAGATAGCAGAAGGAATTGCACCCTGGGGATAAGGACAAGGTCAGGGAGATGGGAGTGGGTGGTGCCTTGGAGCTCCAGAGACGGCAAGACAGAAGAATGAGATTCAGGACAGCCAGGCTGCAAAGGAAGAGCAGGTCACAGGCAAAGGGCAGGTGACCCAAGCTGACTTCCTGGGTTTCCCAGTAGGCCTGGTCCAGCCTTCCTCTGCACTCACAGTCAAGAAAGCAGCTTTAGGATGCTGGTAATTCCAGTTCCTCTTCCCTCCTCCTTACCCAACTAAGTTCTCCCCAAGTCTATTGCTCTAGAGCAGCCTTCCCCAAACTATGTTCCCCAGGATTTCTTCTAAAAAATAAAAATAATTTTTTTAAATCCTTCCGTGGTCAGATAAATCTGGGACACACTGGAAAGTTCAGCTGTTTCCTTGTATAAAATTTTTCATAACCTTTCACATACTAATGTAGGCTTCAACTCTATAAGGAGTCCTAGGAATGGATTTTCTAAACTTATCTAGCCAAAGAACCCTCTTTGAGAGAACAGGCCAAACATCTCCTGGGTCATTTTTGTCGTGGACACACAATCTGGGAACAGCCTTCCAGAGTTCTGCTTTGAGATTTCTGGGGACTATTTCATGAATGAGAAAAGCTGCCCAGGGCCCCGGAGGAAATCCTTCCTTCCGTAGGGCTGGTACAAGTGGCTCCCAGAATCTTGGTATCTCTTAAAGCTGACTGCCTAGCACCAAGGGGCTACAGCTCTGGCTTCATGGGGTACTGGGCAGGTAAGAAGGAAAATTCCATGACCAGTGGGACAGTTAGTCAGTAACCTCCCATCTTACCCACCCCACTTCCCTAAATCATCCTTCCTGCCCCACCCCACCTTTCCCAACAGCCATGGAGCCACATCTATTAGAGAGATTTGTAAGGAGATTTCAGAGTCCTCCACCCAGCCCCAACTCCAGCCCCTCCAGCTACAAGTGTGACCTCAAGTGCCTGACTTGGTTTTTCTCATTCATCACTGTGCACTTTGATTTCTAACCTTAGCCTCGCGGATGATGCCAGTTTGTTCTGTGATTTTTCCCCTTTTCCTTCTCCAGATGTCCAAACGGATTCTTCGGACAGAGATGTTTGGAGAAACTGCCTTTGCGATTGTACATGCCAGATCCTAAGCAAAGTATGTTTGAAGATACAAACACAAGTCCCTGCTCCTTAGAAAGCTTCCGGGTGCAGTCCCCCCAATGTAGGGCGTAGGGCCAGGGGTGTTGGTTGTTTTGATCTTTGGCTGTTTTGTTTTGTTTCTCTTTCTTTTTTTGTATTTTGGTTTGTTAGTTCTTTTGTTTTGTTTTGTTTTGCTTTGTTTTTCATTTTTGGCCTAATCCTTGGGTTTAAAAAGTTTAGGGCTGCAGGTAAGGGGCAGAGTGGTGAGATCAGTACAAATGGTAACGGTGGCAAGGAACCCAGCTGGCATTGGCAGGAGCCCGTGCCGGGGTGTTGCAATGCCTGTGTCTTGCTATCCTGGCTCTCTCTTTCTGGTTTTCTTTCTTTTGGTAGGTGTCCTGTGGGATACACCGGGGACAGGTGTCAGCAGTTCGCAATGGTCAACTTCTCCAGTATGTCTCTTTCTTCTATTTCTTCTCTTCCCTGGTGGCTGGCAGTCTTACCCTGTGGGAGGGATTGGGCCTTGCTTATCAACACTGGGTGGGGAATGGGGGTGTCCCATGCTCCTTTCAGTCCTCAGTGCTCAGCAGAAGCCCAGGCGGAGGAGACCGAGACACCCCCTTCTCTCTCCTCAAATGATGGCTGCACTGCCCGGCACAGTAATGCTAAATTCTCACTGTGGCAGCAGGACCACACCTAGGCCTCCTCCCCACTTCTGGGGTTAGGCAACCGGCCAGAGTTGGAAGAGGCATTGCAGAGCTCTCCCCTGCCTCAAAAGGCTGTTTGAGGGTGCCAGGCTGTTGATGGAACCAGAAGTGATTGTGTGTATGGATGTGTTCGTGTGAGAGAGAAAAAGGTCTCGAAAGCCTATCTTCTGGTCTGGCCAGAGTGTGTTTGGCTTGGGTTGGTGGGGTGGGGAGATAAGAGAGGGAAAGCAGGACCCAGGGCAGTGGTTTCCATGGCTATCAGAGATATTTGCATGGCTACATGGTGAACGCTGTGGTGAACGCTGTGGACTCAGCCCTAACTATGAAGCGCTTACCTTAGGGCCTGCAAGCAGTTCCCTCACACACCACCAGGTGGAGTTGGAGCGGAGCAGAAGGCCAATGGCTAGCCACTCACTGACTTGGTTTGGGGCCCAGGGATCTGTTGATCTGCAAGGTTGAACCATGTCACCCATCCCATCCTACAGAGCAGACTAGGCTGCTGCCCCCGCGCACCACCTCCTCCTTAACAGGGCAGACAACTGGATCCTATGAGGAGTTAGGAACATAAGCACCCAGGTGATACTTGGATTTTAGGAAGTAGAACTCTGGCAGATGTCAAAGGTAGGACCCAGCGGGCCATATAAATAGCCTGTGGAAAAAGGAAATTCTAGAGTTTGGGTCTTAAGGCATAATGAGGCTTCCCAGTCCTCCTCAGCCCACGGCACAAAAGCCCAGAAATGTACTCCCTATCCTAACCTAATAGGAACAGTGGGAGGGGCTGATAGGCCCAGATGGACACCTGTCTTCACACTCTTCTCAGGGACCCCAGCCAGGGGCCAGAGAGGCAGGCTGTGGGATAAGGGCAGAGCTTGTGGAAAGAACCTGTGGCTCAGCAGACTTCTCTAGAACACAGGCTTTGGAACAGTTTCAGAAGCAGATCCAGGCAGAGGAGAGGCGCAGAGCAGGAGG
This sequence comes from Ctenodactylus gundi, assembly GCA_004027205.1. Lineage (NCBI taxonomy): Eukaryota > Metazoa > Chordata > Mammalia > Rodentia > Ctenodactylidae > Ctenodactylus > Ctenodactylus gundi. The sequence goes on from PVKB01001854.1 coordinate 168,258, forward strand.
AGACAGAAAAACCAAGCTGAGGGTGGGCCAGGTGAGGGGCAGTGGTGGTCACATTCCTTTCCGCCCTTTGACCAAGAGCCTCCCTGCCTTGTGGGGCTATTGCAGACAAGCGTTCCCAGGCTGCCCTAAATCACAACAGCAGAGCCTTCGGGACTTGGGCCACAGTCCAAGCTTCTCTGCCAGCTGGGCTGTTTCAGCTCTCATCTCAGCTCTGTTGGGAGGTTCAGCAGAGCCCTGGGACACCCCCTCCCCAGAAAAATCCTGCAAATACAGCCCCAAAGTGGCCACGAGCCTTTCTGTGCATGTCTCCAGTACCATTACTTTTACCTTTCTGTAAAGAATGTGTGCTCTTGAAGCTCTTTCCCCTTCAAAGACTTCTCTAAACAGGTAATGAGTGGCCAGCTTCGAGTACTGGGGCGGGGCAAAGGAGTTGCCAGCTGCCCCGTCTGTTAGCTCTGGGGCCTTGCTTAATCCCTCTAGATCTGCTTTCTCGTCTGTAAAATGGGGAGAACGCTTATGCCCACAGGGTTGCTTTGAGGATGAAATGAACGATGGCGGCAAAGGCAGAGCCCCTGCAATTGTTAGAGCACAGCTACAGCTGGCACAGCGAGGGACAGGGGAGCATTACCTCCTGGATGCTGCCTCTCTGCATACCCAGCAAAGGATCTTACCTTGGAAGCGTGCCCAGACCACCTCAACACCAGGGTACCTTTTGGAGAGACCAAGGAAACAGCTGGTAACCCCAGTAACACTTTGAATTTTCTTCTTCCCCTGGCAGCTCTGCCCCTCTCAAAACTTCTCCATCTGCAAACTCCACATGAACAAATATGCCTACCTGTACACACATACACTTATACCTGCACACAACCATGCAAACACACAGTATGTTCATATACCCTCACATCCACACAAATACATGAGTATAGATTTACACACCATACACACGCACAAACACATGGGCACATACTCCTACCTGTGTGTACTCACATGTAAACACAGGAACATGTGCTCACAGTTACCCCACACATCATTGCCTTGTATGAGCACCTTATGACAGGGTGTCATAGGTTATGTCCAGTATGAAGAATTTGCCATACTGCCTTGGAAGCCTCATCATGCTGGAAGTCTGGCATCTAGTTGCCATGGTTACCAGTCAGTATGCAAATTTATGGCCAATAGGATCTTCCTATGACTCAGTAGTGCCATCTCATACTGGCTGAGTAGCTGGCAGTGAATATGAGTGGCGGAGTGTTTTCTTCAGAAAGACAGACTCAGCCATAGGTCTCTTAGAAACTGTCCTCAACTTCCCAGGGAAAAGACATCTCTACCTTCCGACTGGCTAGACCTTCAGTGACCTCACCAATCATGCCAGCTACCACTGGTCCACCTTAAACAGTACTAGCCTTCAACTCAAAAAGTACCCTGTCAGGAGCCCTGGAAGCTGCTGCTATGATTTGGTTCCCAGAAGAGCCACAAAGAAGAAAACTCAAAGTTTTGCTTGTTTCTCCAGGTGGTTACTATTCTCAGGAGTAGTCAATTAGGCTTGCCCAATGACTCAAAGGGCAGAAATAGCCATGGGCTAGCCTCGAGAGACTATAGATCTGGCCTCCAGTCTCACCCTGCCTCCTGATTTTCCAGTGTGACCTTGGAAAAATGTCCAGGCCCCAGCTGCCTCATATAACACAACAACCTGAGCTGAAAGCAGGCCACAGAGCACCTGTTAGAACTCCAGGTGCCACGGGCAAGCCAGGTTACTCTCACAGGGAGCAGAGCTGGCTATTCAAATAGTGCGAGCACCCTCGAGCTGCCTGGGAGGTCCCAGGGTTCCAGGAATTTTTTTTTTTTTTTGGTCTTTATTTTGGTGGTCTCTTGTTTTGTTTTAGAACCAGGGGTTGAACCCAGGGCCTTTCACGTGCCAAGCAAGTACTGTACCACTGAGCTACATCCTGGGCCCAGGGTTCCAGGATTGAACCCAGCGAGCTGCAGTGAGACCCTTTGAGTCTGTCAAGTTTGTGTGTCTACTGGGCATGACTGGCCTCTTCTGGGGGGCACTGGATATAAGTGGACAGACTGTACTTGGGCAACTTTATCCTACTTCTGAGCAGTCCAAGCAAAACTGCAAAGAAGCCAGAAACTCAACATCACACCCCAGCCTTGGATTAGCAGGAGTACACAGAGGGTTCCTATTTGAAGGGCTGGATAAAAACTTCCTTGGTGTGACCTCTGCACCAAAGATTTTGGGGATGGAGAAGGATTGTTGAAGCCCCGTGATCATCCTCAAGGCTCCTGATGTAAGAGCCACCTTAGCCCCTGACCCAGAGTGTCCCTGCTCTCGGACCTATTCCAGATACAAATTCAACAGAATCCCTTTCAGGAAGCAGAGATCCAAGAGATCTCAGCATTTCCTGCTGGTTGCCTGGGCTCCCTTTCCTCTGTGGCAGATGAGAACATCACAGAGATGCCATGCCCTTCCCAATGGTAGCCAAGCTGACCATACTTATGTTGAAGACAGAGAGGGAGTAGATCTAGGCTGGGGCTCTTGCACACTGTGCTACACCTCCTGCCATCAGGCCTGCTCACATCTGCTCTGACTGGGCATTTCCAACAGATAAGGAAAAAGAAACAGTGACTTGCCCACATCTACAGAGCAAATTACAAGTGAAAAAAGAGACTCAGGCCTGAAAACATTGCCAGTTGCACCTTAGAATGGGAGGTGAGCTTTTTAAAACGGTTGAAATTTGGAGCTTCTAAGCCCGATGCCATTGGTCTGGATGACTGACAAGCAGCCAGATTTGCAAACCTCCCAGGATCCTGTATCCAGGCATGATCCCCATTTAACAGCTAAGAAACTGGGACATGTAATAGACAGGCTGGCTACCACTAGGGGCTACATAGCAGCTTTTCAGTGGCAAAGGTGATGATGGGCCTGGGTCCTTTTATCTAAGTTCTCAATGGTGTGAGTTTTAGCAAGGCCCTAAGATCGCATGTTCATATCATAATCTTACTTCCAAGACAAAGTTGTCTACTATATGAGGACATCATAGGTTCCATAAGTGAACACACTCTTCTCATTCATCTTGGGCCTGGGGGCTTGTAAACTTCCAGAGTTAAGGGTAGGGGCTCAGGCAGAGAAGTAACCTGCTGCCTGGAATGTCCTCTCTGGTCTCTTGTTCCCCCATACTCTAAGGCTTCACACCCAAGCTCCTAGAAGGAGATGGGCAGGCCAGCTAAGCTGTGGGCAGGGACATTGAGCCAGTCTGAGAATTTCACTCCCTTTTTCTAAACAGAATAAAGAGCCCCATGACTGAGCCAGGAGCTGGGTAGGCATCTCTGGGAGGACTCCAGGATGTTTAAGGGCTGGCACTGGAGCCAGGAGAATGGGACTGAGAATTTTGTGTGCCCACACCTAGGGCGCATTTGCCAACTGATTCTTACATCTGTGCCTTCCCTGCAGGTACTAACCCACTGCTCACCTCTAAAGAACCTGCCCTGCCTGCTGTTTCTAACACTGCCTCTCTCTAGCCCTCTTGGGGCTCTTGGGGATTGGGCACCAGGGAAGGAGCTCAGGAGGCTGGGAGGGGACACTACTAACCTGCTTTCCCCTCACAGGCTGGCTGCCCAGTGTCTGAAGAGACCTGACCAACTTTTTTCTCTTTGTCTGTTTCTCTCTCTCACCCGCCCCCTTTCCTTACCTCTCTTTGTCTCCCTCCCTCCACCCCTCCATCCTCACCCTCCTCTCTTCTGCACTGCCAGAGCACCTTGGATTTGAATTAAAGGGTATGGAACCTCTATGTGTCACTCCACGCTTTCTGCACAGTCCCTCTCTCCACAGCTTCTGACTCTGTGGGTGCTGAATGTTTGACTTCCTTTCCAAAAAATAGAGAGGGGATGATTCTAAAAATCTCCCCTGGCTTCACCAAGATGTCCTAGCATAACTATGTTGACTTGGGGGCAGACTAGAGTTCATGAACAGCAGGGTACCCCTGACTAGCAAGGGACTAGACTGGGCTGTCCTCTGGTTTGACCCCTTGCCCCTCAGCACACCAAAGTGCCTCCCTGTACAAGAGACCTATTGATAGGAGACCTCAGAGGGGAGAAGCCCTCCCAAACTGTGCAGCTAGAAACCTCCAGAGGAGAGACAGGGCTCTGTGTGAACACTGCCCTTGTGGGGGTCAAGGGGTGGTATTGGGAAACCACAGAAGCCTGGTTTTCGGGGGTTGTGCAAAGCAGCTTCTCTTTCCATCTGACCTTAATCCTCTTTCCTTTTCCCATTTCCATTTCCGTTTCCATCGTTTTTCATCTGCACTAGGCTGATAACTGACAAGTCCCCTCTGCCTCTGCCTCTGCCCCTGTCCTGTATCTGTCTGCCAGGCTTTGCCATCTGCTTGAGGCTGTCAATCCCTCCATAATAAGTCCCCACAATGGCACGTGTGCATTTATGAGCAAGGACACAAGCTCAGAATCTTTCAAGTCTCTCTATCCTCACAAATGTCCTATGGCCCCTGAAAGCCTCATTGGGATGGAAGGGACTTTGAGGCCAGCATTTCTAGCTCTCTGACTCAGTGGTGGGAATCTGGCCTTAAGTGTCCAGGCATGTCACATAAGGAGACATGCAGAGCTGCGGTAGGGGGAGCTTATGTGGGACAGGGACTCAGATGTGGGGCTGAGCCTACAGAAATGCCAAGGCTCGTGGCACATTTGGGGAGACCAGGATTCCCATCACCCTATCAGGCCCTATCAGCTCATCTCAGTGGAAGATGAGGTTTAGAGTCTGTGTGTGAGGGTATCTGTGTGGGGGCTGCAACAGCATGGGGAGCGTGGTATAGAGGCTGTGTGAGTTCTGGGGCAGTTACAGGGCACAGAAAATGAACTTGCAGGTATGTGCACATCTGCATTGTTGGGTGTAAGTAATATGTCCACCTTGTTAGGTCTCAGGGCAGGATGCCAGGGTGGGGTAGAGTGGGATGTTTTTGGTTAAGCCTTGAGAACTTACCGTTAGAACTTCCAGGTTGTGGAGGTGACTGTGGGGGTATGCAGATATGTACCTGTGCCTGAAAGTGTGTGTGTGTGTGTGTGTGTGTGTGTGTGTGTGTGTGTGTGTGTGTATGTGTGTGTGTGCATTCAGTCGCCTACACAGCAGACATTGACAACCTGAAGACCTACCAACCACATGACACCCTTGTTCTTCTGACATTCCCATTCACAGATGAAAAGCAAGCACAGGGATCAAGGGTTTGGAGGAAACTTGCCTTGCTTAGTGGTAAAGATTGGCAGTGACTTTAAGAACCAGATGAGATCAAAAAGCTGGGAACAGGTACTCATGGGCTTGGAGACCATGAGAAGGCCTTGAGCTTATCATATTACAATGAGAAGCAATTGTGAGTTTCTAAGCAGAGAATTAAAATGATCTCCTTTATGGTTTTCAATAAAGATAGATTTAGGGATGACAGCCAGAGGCTGGGGTTGGTTGGGAGAGAGACAAATTCCTGTCAAAAAGTGACATCTCCAGGTTACAGGGCATCATCCTGGACTAAGCTGGGAATAGTAGAAGTGGTCATCACAAACTGGAGTTGGTGGCACATACCTGTAATTTCAGCACCCTGAGAGGCTGAGACAGGAGGATTGCAACTTAGCAAGACCTGCCTCAAGATAAAAATGAATAAATAAATAAAATGGGCTAGAGATATTTAGTGTGAAGGCTCTGGATTCAATCCCCAGTACTGGAAAAGAAAAAATGTAAAAGCAGTAGTCATCATGGTCAGATCCAGGACCTACCTGGAAGATGGAACTGAGAGGACTTGGGATGGATCAGGTTCAGGAGAGAAAGGAAGGAAGAGACCAATCAAGAATGAGTTCATGGTTTGGGACCTGCGCCCTGGAAAACAGGTACGGCACTAATGAGAGGGGGTGGGCAGGGAAGCAGATGCAGACAGAGGTGGGGAAACACTGCCCTCGGAGTCTGGGGCTCAGGGAGAAGCCAGGGCAGGAGACAGAAGTAGGAATGCATATAGATGGGAGTTGAAGTCTGGAGATCAGGAATGGAGACAGCCCACAGAGGAGAGAAAGAAAGCTGAGACCTGAGAGCCTCAGGCCCTCCTACCTTCTCACCCAAGCAAAAGAGAAGGAAGCAGCCACTGAGTCAGGAAGAACAGTGTTGAAGTAGGAGAAAGCCCAGGAGACAGCAACCACTCAGAGGCTTGGGGCAGTGGGCCCCAGAAGGACGGAGTCACATGACAGCAGGACTTTGCAGTTAGAGGTTGCTGGTGATCGTGGCCTCTGTCAAGTGGTGAAGAGCGATGCCTAAGCGGAAAGATTGAGGGGTGAAGAGGGATTGAAGCCTGGCAGCAGGACTTCAGGCCACACAGCCCACATGGCGACATGAGACAGGTGTGTGTGCACCCTTACTGAAATGTGTGGCTAACTGTATGTATGTGTAAGTGTCTGTGTCATATGTGTATATGAGTGCGTCTGGCAGTGACTCTGGGAGCACAATTACCAGCGTATGTGTGCACTTAGAGATTTTCTAGCCTTGGGGTTGCTGGTGTGAACACCCCTGTGCAGATGTCACAAGCCTCGGGTCAGAGACATTTCTCAGGGCTCTTCTTCCACTTATCCCTGCGTTGGGAGAAGGGAGATAGGTAGCGGGGCCAGCCAGCAGGTACGCATAGGGCAGAGCGGCTTCTCCAGGCTGTGGCCTTGATTACAGCCAGTCTTATCACCTTTTCCTTTCCTTCCTCCTGGATGTGTCTATTTTAGAGGGCCAGAATGGCCCCACTGAGCAGACAGGGTAGAGAGGCAGGCCCCTCTGAGAGCTTCAAGGCCTGTCCTTAACCAGTTCCTAGCAAGGGCAAGAGTAGGGGCTGCTCTGTGCATACAATACATCCCTAGACACCACAGGGCTGTGCTGCCACTGGGGGGGAGGGGGGCGTGGTTCTCACTAGCAGAGATGGGAAGGCACAGCAGGCCAGGCCATAACCCTCTGAGAGGTGAACAGATTCCCTCTCTCAAACCCTCTCCCTGGCCCTATCTGCTCTGGCCCTGCTGGCGGCCCTACCATCCCTCCTAAGTGCAGCCTCTGGAGCTAATATTTGTGCCACCAGTGCTTCTTAGGGAGGCCGAAGTGCTAAGCCAGACTTTTGCCCATGGTCTCCATGTTCACTGTCATGAGAAACAACTCCCCCTGGCCATTAAGGTTCTTTAGAGCTGCCAGACCACCTCATGTGCTTTATGGCCTTGGGAGCTTCACCTCCACTCCATCCCTTCTTCCCATCTCCTGCATTTTCCACTCATGTGCTCAGTACAGGCATGGGGTTTGGGAGGGTGTGGCCAGGTTCGTGGGTGGGTGGGAGCTGGGAGGAAGCAGAAGACAGCTGAAGAACAGGCAGGAGGGGAGGGGTGGAGGCAGCTGGGAGGACCTGGGCTGAAGCAGCCTGGGGGTATCTGCACCGGCATCCCTACGGGCTCTGCCTCCTGCCCCATGCCCTCACACTCAACTCTGCCTCTGCAGAAGCTGAGGAGCTGTACCAGAAGAGGGTCCTAACCATCACTGGCATCTGCGTGGCTCTGCTGGTCGTGGGCATCGTCTGTGTGGTCGCCTACTGCAAGACCAAGTGAGTGTCGGGTGCTCAGGCCAGGGGCAGACCAAGTCAAGGGATGGCCTACAAGTGTTTCCGTAAAGATAGGGCTCTCCACCTCAGCCCCTACTGTGGGGCCAAGAGGCTGGGCCAGGAAGCAGGGACAGACAAGGGAAAGAGGTCCCGGAGGGTTAAACGAAGAGTGGTCACAGGTACCGGCTCTGGAAGAAGGCATGACGCAACTTAAAGTCAGCTCTGCCATTTCCCATGTGACCTTGAGCAAAATGAGGAACTCATCTGGGTCCTAAAGGGAGTGAGCCTAGTGTGCACTTCAAAAGACACTGAGGGCCCTGCCTGGTAAAAGGCACTGGGAAGGGAGAGGGAAGCACAGAGAAGGCTGTGTTCCAGAACAAAACAGGAGCCTCAAAGACACTGCCTGTCCCCCACCCTGGGAGCCACTGAGATGAAGGCATAGAAAAGGTGGGGAGGGGCCACCTCTGGGCAGAGAAAAGGTAGAGGAAGAACCACAGGGAATCACGCAGGGGTAGGTCAGCTCAAGCTGAAAGGCGAAAGCAGAAACAGCCCAGATTAGTTGAAGCCAAGGGCTAGAGCCAAGGAATAGGGGACAAGAGGCTAAAATGATAGCTGGGAACCAGATCTCACTGTAGGGCCTGGTTGCCAAGCCAGGATTATCCCTAAGACATCAGGGAGCCAGTAAAGGTTGCACAATGACATTGTGCAGAAAAAATACTTGTCACATTTGTTCGTATTTAGAAAGCAAAGATACAGGCATAAGCCATCATTTTGGAGATTAAAAACCTGGGTCTAGAGTCTTGTTGCTCCATCAGCGGGATCAAAGGCCCTGCTGGCCACAACTCACATGAGTCCAGGACAGATAGTCTGGTGAAGAGTCAGAAGGGAGTTGGGGCCCACAGAAAGAGACTGGGCCTAGGAAGAAATCTGAGTCTAGGAACTGGGAAGGGCTCACTGGTTCACCAACTTGGATTTTGGTGTAATCATTACTTTGGACCATTGGCTGTACCCTTTCTGCTACAAACAGACATTGGTGTTCCTATGTCTCCAGGAAAAGCTGTTTCAGTGACACATGGCTTCCCTCTGCATTTATTATAATACAGTTTTGACACCCTGCACTTACTCATTTTTTAAGTGCACATTCATTCAGTCCCTGCTGGATAACAAGGTCCTGCCCCAGGTCCACATTCTACACAAGGTGACATATTTTGGAGGCCTTATCCTCGAGGCTGGAGGGCAAGAGGGTTTCCCCTGTGAAAACAGATTTTATGCTGAAAGGGGAGAAGGAATTAGCAGGCAAAGAGGCAGAGATGATATTACAGGTGAATGAACCTGTATGTACAGAGGTCTGGAGGGTCAGAAACATGCCATCCAGGAGGCAGCGAGTTAGGGTGGTGGGAGGGCAACAAGAGGCAGGGCTGGGGGAGACATGGAACACTGGGGGCCCAAAGAGGGTTTTATACAGATTGTGATTCACAATTAGAATCATTTATCATAAAACAGATTTATCCAGCATTTAACATATGCCAGTGTAAAGTAGTCCCTCAGGCCTTGGCTCCCAAGCCATAGAACCCTACTTTATTTTCTTCATATAACTTTCCTGAAAATACCTAGTTCATTTACTTACATGTTTATCATCATCTTTCTCTATTGGCCTGGAGCTCCAGGAGGCAGCCATGTCTACCTTCCCTGCTCCAAGACAGTGTCTAACCTCAGAAATGTCAAATGAATGAATAAGAGAGAGAAAGTTCCAGCACTGTGCATGAACATCCTATGTACTTTCAATGGTCAACTGTTTTATGAGTGGTTTTACAGATGGGAGAAGTGAAACAAGCAGTGCTTCTTTAACTTGCCCCGGGTCACACAACTACAAAGCAGGTGGTTCCATACCACTCAGGCACCCTAGAAGGAGATGGAGGAACATTCCTCCATTGAGGGTGAGGATACATGCCAGGCTCACCCACCCTCCCTCTATGCAGAAAACAACGGAAGCAGATGCACAACCACCTCCGGCAGAACATGTGCCCTGCCCACCAGAACCGGAGCTTGGCCAACGGGCCCAGCCACCCCCGACTGGACCCCGAGGAGATCCAAATGGCAGATGTGAGTGGCATTCCCAGGCCCCCTCTGAGCCCTTGATGGACAGCCAGCCTTCTCATGCCCTCATTCCACAGTCAGCCCTGCCTGCCACGCATTACCACAACAGGAGAGCTGGCCTCGCCACTCAGCAAGGGGGGCTGATTTTCTAGGGCCATCACTGTCCCAACATCAAGTCACTTCTCACCCAGTGAATCACCCCCTAACCTAGAGCTCAATGCTCATCACTTCCCTATCCCCATCAGGAAAAGGGCCATGAGCGTCCCTGTCACTAACTCCTGCCCAACTGTCTGTCTGTCCCAGTACATCTCCAAGAACGTGCCAGCCACAGACCACGTCATCCGGAGGGAAACTGAGACCACCTTCTCTGGGAGCCACTCCTGTTCTCCTTCTCACCACTGCTCCACAGCCACGCCCACCTCCAGCCACAGGTGGGCAACACCAAAGCCCACAGAAACGTATAGCTTCCTGTCCTTCCATTCAAGCATCCAGAGCTATTTGACACCCATTACTGAGTTTGCCACACATGTCAGAGTTCACCTTGGCCATCTCTCCAGAACTGGAGTGGCCCGTCCACACAATCACAAAAGTTCATACAGCTTGAGAAATAACATGTTGGCCCCTCCTTTCCTGGGAAGCACCATGGTATATATAGTCAGGGCCCCCACACATTGGCCCCTGGGGCCATGCTCCTGAAACAGGGGCTAAGGACCATGGACCTGCAAGGGTCCAAGACAGGGAGCATTAGTTACAGAGAGGAAAGGAAGGAGCCTCTGCAGCTCACCTAGCCGCAGAACCCCAGCCCTACTTCTCCCACTATCAGGATTGAGCATTTGTGATACTCCACATCAACCCAAAGTAGAACAGGCAGTGAGCCAAGGAAGCCCAGCGTGGGATGAAGACCTAGGGATGGGGTAGCCATGGAACCACGCCTGCTGGGCCACCCTGCCCCTTCCTGACCCTTCACCTCACCCTCATCTGGCTTCCCCAGACACGAGAGCCACACATGGAGCCTGGAACGTTCTGAGAGCCTGACCTCCGACTCCCAGTCAGGCATCATGCTGTCATCAGTGGGCACCAGCAAATGCAACAGCCCTGCATGTGTGGAGGCCAGGGCTCGGCGGGCAGCAGCCTACAGCCTGGAAGAGCAGCGCAGAGCTGCCATGCCACACTACCATGACTCCGTAGACTCCCTCCGTGACTCCCCACACAGTGAGAGGTCAGTCCCTATCCCCAGACCTGGGTCCCCCTTGGCTAGAGAACTAACCAACCCTTAGGGGACCTCAGAGGCACCAATATAATCTCATCTCCATTGTTGGGGTGGACAGACGAGGTCTCAGAAAAGTTAAATGGTCTGCTGGGGGCATTCAACATATCAGCGACAGACTAGAGTGACACCTGGTCCAGTGGAACCTGGCACAGAGTGACTATGTAGTTTAACTGTATTTTAGGACACTTTTCAGAGTAGAAGGGGATATAAATAATTACACTGGAACATCAACAACAAACGGGCTGTTTCAGACAACCAGGACCTATGGCTGGCTTACCCCCAGGATCACCTAGAAGCCCCAAGTCTCAACAAGAGCAAAGACACTAATACTGAGTAGATTGGTAGGTAGGAAGGGAGGTAACCTTCAAGGACACTGACCAGTATAGGACAGACAGGAGCCAAGAATGAGCACCAACCCTGGCAGCATCAGCAACAAGCCCCCAGATCTCAAGGCATTGTTCGTTTCCTGAGCAACAGTTACTTAAAGAACTCAGAAACTCCCCTTCTTCCCTGACTCCATCCAGGAGTCACAGGAGCCAGCCCCCAACTTTGCTCAGCCTCCAAGTGGTCCCTGGCAAGTCAAGTCTGTGGGAGGAGAGCAGGGGAAAGTACTTGGGAAGGGAAGCTCCAGGTCAGGGAGAAGTGAGAGGGGCAGGTAGCCTCGTACTCCCCACTCGGCCTATGCTGTGCCAGGCCTGGTCTGGGTATGCCTGCCTGGGCAGCCAGAGATGGCTCCTGCTCCGGAGGAGCTCCCAGGTGGGGACAAACCACTGACACAGCCACCTATAGAAAGTGCTAGGTATGGGATGTCACACCATAACAGAGAAATTTAGTCCAACCGCAGGCTCTAGGCAGTAGCCAGGTCTTTCCAAGCCAAGCTCCACCATCTTTGTGATTTGGGGCAGGCTGGCCTCCTCTGTACCTTGTTCCCTCAACTGTAGATGAGGGAGAACAACGCCTAGTGCTCATGGTTCCAAGATACTGTGCACAGAGCTCTTTGCCTACACATCATCACCAGTGTCATGAATAGCAACCGCAGCACCAGGGCTCCTGAAAGGCTGGCAGGAAGGTGAGGAGCAGGGAGATGGGGAAGGAAAGCCTGGAAAAGGCTGTCCCAACCCAGATACTCAAGGGTGTGGCTGGCTGGTTAGTGAGGTGCTGCAGCAGAGTGGGCTGTGGGGAGCAGTGGAGCCTGCTAGGGTCACACAGATGGAAAAGGGCCCTAGGTGTCTGCTCAGGAGGTGGAGTCTGGGTGGGTTAGCAGGAAGAGCCTCCTTAGCAGAGCTGGGACTCTGGAAGATAGCTCTGAGAACTGCATAGAATGAAGGAAAGATCTTGAGGTGAGCGCCTGAGAGAGTGCACAGGGGCACAGGGTGGGCTGGAGGGTGGGCTCCAAGAGAGAACGGGTTGGACTGAGGGACTGTGCAGTTTGGGGGACTGGAGGGTATGGAAATGAGTGTCAGCTGAACAGAAAGAATGTAATAGGGGCTTGATGGTTCTCGAGAACCATCAGGTGTTTGCCCTGAAGTCTGACAGGGGAGTATGGAAGTACCCGGGTAGTGCATGTCCTCAGGTGGACACTGGTAGAGCAAGAGGGTGGCAGGCCCGCAAAATGAGACAGGTACTCAAGCTGGGAGGTGTTAGCAAGGGCAGGCTTTTGAAAGAACCTGGGTTGTTGGTCAGTAGAGGTTTGTTGTCTGTTGTTGGCTAGCCCTGAATTGAGGACCATGTCTGATGTGAGCAGTCATTTCCATAAGGCAGTTTTTGGCTTTACTGTAGACAGAAATATTCCTGGTACAACACAGCACTACAATCCCAGCTACTCAGGAGTCTGAGACAGGAGGATTTCAAATGCCAGGCCAGCCTGAGCAATTTAGTGAGAATGTCTCACTAAAATATTTTTGAAAGGGCTGGGAATGTAGCTCAGCACTGCACAGAGCACCCCTGGGTTCATCTCCCAGTGCTAGGAAAAAAAAAAAAGGAATGTTTTTTTTTCCACCATCAAGCCCCAGGCTGAGTTATTTGTGCAGCACAGTGAACCCAGGTCACAGCATCATCTGAATCGGGACTAGTGGCTTCTGGATGGGCAGTACCTGTCCTGCTTCTTGCCCAGCCTCAGTTTAAATTCAGGCTCTGCCACCTTCAGGCCGTGTGAGCCTTGAGTAAGACACGGAAAGTCTTGTGTCTGAGTTTCCTGTGTGCATATGGCCTAACCTAAGCATCCTACAGAGTTATTGTATTAGATGAGGCCAGACCAGCCTGAGCCTTAACCTGTGACTGCGCATCCCCGCAGCAAATGACCTTTCTTGCGGACTCCTGGCTACACTGTTATGATAGAATCATCCCACAGCTGAGTGACAGCTGTCCCTGTGAATGATAAGGAACCGGGTGGCAGAGCTTGCAGTCATGGGGAAGTTCTACTCCCATCCCTCCTGCAAGGAGTAATCGCTCCGGGTGGGGCCGGCCCTCCCTCGCCCGCCCCGACCCACGCCCCGGCCTCTCTCCGCAGGTACGTGTCAGCCCTGACCACCCCCGCGCGCCTCTCGCCCGTGGACTTCCACTACTCGCTGGCCACGCAGGTGCCAACCTTCGAGATCACGTCCCCCAACTCGGCGCACGCCGTGTCGCTGCCCCCCGCCGCGCCCTTCGGCTACCGCCTGGCCGAGCAGCAGCCCCTCCTGCGGCAGCAGGCGCCCGCGCGGCCCGGGCCCGGCGCGGACATGCAGCGCAGCTACGACAGCTACTACTACCCCGCGGCGGGGGCGGCGGGGCCGCGGCGCGGCGCCTGCGCGCTCGGCGGCAGCCTGGGCAGCCTGCCGGCCAGCCCCTACCGCATCCCGGAGGACGACGAGTACGAGACCACGCAGGAGTGCGCGCCCCCGCCGCCCCCGCGGCCGCGCGCGCGCGGCGCGTCCCGCAGGACGTCGGCGGGGCCCCGGCGCTGGCGCCGCTCGCGGCTCAACGGGTTGGCGGCGCAGCGCGCGCGCGCGGCGCGGGACTCGCTGTCGCTGAGCAGCGGCTCGGGCTGCGGCTCGGCCTCGGACGACGACGAGGACGCGGACGACGCGGAAGGGGCGCTGGCGGCCGAGAGCACGCCGTTCCTCGGCCTGCGCGCGGCGCACGACGCGCCGCGGTCGGACTCGCCGCCGCCGCTGGGCCCGGCGGCCGACGGCAGGACTTACTACTCGCTGGACAGCCACGGCGCGCGGGCCGGCAGCAGACACAGCCGCGGGGCGCCGCCGCGGGCCAAGCAGGACTCGGCGCCCCTCTAGGGGCCCGGAGACCGCCGACCGGAGAGAACAACGGAGGGCAAAAAAAAAAGAAATAAAAATATTTTTATTTTCTATAAAAGGAAAAAGTATAACAAAATGTTTTATTTTCATTTTAGCAAAAAAAAATTGTCTTATAATACTAGCTGACGGCAAAGACGTTTTTATAGGGAAACTATTTATATGGAACATCCTAATTTACAGCTTCAGAAAAAAAAAAGAAACAACAAAAAAAGAGAGATGGGCCAATTTTTTGACTCTTTACTAGAAACCTATATTGTGGTGCCTTTTGCTGTACGCTACTCTGGGGCTCCTGGAGAGACGTCCGGGTGACGCGGAAGGTGGAGTTGCTGTGCGATCCCGAGTTGAGGGTGAGAGAACTTGGGGCGAGAAGAGGCTGCGGAGTGTGAGGGGACCCGTGGGGGCAAGGGCGGGGGTTGGGGGGTCGCAGGAAGTTTTGCACCAGGTCAGATCGGGGAGCCCCTGGCCCCCCTCCTCCCTGGGAGGAGAAGGCGAGGATCCTATTTAGAACTAGAATTGGCCTCAGGGAACAACATCCCGGGGGAGACAAAGGCCCAGCGACAGCAACCAGAAGGGGAAGGGCCCTCCCCGCTCCCCAAGGCTGCTAAGGGAGGGGGAACAGGAAAAGTTGTTTCCCCGACGCCCCGCCCCAGGGAGGGGGCAGCCCTGCCGGGGGCCCAGCGTTCGCGGCTCCTCCTCCCCTGCGGCCTCCAGGACGCCCCTGTCCTCTGCAGCACCTTCGTTTACAGGTCGTCTTTTCTATTTTACGCCTGCATGTCCTTTGCATTTCAGATTCTTTAGATTGGATGCATGGTCACGCTGGGACCGAGAAGAGCCACTCGACTGTATTTGATTCCCCCTTAGCAATAAAATTACACCGTTTCCTTCTCACAGCCACCCCTGGACCCCCACCCACCTGCGACTTCCATTTCCTTTCTAGTTCCGCCCTCCCCAACCCTCAAAACTGGATCCAATGCTGATTTGTCAAAAATGGCAATTGTTTAAAAAAAAAAAAAAAAAAGAATTCCAAACAGAAACTAATGGGAACCTTGCCCTGAAATGTCCAAACATCTTGACTGTTGACACTTGAACATTTTTATATTATAAATAAAATCAGAAATAATTCCTGTTTGACTGTGTGTGCCTAGCCAGCACGTGAGGGGTGAAGACAGCATGAGGACCTGTGGGAAGGTGGCTGGGTGGCTGGAGAAGGCCGGGGCTGTCTCTGGGAGGAAGTGACCCTTTCTCCCGGTCTACCTGGCTCTAACTCCCAGAATAGGCTCCCTTTTCCCACTTGCAAAAATACTCGGGCTGCTAGAGAACCTGGCCAAGGGACTGACGCAAATTGCTCTGCTTCAAACTCAGCCTCAGAACTCTGTCCTAGTTCCTGCCCCGGAGCTACAGGGTTGGACTGAAGCAACAGTTTCCGGGCCTGGGTAGGTGAGAAGCTAAGGGTTGTGGGGTTGGCACTGGGGCAGCTGAGGCAGGATGACCTTTGGGGGCCTCACGCACGTCATAGGAAAAGCCTGGACACGCAAGGTGGCATAATGGGTACCCTCACTGCCAGGAGGGCCACAACAGCTGCAGCTCATAAGCCCACAGGTCATTGCTCTTTCCCCAACTTTATACCCCCTCAGAGCCAGGGCCTGTCTAAACCCGCAGTCCCTGATGAAGGGCACATAATTTCAGGTATGAAGACAGCAGCTGGAAGTTCAGGGTTAAGAAATCTTTCCCCCCCTCAACTAATCTGTTAAACTGGTGCCCAGCCCCAGGAACCAGTAGGTTCCAACCATAACACAAGGAAGTCTTCTCTCCAGAGAGCTGAGGCAGACCTGCATACGTCTGTGTACACACACACAGACACAAACACACACACACACACACACACACACACACACACACACACTTCTGAATACCTTAGGATGGATGGATGTAGTCAGAAGTCCACAGACAGGTGAGACAGGCAGGTGCAAGGTTGCAGAGGCTTACAAATATCAGCTCTACTCCCTCACTAGTTGTGTGACCATGCTGGGTAGGCCCCAGTTTCCTCCGTGTGAAATGATGACACAAATGCCTACGGCAGAGGATTGCTGTGGAGTGTGTATCGGGAGTGCTCCTGAGAGGTGCCTAGCAAGTGGATGCTTCCATGGAAGAGTTTGACCATACCCTGAGCTTGCATCTTTGGGTCACACAGAGTGGCAAGCACTGGTTGACAGGAAGTGATGGAGAAAAGGAAAGGAAGATTCCTTTGGCATTGTATCCGTGGGGGAGGGGCGGGGTAAAGCAACTATACCAAAAAGGAATGAAGGCTAAACACTGCAAATCACTACCCTCTCCCAGGCCCCATCCCATGGTCTCATCCAAGACCCTCTTCTCAAGTTTGCTATTGGTTGTAAGACTTTCTGAGGGCCAGTAATTCTTCAGTGTGAACTCTGATCTCTATGGAATCCCAAATTAACTCCATAAGACCTCTTGATGAACACACTGACCTTATCATGACCTGCTGAGTGTCCTCATTTGATCCCTTGGGGGCTCTGAGGTTAGCCTTCCCAATTCTCAGCCAAAAACCATTGCCATGACTCAGATGAACTCACTAGATTCCATGTGATCTCTGCTTAATTCGGTGACCTCTTAGTGAACTCACTGACCTCTACATGACCTTTATTTGGTATCTTCACTATCCGCCCTGGATTTTAGGATACCTGTCATTCTTGGCCCAGAGTCTAGCACCAGACCTAATTCCTTGGCTCTTCCCCCTCATGTCATCCACCTGTACATTTCATAGGTGTGGTTGGGACCTGGAAGCATGCTGACCAAAAGCCCTTCCCCATGCTGCCCCTCAAATGTCTACCTTGGGGGACCTTTAGTGTGGCCTTTCGGGAAGCACTGTAGTCCTGTGAGTCAACCTCCCTTCCATCACCCTGTCCCCTGAAACAGGATATCTGGACAGCTTCTTAAGTCAGTTTTCTTCCCTAGTCCTCATATTCTTTCTTCCTTCTTAATCACTTTGGGTATCTCACCCAGCTCCTCCCAGCAGCCCCAAATAGTAATGGTAACTGCCTGTCCCTCCTCTCACTAGCCTGTGAGCCCCGTGAGGACGGGCATCTGGTTTACTTTTTCTCCCCACACAGTCCCCACACTCAGCATGGTAGGAGCAAGCATGTGACCCTCACAGAATAAGAGGATGAACGCACAAGAGACCTCCCAAGGAGTCCTTGAGCATGCAGCCACTTCCAAAGACCATGGAGGAGGGGGGTACACATCACTTAATTGCATTTTGCCAGGGCTTGGATTTAGATCATCCTAGAAAATGAGCCCATTTTAGGGGCAAAAGTTGTAGGGAACATGATGGTTATTAGAATACATGGAGAAATATCAGAACTTTGACTTAGATTTATTTTCATCTCATCTTTTTTTAAATTTCTATTTTTGTATGTTTTACAATGTACATAGTATTTTAGTACAGTAGTACATGTATATAATTTACAAATAAATAATTATGCAATTACGGAAGTGAACTAAAAATGTCTTTACTGATGGGAGACACAACTAATGCTTGGGGAAGCACATGTATTTGAGACTGACAGAGCTCACACCTCTGCCGTTATCAACCACCCTCAGGAAGGAGAGGGTGGAACACAGACCAAACTCAAAATAAAACAAAACAAAAAACAAAATCAAAGTACCTTCAAGGCAGCATGGAGAAATATAGACAGCTCGCTTATGTTGCCACATTGTCTTTTCAATTTCATTTAAATGAACTTTATTTCCTCTGAGCAAAACAAAGGGGCCAGAGGGTTTGGTTATAAAACACATTTCCGCTGATCCAACTTAAATTATCTGGATATAAATTACTACATCTCTCCACGTAGTTACATGTCCCTGCGTCAAATGTGAGTGGGCTTGTAAATGTTAAGTTCTTAGTTGCAAGGCTGGCTTATCTTATTAACTAAATGTGTTGCCACAGAGGTCAAGGTACTGGCCAAACTATAATATCCTATTTCAACATTAGAAATGGTTGGCTCATCACAGCCACATTGAGGGTGCCTTCACCCCGTCGATTTATCAGTCTGAGAAATGTTGGTTTTAAAGGATGCTTATCTAGAGTTGAACTGTAGTAAATGTCTATCCCTCTCAGCTATGTCCTCAGCTAAGCCTTCTTGATTTCCTAGAAAAATAAAAGCAACATCAACAATCAGCAACTTGTCATTCCACCTGTTCCCAAGAACAAGAATTAATGGCTTCCATAACCTTCTTCCACCACATCTCTTTGGGCTTGTTGGCAGGTGGCTCTCTATAAGGTGAAGTGTTTTTTTATTTCTGTGTGGTCAGTCTGTATAAGGGGCCACCTCTGGAGCCCAGAGTTCTGGCAGCACTAACATAAAGACCCAAGTACAAACAGGGCTAATCTCTCATCCTACTCACCCCCAAGACACCCTTGTGACAGAGTGGGTGGCACACGTATGTTGTAGTTAGTCCAAAAGCATCAACTGCAAATGCAGTTGTGAGTCACAGGTCAACCGGAAAGGGAAAAGGCAGGGTAAGGGGAGGCCAGCACGCACTCCGTCTTCCCCCAGAGTGTCAGGGCCTCCAAGGGCCACATGACAGGCCTTCTAGCAGATACACAGAGCTCCAAACTAGGCTTTTCCTTCATCTGATTCATCCTCTGATACGAGTTCCAAAACCATCTTTAAAGGGGTTCCATATATATATAATTTTTCTATATACATTTAGCTCTGTATAAAAATTGAGGCAGTAGTAGCCTCATTTGATGGGAGGTAAGGTGGACACACAAGTGGCGGAGTCAGCTTGGCACAGCGTGGAGGCAGGCCTGACTCCCAGGATATTTCCATGTGGAGCAGGAGAACTGGGCCTGACTACAGAGGTGACTGAGAGGAGGAGAGAGGGCAGTGCTGGTGGTCCACAGACCTGCTGCTGGTCAACTCGGAGGAAGGAGAAAGGGAAGGAGGGGGAAGAGTCCAAGCTGAAACTCAGAGTCCAGGCCTGCCCTCAAAAACACGGGAGATGAAAGAGGGGCTCTGTGAGGAGGGCCTGGGGAAGCCGTGGCTTTCCCACTTCTCTAGTGAGGAGGTCTTAGAGCATGCATGCCCTGGCCTATGAAGTGAGGTCCCTTGCAGGGAGGATAACAAGGGCTGAGAAGAGAGTCACAGCCAGAGATGGCCCAGGATGCAAGAAGCCCAACGCCATTAGTAGCATCTCCATCTCTTCGGCCCATGGGCCCTCCACACCCTTCTGGTTGCCCATCAACTGCCTGGAGCTCAGTCCAAGCAGCTACTGGCTGGAATTGTGCTCACTGACCCCCTCCAGGGGGAGGCAACTGCCAGTGCATCCACACCAGCTAAGTATCAGGCCCAGTGGCATCCTTTGTGGCTTTGCTGCCAGTCATAGGCCCATGACCCTGGCTGAGGGCGGGGCTCGAGTGTGTCTTCCGGAGAGAAGGGTCATCCCCTTCTAGAGTGGCCAGCCGAGCCTCAATCCGCTCCAAATCATCTGAGCCCACTTTGATTTTCAGAGCCAGAAGGTGGATATAGGTCTCATAACGGCTTTTCTGGAGAAAGGGCAGAAAAAGACCAAAAAACAATGTCAAAAGACATATTGCACAATTGTGTCTTATGTAATTAAAGGCTAATTTCTTTAATATGCAGAGAGATCTCAAAAACCAATAAAAAAGAAACCATCCAATAAAAAATAAGCAAAAAACATGCACATAAATTTCACTTCCGATTTTAAAAATTCAAATAATTGTCAATGATTTTTTTGGCTATGACACCAAAAGCACAGGTCATAAAAATAAAAGTAGATAATTGGGACTACATCAAAACTTAAAACTTCTATACATCAAAGGGTCCAACAGTTAAAAAACAACATAAGGAATAGAAGAAAATACTCGAAACTCATATTTTTTTGGTAAGAGGTTGGTATCCCAAACATATAAAGAACTCCTACAACTCAACATCAAAAGTTAACAATCAGCAATCCAATTTTAAAATTAGCTAGTAACAAGAATAAACATTTATCCAAAGAAAATATACAAATGTCCAACAAATGCATGCAGATATGTTCATCACTAACCATTAGCAAGATGCAAATCAAAACCACAGAAAGACATCATCTCCTATCCATTAGCAACATTAGCAATGACCACAAACAAACAAGTACAAGGAAAACAACCAAGAAGTGTTGGTGAACACACGTAGGGTCGGAAGCCCCTGCTCACTGCTCATGAGAATGTAAAATGATGCAGTTCCTATGAGATCCGTGGGGGCTTCAAGAACAAAGTGAAAAGTAGAATTACCACCTGTCCAACAATACTACTTCTGGGTACATAGCCAAAAGAAATGAAAGCAGGGTCTAGGAGGCACATTCCTATTCCCCTGTTTATTGTCATGTGATTCATGGGGTGAAGTGATGGAGGCAACCCAGCTGTCCAGAAGTGGATGACTGCAAAAGCAAAATGATCGTGGTGGTGCACATTAGTAATCCCAGCACTCGGGAGGCTGAAGCAGGAAGGTTGCTATGAATTCAAGGCCAGCCTGGGCTACATAGTGAGTTCAGGACCAGCCTGGACTACAGAGTGAGACACTGTCTCAGAAGAAACACTGACCATATGCATGCATTCAGTATTTTAAAAGAAGCAAATTCTGAAGCGTGCTACATCATGGATGAGTCTTAGCATTATGCTAAATGATATAAGCCAGTCACAAAAGGACATGTTCTATATGATTCCACACAGATGAGGTATATAAAGCAACCAAAATTATAGATATACACTGTGTACAGTGACACATGCCTATAATCCCATCTACTCAGGAGGCTGAGGGCAGGAGGATTCCAAGCTAAAGGCGGCTGGGCAATTTAGCAAGATCCCACCTCAAAAAAAAATTTAAAATGCCTGGGAATATAGTTCAGCAGTGGAGCAAGTGGGAGACCCTGGGTTCAATCCCCAGTATCACAAACAAAACATAAAGGCAGACAGCATACAAGTGGTTGTCAGGAGCTAAGGAAAGAGGGAATAGAAACTTGCTGTTTAGCGGGTACAGAGTTTCAGTTTGAGGAAATGAGTTCTAGAGACTGGGTCTACGACAACATGAATAGACTTACTACCAAACTATGCCCTTAAAATGACTAAGTTAGCAAATTTTGTTCAATGTTTTACCACAGTTCAAAAGTATTAACCTAAATTAAAACAGTAATACGATACAAACTGTTAAACCAATCAGATTTGCAAAGATAAAACATTTGACAATACTGAGTGTTAGAAAGGTCATGGAAAAATAATTTTTTCTTTTCCATATTTTTTTCCCCTGTACTAAGGACCAACCCTGGGCCTTTGCCTTGAGCTACCTCTCCAGCTCAATCTTTGATTTTGATTTTGAGACAAAGTCTTGCTAAATGGCTTAATGCCCCGGCTGGTCTAGAACTTGCGATACTCTTGCCTCTGCCTCCCAGAGTGCTGGGATTATAGGCCTGCACTACCCAATCTGACTGGAAGAACTATTAATAAACTATCAAGTAGCGTTATAAGTTGGTGTTAACATTTAGGAAGGACATTCAGCAGAGTCTGCAGAACCTGGCTTAACCTCAAACCTCGGCACAGTTGGGAGGGACTCACACCATGGAAGGATCAAGGACTAAGGTTCAGGGGACCCTTCTGTTCCCTAGCTCCACCAGGAGAGCAAGACCCTTCCCCACCGGCCTCACCTCCTCCCATCCTGCATCAAGCGAGGCAACAGTGAGGAGGACCAGGGCCGTGTAGAGACAGATGCCTAGTTTCGGATCTTGGCTCAATTATATCACCCCCAGTAAGGACTCGGGCCTCTCAGAGGTTCCTCATTTGTGACACAGGAATAAAAACAGTCCTTGCCATAGAGCTGATGTGAGATGAAATCATCTGACAAAGGAAATGGAAGGAATCTGGCCCAGCACTTAGCAAGAGACCAGTTGCTCTAGTTTTTACTGTGGTTACTTTTACACTGCAGAAAGGAGATGGGAACAGACTTCCAAAAGCCATCAAGCTTTCTGTTTTTCAAAAGGTCAGGTCTACCCTGGGAACTCTCCTCTCTGCCCCACAGCCCAATAGAAAGTTAATATGGAAATCAAATCACTGCGATTGGTGACGTCTTGTACTGAGGACCTCCTGGCTCAGTCTCAGCCTGTGTCTGTCTGTCTGCCTGTCCATTCCCATCTGCCAGACAGAGTTTCCCGTTTTCCTCCTGCATCCTTCATGGAGTAATGGTGATGCTGGGTCCGCTCCATCTGCTGTGTGTCGTGAGGTAGAGTCAGGAGTGGGGGCAGAGACAGGCAATACGGAAAGAAGGGAGCTTGGAAGGGGAGAGCAATTTGCTCAGCTGATAAAAGATACATAGAAAGGAAAATGAGACCAGTGGGTGGCCAGGGCTGGAGAGCGCTTTTGGTCTAGCTGTAAAATCTTCCAGAGAAGCTGGGCCTATCTCGGAGGCAGAGGTGGAGAAGGGGCCTGGAAAGGTGGTGGCACTTCTGTGGCGCTCCTCTGATGCTCCTCAAGACATGAAAGTTGGGGTGCAGTTGTTCGATCACCAGCTGCACAGGACAAGACCAGCCCACAGGAGGCTACAGTTTATCCACAGGCTGCAGCTGCCTCTGGGAACCCCCATGGTATGGAACTCCCAAATTAGGAGCCCTGGCTATGGAAGAATATTGATGGCAGGAGGTGGCTCCTCCTCCTTTACTCCCAACCCTCCTGGCCCACTGGAGGCCCACCTCAAATGTGAGATAGTGCTCCTTCAGCCGGTACTCCTCCGCCTCCTTGGACTTGAGGCTCCTCTCCACTGGGTGACACCTGTGCTCCGTCAGCTCCGCAGTCACCTGCCTCAACTTATTCTCATGAGACCGAAGCTGCTCCTCCTGCAAAAACAAGCCCTGGGCAGTAAGGCCCAACTCTTGATGTCACAAGGCCAGGTGATGCAAGGGCTGGGTCTATTCCTACATCGCTAAGAGCTGCTTTACCAAAGGAAAATTGAGGCTGGCCCTGGTCCCCAAGCCCATGGAGGTAAAGGCAGGCTTTGGACCCAAGGGAGCACTCCCCCTACTGTCCACCCTCCTCCCTTTACCCTTGGCAGCATCGGCTTTCCTCAGTGCCCCGACGGGCTTGGGAGCAAAGAGATTCTTACACTAGTACGGACTCACCCACATTCCTTTCCACAGATACACACTCGCTCAGACACACAAGAGCTCTCCCACATTCGCAAACACATTGGGTCACAGTTCAGCCTGGCTCTCCACAACACATGCATTCTCTCACATTTCGTCTCAGACGCACAGAACAGTCTCAGGTCCAGGATCACATCCAAAGATAGACTGAGACACTTCACTGACAGACAAGTGCGTACACCTCCCACTCACCACAGTACAGCCAGGCCCCTGTGCACAGTGTGCCAATGTATACATGTGTGTGGACATATGTGAAACATGCATACATGTGAGCATATGGTGTGTGCGTGATGTGCACACACGTGTTCCCAAGTGGCATGTACACAGTGTGGGTGTATTCCCTGTGCATGCACATACAGGAGCTCTGGACAAATACAGAAATCCCCAGGCTTCATGGAAGGACAAGGGCCCAGCAGCCAGGAAGTCTGGAGCTCGCTGGCCCTCTCAAGTTCTGGCCCACCATTTGTATTTTCCTCTCCAAAAATACCCTGAAATCTTAAAGTACGGATGAGACATGGTTGTTAAAGGATTACAAATAAAACATTTACGAATAGGCCAGAACATCGAAGATGTTATTTTTAAAATAACAAATTCTGGTAAAGATGTTTTAAAAAAAAAAAAAAAAGGAAAAGCTCTTAAACACTGTTGGGAGGAATGTAAATTACTATAGTCAGTGTAGAAAACAGTATGGAGTTTCCTCCAGAAACAAAAACCAGAACCACCATATGATCCAACCATCCACTCCTGGATATGCACCTGAAGCTAACGAGGCAGACTTGGAAATGAGATACCTGCACACCTATGCCGATCACAGCATTGCCACAATAGCTCTGTAACCAGCCCAGGGGCCCATTGACAGGTGAAGGGATAGAGGACATAAGGTACCTATACACGATGGAGCATTATTCAGCCGCAAAAAGAATAAAATTTTGTTATCTGCAGCAACATGGATGGGACTGGAAGACACTATGCTATGCAAAATGAGCCTAACACAGAAGAGCAAATACCTCATGTTCTCGCTAATGAATGTGGAAAACTCCAAAAGAAGTCAACCTGAAGGCAGAAGAGGGATTACTAGGGGATGAGAAGAGGGCTGAGGGCTGGAGGAACAGCACTCCGGTTAAAGCACTTGCTGAGCAAATGCAAGGCCATGAATTCAATTCTCCAGTACCACATAAGGTGTGGGACGCTGAGGCAGGATGATTGCTGTGAGTTCGAGGCCAGCCTGGGCTACACAGTAAGTTCAAGACCAGCCTGAACTATAGAATGAGACATTGTCTCAAAAAAAAAGAGAGAGAAGAGGGCTGAGGGGCAGTAAGAAAGTAAGGAGGGGAATGGCAAAAGAAGAGTAGAAGGACATGATCAATGCATAATTTGTGCATATATGGAAATATCACAGTGAATCTCATTAATTCTTATAACGAATGTATTCACAATAATTTTTAAGCAAAAAAAAGCACTGAACCAAAGGTCAGCCAAGCCAAATCTCCTTTGTCTCTAACTCCCTGACACACACATCCTCCACATTTGTGCCACAGACCCACAGTCACACCTCAGGAGTATGCCACCACTGGCAGAGACACATGCCAATGCCTCCCATGACAGCACAGCAGCTCTCTTTGTGGTTTGTGGTCTCAATCTTCCCATCACTAAGTAGGGGTGGGACATGGCAGCACAGGGGAGAATACCTGCCCTTCCCTGCTTTCTCTCAGCCCAGAACCAGACAACCCTAGAAAGAGCTGGGATGGGGCTGTGGAATAGGGGCTTAAGCTGAAGGTGACAGCCTGGGAAGGTAACATCATGGCCACAAGAACTCATACCTGGCAGAGACGAGTGGCACAGGAGGGCAGCAGGGGACGGCAGAACTTCTTCATGGAGCTGACAGCAGCTGGGAAGGCTGGTGCTGAAAAAATGGCAGCCACCAGGTTGATCCTCAGGATCCAGGACAGCATTTCTTCCTTACTCCTGGGGACACAAGGAGAGGGGAGGGTGCTGGCTTGTCACAATAGAATTCCCTACTTTCCCACCCAGCACCTCGTACCCAGCATTAAGCCTGCTATAGAAAGGACATTAATACCTTTACATAGGCATGGAAAAGAGGAGAGGGTGGGGTAGGTACCTAGATGGGCCTGGGCCGAGCTGTGTGAATAATTCCCCTTTTGTCCCAGTTCCCAGGAGAACACGGATAGTCAGGTGAAAACAAATCTGCCCACGTATAGATCTGATGGCCCTGGAGTCCATGAGCTCAGGGCGTCTTCAGCAGCAATGCTCAGATGGCAGTCCTCTAAACCCTCCTGTCCTGACTCTGCATCCTGTCTATCACTGTCACTCTGATCTCCAGGCCTCACCCACCAGCCTCCCTTCTTATAAATTTATCTGACACATGAAAACCCAACCCCAAGTTGCAGACCACCCACCCTCTGTAGGAAGGCCTACAGCTCAACTGTAGGTGAAGTCTTTCCCCCAAGACCCCAAATTTAAAGTCAAGGATGACTCAGAAGAGTCAACTGTCCCCACCCCTCAGGGACTCAGCATGTGTGGGCATCCCCCGCAGGGTTTGTCAAAATACACTGCTGGAGCCCATCCTTGAGTTTCTCACTCAGTAGGACAAACATGGAGCCAGAGGTTGCATTGTTGGACAGTTTCCCCTGGACACTGAGGATGGACACTGTGAGAAACACCACTTAGGAGGACCCAAACCTGCTGTTGGTCTGTGTCAAGTGGATACACGGTTCTCTGGCTGCCATGCTTAGGAAGCCGGGGTATGAACGCTGAGGTGCTAGGAGAGGACTACAGACAGCATTGGAGGAATGGCTCTGCAGTTAAAGTGCTTTCCTAGCAAGCACTAACTCAAGTGCTAAGTACCTGAGTTCGATTCCCTGGTACCACATAAGCTGGGCATGGTGGTGCACACCTGTAATCCCAACACTTGGGAGGCTGAGATAGAAGGATTGACGTGAGTCCAAGGCCAGCCTGGGCTCCATAGTGAGTTCAGGACTAGTCTGGGCTACAGAGTGAAACCCTGTCTCAAACAAACAAACAAACAAACAAATAGAAAACTCAGGTCCTGAGTCCAGTGGAACAAGGGGCTCTGGCTCCTACTTACGGGGCTTGGAAGAGGAAGACCCTCCAGTCAGCGGTCTTCAGCTTGAGCACGTTGGACTTCTTGCTGTAGTCAGATGCCCTGGTGGCCAAAGCATGATGCACGCGAATGGCATTCTTCAAGTCGCCCTCTGAGAGAGCTTTATCAGGCCTGTACTCATCCTGGGGAATAGAGTGCTCTGTCACTGCCAAGACTTACTGACCCCCATGTTCCACTCACTCTTACCTCCCTCCCTCCCTCACTCTCCCTCTTTTGTTCCTCCACCTTCCTCTGCACTAATGAGAATCATTCTAGGTGCACTTCCCCTGTGTCCCAGGCTGTCCAAGAGGCCTAGATATCCATGGGGCCACTCAGTATTTCAAAGAGCCATCCCAAAAGGCCCTGAGTGAGTCTGAATCAGGCCCCTTATAGGAGAGGAACACAGACCTCTCCTATACCTCAGATCCTGCCCAGGACCCTAGGCAACAAAAGGCAAGGTGTGGATGGGACTGAGCTTCCTAGAAATGACTCTGAGGCTGTCTCTCACCTTCTGCAGGTACAGGATAGTCCCTTTGAGCACCGCGTAGAATTTCTTCCAGCCACGCCTCCCACGGGGTGCTGGGGAAGGGGGCACAGGTAGTGCAGCCAAAAACATCCACTCATGTCTCCTACCCTGCCCTCCCCATGTGACCACCTCATGAGCATCCCCAAAGGAGTGGCCAAAGGGTGGGCCCTGTGCCAACAACCCCTCCCCATGCCCTTTTTCCCAGCCTGACACCCACTCCTCTTGCCATCCATGTCAGCATGAGTCTTCCGGGTCAGCACGCCATGCTTGTAGGTGGTGGCACTGAGAGCCTGTGGAACATCCAAGAAGGGATTGCCACCATCCAAGATCCGGGTCACTTTCTTCGTGCCTGTCCCAAACTTGTCATCCACCAGCTCAGACAGGGATTTCCTCAGCTCATCCTCATCACTAGGAAGATACCAGGACTGAACACCACCTCCAGGAAGGCCTCAGCCCCACATTGCATGGCCTCTTTCACCAACAGCCCCTCTGCTCTACAAAGCATATCATGCTAGTAGAGGGCAGGCCAGTAGACAAGGTCGATAAGGCCAAGACTCACCAAGGAGCCCTGGTAGAAGTGTGCCAATGTTAGGATCCCTAAGCCTAAGAACTCTAAACAGATTCAAAGGCACAGGCAGAGCAGGGAGGGTCTCCTCTCTAGGGCACCTCATGATTTTAATTAGCAACGGCACTACTCCTCTCTTCATATGGGTGGGCACCTCAAGATTTCAGTTCCCACACAGGGGAAGTTAGCGACAGTTGCCCCTTCCCTCTCCCAAAAGGAATCACTACCTGAACATAATCATATTCCCAGAGTTGTAGGGCACCTGAACCTACTGTCTACCTACTTTTCAAAGGAGAAAGTGCTGTCACTGTTAGAAATTTGGTAATATCCTCAGTATAGAAAACTGACTGAATAGCTGGATCTCATGGATATCATGGAACTTCGTTTGTAGTTAAGCCTATTTCATAGCAATGCTGTGCACTGCTTATCAAGAATGAACCCACATGGGAATGTAAACTCGTACAACTACACTGGAAAGCAGTATGGAGAGCTCTCAAAAGACTGGAAATAAATATCCCCTTTGATCTGGCAACACCCCTCCTGGGGATATATCCAAAGGAGGCCAAAACAACACATAGCAGAGATATATGTGTACCCATGTTTACAGCAGCACAACTAACAATAGCTAAAATGTGGAAGTCACCAAAATACCCATCAACAGACAGACCAGTGGCTACACAAACTGTGGTATTTGTACAAAATGGAATACTATGCATCGATAAAGTCCAACAGCGTGGAGGCCTTTGCAGGCAAATGGAAAAAGCTTGAGAACATCATGCTTAGTTTAGTGAGTCAGAAGGAGAAGGTGAAACATCGAATGGTCTCTCTGATATGAGAGTCCCAGATCACAACTAATATGGAACTTAAAGCAAAAAACAAAGTTAAATAGGAGGGCAGGGTGGGGGAGAAAGGAGGGAGGGGAAGGTGGGGGGAGGGACAGAAAGAGAGTGGGAAAGTCCTTGTGTCCTTGGCAGGATGTGTATGTGCACAAAATGCTCAACTCCATTGTAAACCTTAGATTTTGCATATATATATATATATATATATATATATATATATATATATATCAATAAAATGGGGGAAAGAAAGAAAGAAAGAAAGAAAGACAGAAAGAAAGAAAGGAGTATTGAAGGAGGCTTGGGAGAAACACACCCTAAGTTGTGATCTAAAAGATATCAAAAAAAATAAAAGTTTGCACTCAGCGTAGGAGAACAAAAATATAAATATAATCTTACTGAACACTGGCAAGAAGAACCAAAGTACTTGCAGTGTTTGAAGATGGTAACAAAAACGTAAACCAGGGTCTGAGTCTCTTTGCCTATGATGTAGTAGTAAAGAGAATCTTGTTCTATTATGATTTGGACCTGGAGTGTCCCCCCAAAGCCTCATGTTTTTGGAAGGTGAATAAATTTGGAGGGTTATGTGGAGAAGAAAAAAAAAAAGAATGAACCCAAAAAGAAATTCAACAATGGATATGGCCCTACTCCACAGGGGTCACCAGGGACCTAGATTGGGAAGGATCAGCACCATGGAGAGTGGTTGTGAGACTGATCTGCGCCCTCCTGCAACTCCCAGCGACCCAGTCTCCCCACACCTGCGCCCACGGACACTACTCACATGGCCCATTCCAGCTTTTCATTCTTGATGGAGTTGTAAAGGGTCTGGAAGAGGGGAAATAAAAAGAAGAGTTCAATAAAGAGTCTAAGAATCCGCCATCTACTCAGGCGATGTGGGTGCAGTCAGGGAATGCTCTTTCAGCTAATGGGCAAAGTGAGCATTTGATTCACACTAGTTGGCTGGATAAATGAATGGATAGGCGGATGTATGAAGGGGTGGTATATAATATGCAATCATTTACTGTCATCCCTCCAAGAGACTGTAAGCTTCAGAAGGCCAGGAGTTGTCTATCTTGTTCACCACAGAATCTCCAGTGTGTAATTTAGAACTCAAAACACAGTAAATGCTCAGCAGGATGAATGGATGAATCAATGGATGGAGAAAGTGTGAGTCCGCAGATAACGAGAGCATGGACAGTAAGAGTGGGTGGACGAGTAAGTGGTTAGTGGAAGAAAGTACAGGCAGGGGTGACAGGTGAAAGAGTGAGTATGCTGGCAGGCGAGTGGCAGAGAGGCTGCGTGGATCGCAGCATCCATGGAAAATGAGTGTGTAGGAGGATGGGTGGGTGTGGGTGGAGAAGTGGTGTGGTGGCCAGTGGCTGGATCTCATAAACATATTCGTAACAAGTGCTTTTTGTTGGGGAGAAAAACAGTTATGGTAAAAAGAGAAAATACTCTTTTTAGTTTAATTTTTAATGACATCATATTGTACATATTTAGCTCCAGATCAACTATTCAACTATCTCCCTGGTACCACCAAATCATTAAAACTTACTATCTAAAAATGCACTCATCATCTCTCCCACCCCCAAAAAAAGTCTATCCTCTTCCTTCAAGGTAGAGAACTAATCAGGTGGGAGAGACCAGAGATCCACCCTGGGCTTCACCTCAAATGAAAACGGATGCCTTTAATTCCTGGGGATGGAGGAATGAGCGGACTTTTCCCTGAAGCGTTGCTGATAATAGTTGTGTGGACCCTGGTGGTGGTAATGGAGGTGGTGAGGGGTGGCAGCTGAGGCTAATGGTTGTAGTGATGATTCTTACTTTGACAGCAAAGATAATAACCAAAGCACTAAAAACAAATCTCAGAGAGACTACTGTTCTCCCCAACTCAGGCAACACAACACAGGTGCACGGGATGTTCTTTAACTGCCCCCAAAGTCTTATTAGTAAGGTCTGGGGTGCCAGAATTAAGTGAGGCAGAGATGTCTCTTCACCCAGCTGGTACACATCTAGGAATATGGGGCCCCTCACAGGTGGTACCTTCAGGAGGTCTTTGGCAAAGTCTTGACCATCATTCAGCTGGTCCAAGTTGGCAATGAATTGCTGGCAGGACATCTTCTTGCCTATGTTCTGTAATGAAGAAATGGTTCTGCCTGAGAGTAGGGGAGAGGGCCGGTGTGGTCCCCATAGCCAGCCCTGCCCGGCCAGAAGGAATGAGGCAGCATTAGGGGCAGTAATGAAAGGAAAACTGCCTGGATTTTCTTTCATCTCTAAAAGTTTACAGAACTCATTGGCACATTCATAATTCCATTTGACCCTCGAGCATCACGAAAGGCCAGGGTTCTCCTCACACCCAGATGAAGGAGGCAGGTTCAGATGAAACATGAGAGTGGACATTTGCCAGGTGCCTACTATGTTCCAGGTACTGCGCTCGACATGCATTAGCCCATTTCCTTCTCAGCACAAACTACGGAAACTGAAGTGCAGGAAGGTGAAGTGGCATGCTTATGATCACACAGCAAGGAAGCGGAAGGACCAATGTGTCTGACACCAAAGCCCATGCTCTCACCGCTCCTCCATGGTTAACTCTCTCAACGTCACTCAGCACCAGGACTTGAACCCAGACCTCTTGGCTCCTGAGCAGAAGCTCTCTGTATTCCGTCACAACCGCCTCACCCTCTCACCTGCACAGAGGGGCAGCAAGACCTCCAAAAGGTAGGTGAAGTAAGGGAGAGTTTGGTCTTATGAAAGTCAAAATTCAATTTCCACCAACACACATGAGTGCCCCATGCTGAGCCAGGCTAATACAGAAAGTGCCTGAGCAGACGGCTTCACTCTTGGGGGCACAAAGAGAGGGGAATGACAGTGACTCCCAAATTCTGCCTTGTTTTAACCACCAGGTAGTAGAGGGGCTCAAACCCTCCAAACCCATGCCTGATGTTCACACTTCCAGACTCTTGGCGTATCCACACATGAGGAAGTGCTGGGCGGCATTTATCTTTGTGAGGTTTCTGTGGGTTGGGGTTTGCTATAGAGCAGAGTTTCCCCAGATTTTACAGAGCCTTAGATCTCATGATATGGGTATTCTCACAAAAAAAAAACATTATAATCAAATTAGTACATTTACATGTTTCAGAGTCTTGACCATGCTTGGGTATGACAGGGTTCTCCAAGGAGACCATTCCAGGTACACTTTCCCAAATTTATTGATATTGACACCATTTTAACAAAGAGAGTCTAGTGATATCTTGTGCAACATTATCCACCACAGAAAAAAAATCCAGAAAAATAATGATATGAGGCTTTAGAAGCTGACAAGCAAAATTTTCTATAGCATTTTCAAAAGGTTAAGCAGAAAAGATCCTATGCCTTGATAAACATTTTTTTCATATGATTCTCTCTATATATATTTTTACAGGTACATATTTGCATATTCGTACATAAGCACATAACCACAAACCCACGCATCCATAGTAGAAGAACAGAAAGACAACGTTTATAAGATTGCTTTTGATTTACACACACACTGAATATTTCCCAGCCATGATTCAGGAGCACAAAATCAAAAAACAATTAGGCAAAATTTCTAATCCAAATAATAACAAATTATCCTGCAATAGAGAAACCTCAATAGAACAATCATTCATTGAAATATTAATAAAGCACCTATGAAGGCACTCAGGAAATATAAAACCACAGAGGACTTCAAGAGCAGAGAGCCTGCTGTGAAGAGACCGTGCAGAGGTGACCTGAACAAGGAGCAGCTTCCCTCCTCGAAGCTAAGTCACAAGCAGGCTGAGTGACCAGGTGGTCTTGCAAGACCAGAGAACAAAAGGTTGAGCTCAGGAAGCACCAAAGACAAGAAGCCCTGCGGAACACCCCAGTCGTATTTCAACCCTGAATAGTGATGGCAGAGAGTGGTGGTAAAGTTTTCTAGAAAATAAAATACGCGTAGGAAAACAGTTAAAAGCATATCAGTAATGTACACATTATACAGACACACACACACACACACACACACACACATATGCAGTAATTGGATTAAAGCATCTTAGGGTTTTGCATTGCCCAGGAAATGGTGAAAGCACTCTAATAAGTCAGAGATCCATGCAACGAAGAGAATTCTGAACAAGCTAATGGAGGGAGAAAATGGAATTTTAAAAAAGGATAATACAAAAGTAGGCAAGAAAGGAGGGAAAAATGCTGAACAGATAAGTCAAAGCAAAACAAATAGTAACCTTGTATATTTAACTCAAATATATCATAATTCATTAAATGACCAAATTGAAAACTAATTATCAGGCCTGATTTTTTCAAGTATATGATGAAAAAACCATAAATATAAAGGGATGAACATCTTGGAAGCAAAAACCAAAAAGAATATTCCACACAACTAACAAAAGAACTCCAGTATAGCCATAATAATATCTTTAAAATAGATTTCAAGGCATGAAGCACTACTGAAGATAAAGAATATTTTCATAAGGATAAAAGGATCAATCCACCAGAAGATATAATCAACCTAAATCTTTAGTGTATACAGACGGCATTTCTTCAAAATATTGAAGACAACTACCTAAACTGATACTCAGACTCGATGCACTCCCATTCAAGATACTAGCAGCATTGTTTACAGAACTAGAAAAGAACAACCTGAAAACATATGGTACGGCAATAGGCCCAGAATAGCCAAAACAATCCTAAGCAACAAAACAAAAGAAGGAGGCATCACAATACCAGATATCAAATTATATTACACAGCAACAGCGATTAAAAAAAAAAAGACATGGTATTGGCACAAAAACAGACAGGTGGATCAATGGAATGGAGGATGCCCAAACATCCCTAAGGATCTTCAGCTGTCTGATTTTAGACAAAGAGGCCAAAAATATACACTGGAGTATAAAGATAGTTTCTTTCACAAACGGTGCTGGGAAAAGTGGCTAACCACATGCATAGGAATGAAACTAAACCCACAATATTCACCATGCACCGAAATCAAATCAAAATGGATCAAAGACTTAGACATTAAAATGGAAACACTGAACTTGTTGGTAGGCAAAACCCTTGAAGACATAGGCGTAGGCAAAAAAAAAAAAAAAAAACTTCCTCAATAAAATACCCAAAGCACAAGAGATAACACTAATACGACTATATGAAATGAAAAAGCTTTTGCATAGCAAAGGAAACAGTCAACAGAGTGAAGACAGCACCCACAGAATGGGAAAACATATTTGCCAGCCACTCCTCAGACAGAGGACTATTATCAAAAATATACAAAGAACTGAGAAAAAATAGACCTTCCAAAATAAAGGACTCAATCAAAAAACGGGAATCTGAAATGAATAAACAGTTCCCAGAAGAAGTCTGAATGGCCAATAAATACATGACAAAATGTTCAGCATCTTTAGCCATCAGAGAAACGCAAATTAAAACAATGCTGAGGTTCCATCTAATGCCAGAAAGAATGGCTGCTATTAAGAATTCAAAAAACAATAAACGCTAGGAAGGCCGTGGGCAGAAAGGAACCCTCCTACATTAGTGGTGGGACTGTAAACTGGTGCAACCACTGTAGAAAGCAGTATGATGATTCCTTAGAAAATGGAAAATTGATATTCCATTTCAACCAGCTATAACTCTTCTGAATATCTTCCCAAAAGAGTTAAAGTCATCATACTATAGTGATACATGCATACCCGTGTTTAGAGCAGCACAAATTATAATAGCCAAATCCTGGAAGAAACCAATATGCCCAAGTACAGACAACTGGATAAAGAAGGCATGGTATATATACACAATGGAGTATTATTCTGCCATTAAGAATAACAGAACAGCATTTAAAATGTTGGGTCATTTGTAGAAAAATGGATGCACCCTGAGACCATTATGCTTAACAAAATGAATCAGACCCAGAAAGTTAAGTATTATATGGTTTCTCTACTATGAGAAAACCAAAACCATTAAAAAGTAAGAGATATGGAAGAAAGAAAGAAGATGGGCTATGGAAAGGAAAAGGTCGAGGATGAGAGGATAGGAAGGGGAAGGGAAGATGATATGTAAATAAAAACAAATAAAATTTTAAAAAAACAAAATATCAACTTCCTTCATAATTTGTTTAGTCTTGCTGTTTGGTCTAGAGGGAAATCAATTTTAGTAAGTGTGTCACATGGACTTGAAAAGGAAATATATTCTGTAGTTGCTGATGACTACATTCTGCATGTGCCAGCAAGGGCAGTTATTTTTTTTAAGCAGCACCATACTATTGTCCGTTTTCCTTCCTTTGAGTAACAATAGGATCTGGGCAGACAAGGAGATTCACTTGCCATGTTTTCCATTTTTCCTATTTGGTTGTTCTAAATATAACTTTTGTGAACAAATGCAGCCCAAGGCCAGCAACAAGGGGCAAAAGCAAGAACACAAAGCCCAGGGTGGCTCCTCACAGGGCATGGAGACAAGTCTGCTCCCTTTCTTAAGGAGGAGGGCTTTTTGCCCTTGAATCTCAGCATGGGACCCTGTTCCTACATACCTAAATTTATCTGCAGAGAAACCAGCCCGAAATGGTTAAGCATCTTTGCATACTCCTCGGCTCCTTGACCTCATATGATGGGGCTTCTTTGAAGTGCCACTTTCAAGGCTGAGCAGATTTATGGAAAGCAGCTTTCTCCTCTTCCCAGGAAATAGCTACTGTCACCAGCAGCGTGACAGTGCCAGTGGACCGTAGGTCCTACTCTTGACAACAGCAAGGTTGGCTGTGACCTCCTGGCCAGTGTGGTTGGAATGCCACTGAGCAGGGGGTGAAGAGCTCTCTGTGGTGCCAGGCGGGTCTGGTGCAGGAAATGGTACTGAAGAAGCTGTGACCAGTTGCTGAGGGAGCCGGATGCAGTTGCTGGTTAGAGCCTCGTGTTACTTGGCATAAAAAACAAAGGCCAAGTCTGTTGTGTTATAAAAATCTCTTATGTCCTTACTGATTAATTTTATTGTGGTAAAATATAGTACTATAGCATAGAATGCTATTTTAACCATATTTAACAGGTATACTTTGTGGCATAAAATATGTTCATAATGGTGTGCAGTCATCAGCACCACCTAGTTCCAGGGTATTTTTATCACCCCCAAATGAGCCCCCTCACCCACCAGCTGTCACCCTCATCTGCTTGTCTCTACAGCCCCTGGAAAATGAATCTGCTTTGTGTCTCTGCTGATCTGTCCCTTGTAGATGTTTGTGCTGCTCTTTGTTCTTGGGTTATTTTACCTGATATGATGTTTTCATGTTTCATTTGTATTGTAGCACGTATCAATACTCTCTTTGTTTATGGCTAAATCATATTCCATTGTGTGAATGTGCCACATTTTGCTTATCCACTCATCTGTTGATGGATAATTGGGTTGTTTTTGCATTTTTACTATTATGAAGATAACGTTGTGAAAATTCATATATAAGCTTTTGTTTAAACATCTGTTGCAATTCTCTTGGGTGTCTACGGGAGACTGGGTAAGGTTTTTTTGTTTGTTTTGGGGCAGGGTCTCACTCTGTAGTCCAGGTTTGCCCTGAACTCACTGTGTAGCCCAAGCTGTCCCTGAACACACAGCAATCCCCTTGCCTCAACTTTCCAAGTACTGGGGTTACAGGAGTGTACCACCATACCCAGTTATTATATGGTGTTAGGGAATCAATTTCAGGGCCTTGGGTTTGCTAGGCAAGCACTCTAGCCACTGTGCTATTTCTCTAGCCCATACTGGATAAGTTTTAAGGTTTAAAATATTATAGGGCAGGGGCACAGCTAAGTGGTTAAAGTGCTTGCCTAGCAAGTGCCAGGCCCTAGGTTTTATTCCCCAGCACCACATAAACTAGGTGTAGTGGTACATGCTTGTAAACCCAGAACTCAGGAAGTTGCAGGAAGGGGATTGCTGTGTGTTCAAGGACAGGTTGGGCTACACCATGAGTTCAGAGCAAGAGGATTCCTGTGACTTCTAGGCCAGCCTGGGCTACATAGTGAGCTTAGGCCCAACCTAGGCTACAGATTGAGACCCTGTCTCAAAATAATATGTGTGTGTGTGTGTGTGTGTGTGTGTGTGTGTGTGTGTGTGTGTATGCATATATAAAATCAATACCACCACCATCACCATCAACCAAACAAAAAGGCATGTGCCCAGAAAAAAAAAAAAAAAACCATGTGTACCCAGATCATTACAAAGCCCAAGGAAGATATATGACTTAGGACTTCTGAGTTTCCAGTTCCTTCCTCCCTGTTTCCCATTCCTATTTGGGTCAGCAGAGCCCCTCAGGCTGCCCAATCTTGCCACATCCCCATTCCATGGCCTGGGCCCTGCCCTCTCAGGCCAGGGTGACCATCTCCCCAAGCCTACCTCCATTTTCCAGAGAAGAGGTTTGGTGGGGCTGGGGTGCCACCAGGCCATCATCCAACAGTGAAACTTGTGACTGCCTCTGACCCCACAGAAATCTG
Organism: Ctenodactylus gundi; assembly: GCA_004027205.1. Lineage (NCBI taxonomy): Eukaryota > Metazoa > Chordata > Mammalia > Rodentia > Ctenodactylidae > Ctenodactylus > Ctenodactylus gundi. The sequence continues at coordinate 205,248 of PVKB01001854.1, forward strand.
GCCTTTCACATATTTCTGACCTCCCTGAGCAGCCCTGAGGTCAGAACAATCCTAACCCACACTTAAGCCTCACTCCAAAAGCAAAGCAGAATGAAGAGAGAGAACATCTTCAGGGAAGGGGTGAGAAAAAGTCCTCTGGGCAGGTAAACACTTGTCGCTATTTGCAAATCCTAATCCTTAATTACACTTGGTATTCCCTGTGTGAGGTTTTGTCACCATCTGAGAACAGCAGGACCACTTCCCCCACCAACCCACATGGCCATCAGGACAGCAGCCAAACTCCTGCATCTGTTGCTCAAATCCTCCACCCTTCTGTCCCAGTCTACCTCACCAGCCATTCCAGCAACCACAGTCTGTGAGAAATTAAGCTACTCCTAAAACACAATTTGCCTGTCCCAACTTGGACAATCCTGGAGCGACTGTCCCACCAGCCTCCCTTCTCTTTCTGCTTCCTGCCTGCTGATTCTCTCGATCCAGTATTCAGTCCATTAACCAGTGCTAGAGGCTGTACATCTCAAAGTCCCTCTCAGATTTTTCTCCTCCTGTCCATATCCAAGCTGCCACCTTCTCTAACCTGGAGGCTGAAAATCACCATTTCTGGCCTCCCCTTCCAGCTCATCCTAGGATCGTTTGCTGGCCTGTCATCCTGGGATCTACCACTTCCAACATCCCATTTTAAGTGCACACTCCTGATTCATGTCCTACCCTCCCTTCATCCCTGTCTAGAACTCCCATTCCAGTAATCTAGTGACCCTCTGTTGAAACCCGAATGTCCACACTTTCTTTTGTTATCCCCTTTCGATTCTAGGCTCCATCACTAACCATGCCCTGAAAATACACTCTAGCCCCTTTGTGGTTCCATCACATTTACCTAGTAAATAGCTCAGCCCTGGTAAAATCCAACTGGTATCCTACACTGTGCATGGATCCAAGCACAAAAATGAGTAACTTAGAAAAGAACACATAGTCGTGCTAGCTGGGCCCATTTTATCCACAACCACCACCAAACAGGAGTGGTGACCTCTGAACAATGTTACTACGCTGACATTGTCTTTGCTGTCCACTTTACAACATGGTCATCATACCTGCTTCTTTCCCTCATGCCACAGATGCCCATAGTAGATGTGATGGCTTCCTTTCCAACACCACTTTCCCAGTGTGAAACACAACCTTCCTCCTGGCCCTCTTTCTTCCCTTGGCTTCTGAGACACAGCCTCTTCTTGGTTTCCCTCTGATTTCTCTGGCTGCCTTGCAGTATCTCCTGGTTCTCAGTTTTCCTTTAAATAACACTGGGCCCCAAACTTGGCCATCAGCCAGCTCCTCTCCCCAGGACACTCAGCCAGACCCATTGATTTAAGCTCTGTCGTTGAGGTCTGTGACTACCATCTCACTTCTTCAGCCCACATGTCTCCTGTAGGCCCCAGAGTCACTGATCCCACTGCTCCTTTGATGTTCCCATGTTGATCCAATAGACATCTCCATACAGCATGTCAGAAATGAGACTTAAGTAGCACCAAACACATGTACACACACACACACACACACACACACACACACACACACACACACACAGTTTCTTCCCCATCTTTGGAAATGGCACCAACTGACAGCCAGTTTCCAAAGCCATTTCGTGACAGGTGAGCTGGATGGTCAACTTGATTGGCTTCAGAGTCATTCAAGGGTTTAGTCAAGCACACACGTGAGTGTGACTGGGTGAGTCATGGAGGTACTGGCATGGCCACTGTCTGTTCCCTGGCCCCTACCTCTGGTACTGTTTCCCTGCTCTGCTTCTGGCCACACAAGGCAAGCAGCGTTCCTCCACCAAGCCCTTCTACCATAATATTGGAGCCAGCTAACCATGGAATGAACTCTTTGAAATCAGGATCCAAATAAGCTTCTCCTTTAAGTCATGGGTGTAAAAGGTATTCTGGCCAAGAAACAGGAAAGCTGTGGCCCATGCAACACCGTTATTTCTCTTTTCAACCTTCCCAACAAGTCCCGTGAGATGCACCCTCAAGGGACACCCTCTGCAGCCTTTTCTCACCACGTCCACCAGCCTGTCTGCTCATCACTCATTTCCCACCTGGGTGCACACTGGCAGCCACTTAGGGAAACAGTTGTATAGATCTTCAAAAAGTTAAACATAGAAAATACAGTGAAACACTGAATGATCATCTGTATGATGCAGTACGTTCGATCTTAGGTATAGACTCAAAAGAACTGACAACAGGTGCTCAAACACATACTTGTTCATGAATGCTTGCTCATAGAGGTACTATTCACAATAGCCAAAGATGGGAAACAGCCTTCCTGGCCCCTCTGCCTGGAGCACTTTCCTCAGATTCGCCTGCGACTGGCTCCTGTTGATCCTTCAGGTCTCTGTCCAAACCTGAAGGCCTTCCCTGGGCCTCAGCCCAGCCCCCTTCCTGCCTGCTTATTCCCTTCGCAGGCCGGCCCTACTTGTAACCACCTGTTCCTTGTGTGTTGTCACTGTTCTCTAACTAGAAGGCAGGCGCCTGATGGCAGGCTCCTTTTCCTGTGTATGTGCTCAGGGGACAAGACTGGTGTGGAGAGCCCTGCAGCAGGCCTTCCTGGTTCCTCATCCGGGCTGCGCCCCTATGAAGAGTGTAACGCTGCCCAGTAGAACTCTTTCAGTAGCCACCAGCAGGCTCCATACTGCAAAGTTCCCACATGCCACCAGATACTCCGTCCCTGACTAGCAGACAGCAGCAGAAAGGGAGGAGCAAGGCAAGCAGGGTAGAGCACGGCACTCTCTGATGAGCTCCCAGGTGCTGCAGCCAGCAGGTCTGGCGCAAAGTACTCCATATGTGCCATCTCTGTTCAAGAACTACACAATGCCAAAACGAAGCTTCAGCGAGGAAGGTTGCTTGCTCCAGGCCACACAATTGTCAAATGGAAAAATATAGAGGACCCTAACCTAGGGTTTTTGCTCCTAGGCATTGGGCACCACCCCTCAAGAGAGATACAGAGAAACACACAGCAGTGCAGGCTTGCAACCCCAGCTCTTTGTGAGGCTGACACAGGATCACAAGTTTCAGGCCAGCCTGGAAAACTTAATGAGACCCATCTCAAGTTAAAATATAAAAGGGCTCTGGGGGTAGGCCAACAGTGGAGTGCTTGCCTAGCATGCACAAGGCCCTGGATTTGATTTCTAGCACCACAAACAGGGAAAAAGAGAGAGGGGGATCCTTTCCATTTGTTTGCAGCAAACATAGAGGTCTACAACACAAACTAACAGATTCTCCTTAGAGCATGAAAGCAGTCATGGCCGGCTAAGGCCTGCACACTTCAGGTATATTCCTCCAGGGCTTGGGGAACAGGGGCTGCTTCCTTTGATAGTAGTTTGGTTTTTGTTTTGGGTTTTTTTTTTTTCTTTTTCTTTTGAGACAGAGTCTCATTCTGTGGTCCAGGCTGGTCCTGAACTCCCTATGTAGCTCAGGCTGGTCTTGAACACACAGCAACACTCCCACCTCCTAACTTCTGGGATTACAGGTATGTACCCCTATGTTGACTAATTTTTACATGATACTATGGGATTGAACCCAGGGCCTTGCACATGCTAGGCAAGTGCTTCAACCACTGAGCTATGTCCTCATCTTCCCTCGCTAGCAGTTCTTAGCAGTGGGGATAGGCATCCACAGCTGGGCACAGCAGTGCTACAGCCCTGAGATCACCCTCAGGCAGGTCAATGGTGGGACAGGAGAGGAGACACCGTTCACTGGTCCTTTAAGGCATCGGACCACACCAGCTCTGTAAACAACAAGAAGCAATCTCAGGAACATCCACGGGTTTGTGGGCCTCGGCCCTGGTGGCATTCACATGGAACACACATGTTTTCTCTCCTGTTCTATATCCAGCTGAGGCCCAGGATAACCTCACCAACATCTCACATTTACTCTCCCTGACAATGCATTCCCAGACCCGAGCCCAAGAGCCTGGCCCAAGAGCCTGATGCAAAAGCCTGGCTTCTCCTCATCCCACACCTGCTCCAGCTTTCCTCAGGCTGCTGCCCTCACACTTTGGCCCTCCAAGGGCCTGCAGCTGGGACCATAGGTCTGCCCTCATTTAACTTTAATAACAAATACTATTGCTGTTCTTATATAGTATGTTACTCATAATAAAATCCCTACTAGGATTCAGGCCCTGATACTTATTATTTCAATTTCTGCTCTCCATCCCCCTCAGGGCACTTGGGGAAAATCATTATTCTCCCCACCAGAAAAAGCAGAATCCAAGATTCAGAGAGGCCCAACGACTTGCCCCAGGCCACATAGCTACCGCGTAGAAGCAAGCGTAGCATGTATAGTTGGGTCTTTCCCAGCTCTCTCTCCCACTCCATATCACCTGGACTTTCCTGGTTATCTCTAACTAGACACACTGGCCTGTCCTCCCCACGTCACTGAGATATCCCCAAACCCAAGAGAGGGCTCTGACCACCTCTGGGTGAGCAGTGACAGGCAGCAGTTGGTTGGGGCCACATGATGTGATGGGGGACACAGAAGGGTGGCATGGAGATGGGGTCACACAGGGCATGCACCCCACTCGCTACACTTACCACCTGAGGGAGAGCAGGAGAGCCCAGAGAGTCCCCGCAGCAGAGGAAAGGAGGAGGAGTTAGTGAGCCCTGAGGCACTCAGAGCAAGCCTGGGCCTCCCAAAAGTTCCCCACACCTGTCACACCACTCACCAGCCTGGTGGGGGGAGGGTGTGAAGAGAAGACCCTTTGAAGCTAATTAACCATTTGACTAGCAGCAGCTGCCAGGGCATGTAATTCAGTGTTGCCACATCAGACGTGCCAAGGAGGGGTCGGGTAGACCACAACATTTAAGCAGTGAATGGCAAGGGCTAGATGAAGAGCCCACATCTTACTTACTTAGCAAGTCTTAAACTCCTGAGTGCCTCAACTGTTCTCACTGCCTTTGTGGGGGCCACAATTTAGGTGCATCTCAGGCAGATAAAACTAAAACAGGACCAAACCTACAAGTCAAGATGCCCAACTCCCAAGTCTGCTAAAAGAAATACGGATAGTCACAGAACTAGAGGCTTCAAGTGAGGGCTGGGTGAGGGGTCAGCCACCTCGCCTGCTTCCCACTCACATGTCCATGCAGGTCCGTGTTGAGCAGCATCAGGGCACAGGTGAGCGTGTGGATCCCATCTACATCAGAAAGAACAGCATTTTCAGTGTGAGGAGGAGCCAGTTCCTTCCCACTCCCAGCACCCAGCTGTCTCCCATCAGAGCCACCTGGACACATGGGAGACAGGAGGAGGCCAGCTGCCTGCCCAACACACCTAAGGCCTGGGGCCTGTGTGATGCTCCCTGCCCACCACACAGCAGTGCCAGAGTTATCTGTCTGCCCTAGGTCAGGGCTGTCTTCTCTCTCAAAGAGAACCTGACAGCTCTGGCCTGCCGAAGCCTGCAGAAGCCTGCCTCCTGGGGCCAAATTCATCTCGAACCTCAGACACATCAATGGCTCTGTGGCTCTGTGTTCTGGGCCATGTCTCTGCTTTGCCTTGTGTCTCCTCCTAAGTTCCTGGGACTCAGGTCCAGGTCCATCCACAGAGGAAGTCCTACCACTAGGAGGACCCCAGACACCCACCCCACGCCCACCCTACCAAGGATCAGCATTGTGACAGGAGATGAGTGAGTATGAAGACCCAAAAGACTAAATCTCTAGGATAGAGGACTCTGAGTCACTGGGAAAGACAATGAGCGACACAACTAGAGCTCTCTTGCCTAAGAATGACCCATTCTATGTGCCACTGGTTATTCCTTAGATGTTAATTGAGCACCTACTGTATGCCAGAGAGGACAGACTATGTGGATCTGACAGTAGGACAGTTGTGGCAGCAGAGCGGGGTGGAAGGAGGCCAGGGCCTGGTGCAGTGGGCTGGGCAGGTGGTGGAGTAGGGCAGGGCTGTACCTTCTGAAGTGCTGTCATCAGGGTTGCACTGGCAGTACCGGCGAGAGAAGTGTGTAAGGACCCGCTCACGCTCCTGCGTCTCCCCCATTAGTGGGAAAGCCTTCAGGAAGGTTCTGGAAGGCAATTTAAGGTAGCAGAAGGCCTTCCAGAATCCCACGTTAGTAGTCTTACCTCCCCCCACCCACACACAGGCCAGAGCCACAGCATCTCAGCATCTGAGACTGGACACCCCCTGCCACTTGGCAGCCAGGATGGTCTCTGGAACACTGAGGCCAGGGTCCCTGACAAGCTCCAGAGATTCAGAATTCTAGCCCTCTTAAAAGGAGGCAGGAAACACTGTGAAGAACAAAGACAGATGAGTATCTCAGAGGAGCCCCAATCTTCCCAGGTAGGTGCCCACTCCTCACTCTTCCTCTATAGCTGGCCTCTCCATCCCTACCTGTCCCTCAGAATGCTCTTCCTCAGTCTTTCCCACTCCTCCATGTGCCACCTGCTGAGCTTCCGGCCTGGCCCTGGTCCCCCTTTTTCTTCCCCCCACACCAAGTCTAAGCTGCTAGCAAGATCCAGTGGTTTGTTCTTTATCCTCAACTCAATTCTTCCTCCTCCAACACCACTTCATCACGAGACCAAGACATCCACAACAGGCCCCCTCACCTCCCAAATACGTCCACCCTGCAGACCCCGAGCTGTCTCTCAAAATATGAAGCAACCAGAATCCATCATGGTTTAAAACCTGTCCCTGGCTCCCAGAACCCTCAGACCAGTGTCCAAGTACCCAAGCCCCTCACATCACAACCTTACTGATTGTACCAACTCCCCTCCTGTCTCTCCAGCCTCACATCCACCTACCACCTCCCCAGTCATCTTCACACCCTGGAAAAGGTGGGCATTTTTACTTCTCAGTGCCACTGAGAAAGCTGGGTCCACCTGATCTCCTTTCCACCTCTGTTGTACAGGCCTTTTGTGGGGGTGGGGGGCCGGTGCTAGGGATGGAACCAGGCCATCCTTGTCCTGTGCTACATCCTCAGCCCATTTTTTATTTTTGAGACAGGTTCTCACTAAGTTGCTAAACCACCAAAGTGGGGCCTCAAACTTACAATTCTCCTGCCTTAACTGCCCAGAGTGCTGTGATTACAGACCTGAGTCACCAAACCTAGCTTCTGCTGGGCAGTCTTAATCCCCTCCTCAAGGCCCAATTCAAGGTCACACCTACTTCTCAGACACTTGACAGCTGATCCAAAAACCAGAGAGGCTGGGAGATGGGGCCTGGGAAGGGAAACTGCAGGCAAGGCATTCTGGGGTCTCTTTCTGTCCTGGGTTTATGAGGTGACTGTTCCTAATTTTCTCATGGTTCATTTATTTGGTTTCGGGTTCAAATACGTGTCCCATTCATTTTGCTACATTCTCTCGTGCTGTCTCTTAAGGCTCCCTGGAACCTATAAGCCACGTCTTGGCCAGCCCCAACCATCAGGTGGCTTTTCCAGGCATCCCAATTGCAGACTATTCTGAAATTCAATCCTGAGCAGCCGCCTACTATGCAAAACCCCCCTCCTATCTGACACTCAGTTTTCCTCCTCTCCCTATCCCCACTGCTCTCTGTCTTCTTCCTCCATCTGTCCCCTCTCTCTTCTCCTTGCATCCTGTTACAATGTTCTAAAACCCAACACCCATCCCAGTCTCTCCCTCTCCTGCCTAAAAGCCATCCACCCCAGTGCTTGTTCCCCAGCCCGCACTCCCCTTCCCCTGGCTCTTCACCCAGCCCCAGCCAGCACTGTGACCTCCATACTCGGCCATCCCAGGCTGGGCTCCACCAGTGCCCGTCCTCTGCCCTTCTTGGTCCCTGCAACTCTTCTACTGTCTTCTAGGCAGACCACTAGTCCCATCAGTCCCTCTGACCTTGTCTTCTCCCATCTGCCCCTCTTCGGAAGCCAACACACCACTGCTCAAAAGCCACCAGGCCATCACTACTAGTGCTGCTCTACGCCCAGCACCTTCTGGGGCTCCCCAGTTCCTGTGCAGATGGGCCTTGTTGTCAAGCCGACACACAAGGCCCCCGTCCAGCGCCTATGCCTCTGCCTGTGAGCTGGCCTGACTAAATACTGTCCATGATCTTCTTCCCTTTGATACAATCCTCAAGACTCAGCTCAGGAGCGAGTGACTGTCACAGTAGACCAATATTTCCACCAAGAACAGCGGCAGCCATCAGGAAACTGCTGAGGCAACACAGATGTCAAGGGCCACGGTCCTGGAGACAGGACGGGGGTTGGGGGGTAGGGGTTTGGGGGGCTAACCTCTGCGGCTGCTTCCCACCTGAGGTCAGTGCTGACCAAGAGCACAGGAAAGGGTGGACTCTGGGAAGCGTCAAGAGTCTGGAGAGGCAAAACTGGAGCTGGTATGTGCCAAATTTCAAAGACGGGAAGGGAAGGGCTAAAAAGCAGAGAGCCTGAGAAGTGGAGTGTTTGTTTGCTTGCTGTTTTCCTTTTGGTGGCAGTCTTGCTGCACTGAGGAACAAAATGGGGACTCAGAACACGCCAAGGGGACAGACCCAGTGCCCAGAGCAGCTCTCCATGCAGAGCTCGCAGCTCTTCACACCATAATCAGGTGAGCCCTGAGCCATACCAAGCTTCCGTGCCACCTCTGCTCAGCTACCTATGGTTGCATTAGGATCATGTGCCCATGCTCCCCTTTAAATGCCTAATAAAGGACAGTGTAAACCTTCTCTGCAGGAACACAGAATAACTTAGAGCCACAGCAGTTGCATACAGTGTTTAGCATCCATTTTTTTAAATCACTAAACAGATTAAAAGATAGGATAGATGACAGAAAACAAAGAGCAAAAACAGTTAATAGAAACAGATACAAAAAAAATCCAGTGATGCCAATATTAGATATAGCAGACAGGGACTTCTCACCAGAAGAAATAAAGACAGAAAGCTGGGTGTGGCAGCACATACCTGTAATCCCAGCACCTGGGAGGCTGAGGCAGGAGGATTGTTATGAGTCTGAGGCCAGCCTAGCTACATAGTGAGTTCAGGACCAGCCTAGTCTACAGGACAAGATTCTGTCTCAGAAAGAAAGAAAGAAGAAAGAGAGAGAAGAGAGAGAGAAAGAGAGAAAAGAGAGACAGAGAAAATAAAGAAAAGAAATACAGATGGAGAAAATAAATGAAAAGATGGGGGATTACCCAGATAATTAACATTTTTGTTTTTGGCAGTGTTGCTAATTAAATTCAGGGCTTCTTGTATACCAGACAAATGCTCTACTGCTGAACTACATCTCCATTCATTTTTTTGAGATACAGTCTTGCTAAGTTGCCTAAATTGGCATTAAATTTTCAATCCTTCTGCTTCAATATCCCAAGTAGCTTGAATTACAGGCACTTGCCCTTTGCCTAGAACCTATTTTTAAATTTTAAGTAAGATGGAAATTCTAGAACTGAAAAATATAACTAAAAATCAAAACTCAATAAAGAGCACATTGAATACATAAAAAGAATATGTGAACTGAAAGCAGGTCAATAGAAAATGTCCTAGCCATAGCAGAGAAAAAAGAATGGAAACTACATTTCTTCAAGTGTAAGATACACATGAGATACAGTGAAAAGGCCCAGCATACACAGACCTCTCATCCTTATCTTAGAGACTAAGGGCCCTATCTGTCCCTCCTAGGGTCTGGCCTGGCATCCCGCAGCTGGTCCCTGCTGACACTGGACTTTATCCACCATTCCACCCGCTCCTGTTCCCTGGAGTCTGCACCAGGCCCCGCAGAGGCTCCTTCCTGCCTGGTCTAAACCCCAACTAGAGGTTAAACTCCCTTTACCATCTCCCCACCAGTGGCTGGAGAAGTCTCTTTGCTTCTCTGTCCACAATTTCTTCATTTGAAAAGCAGAAGGCCTCATGCCTGCCTCCCAGGGTGGCTACAAGGATGACACAGGCAAGGTGTGCAAAGGCTACTGCTGCTCTTTGTCCCCTTCCCCACAGCCTCACTAGGTACCTAGAGACCTGCCTAAGATTACACATTTGGTTTATGAGAGAATTGGAACAAGAGTTCAAGTGTGGGCAGTTCCCTATCCCAACCCCACTGACCTGAGTGCTCTGTCCAACGTGAGACCGGTGAAGTCGAAGAAACTGAGGTACTCGCCAGCCACCAGCCTGCTGAACTCATTGCTGTCAGGAGAGCATTAATGTTGGTTAGAAGCAGGGTCCAGCCCAAGGCCAGCAGAACAACCGAGAGTACTTGGGAAGGGGCCTCAGCATACCCTGACCCACCACTTGGATCTACCAAGCTTTCGGCTGCCTCCCGCTATGGCCAGTCAGGTTCTGACAGTTCAGCCTCAGGCTGCAGAATCTGGGGGTGGGTGGTAGAGTGTTATGGTTTGGATCTGGAATATCCCCCCAAAGCCTCATGTATTTGGATGTTACAGATTACCTACGGATTTTGAGTGCTCTTGGGAGGTAGGACTTGTAGGTTATGGCAGATTGCTGGGTATGTGGTGAACTACCTGGCACTTGGAGAATAATTACCAGTCATATGGCCTGAAAGGATATATTCTTGTCCCAGCTTCTCCCCTGCCTTGATTTGTCCTCTTGTAATGCTGTGAGCGGTTGTTCTCTACCACATCCTTCCTGTCATTGCCAGCCACCCATGAATGGACTGAGACTTCTTAAAACTGTGAGCTAAAATAAACCTCTCCTCCATTAATTTGTGGGTGCCAGATATTTTGTCCCAGCAACAAGAAAGACATGGTGTCTCAGCCAACAAGGAAAGTAAGAACCAGCTGGGTGAAGGGAGTCGGGGTAAGACAATACCTACTGTCCCCAACAGAGGAGGCTACCATCAGAGCTATGCGGCCAAGACCTGGAGATCAGGAAAAGGGGCAGCAAGAGAAAGGCAAGAGCAGGGCTGCAGGCTAAAGGGAAGATTAAGGATGTGACTGCGGGGTTTCAGACAGGATGGTCACATCTGTATTACAGACACTATCTGCTGAGTACAGATCCACTGGTGGTGTAGGGGCTGATCAGGAAAGAGACAGGGGGTCAATTTAGAAAGCAAAAGTTGTCAGAAAGGGAGGTGCTTTGGGTTGGAAATATGACTGAAAAGGTAGAGATGTGAGAGTTCCGGACCAAAAAAATAAATAAATAAATAAAACCACCTAAGTACAGAGCTGGGGACATATCTCAGTGGTTAAGGCACTTCCCTAGCATGCCTAAATGCCCTTGACCTGATTCCCCAGCACCACATAAAAAATTCAGATGTGTAAGCTGGGCACAGTGGTGCACATCTGTAATCCCAGCATTGTAAGGCTAAGGCAGGAAGACTGCAGTGCCATATGCAGAACTAGCCTGGACTGCAGAATAAAATGCTGTCTCAAAAAATAAAATAAAATAGTAAGTACATTCTTGGGGGTATTGTCACTTCTTAGCAGTAGCGACAACTTGGTGCAGTGGGAGCTGAGTTCACATGAGAAGAAGGCATAGAGTCAGGCTGGTCAGGCCAAGGATCTAAGGAGGAGATCCCCAGTTAAGGATGTAGATGGAGGGGACAGCCAAAGGAGACTTGAAAGGTAAAGGAGTGCCATCCTGGAGTCCAATGAAGAAGGTATCATAACAAGACTGGAGAAAGATTCTTGTCAAAAATTCCAACACCTTTCCCAATGATTCGAGTTCTCCCTCCCATTCACAGGACCCAAGGGAAATAAAGGAACATGTGAAATAACTCCATGAGGGCACCCCAACCAAAACATGGAAAGTTTACCAGGACAAATTTCTCTCAACAAATACACTTAAAAAGGGAAGGGGGTTTTTGGGTCCTTGAGTCCAAGATGACCGAAAAAAGAAGGACTAGTGGTCTTGCCAAAAAGGGCTGAGGCCACATGCAGCCTATTTGCCACATGAACTGTGTCTGTTTCATGCCTAAAGATAAGGCCATTAGGAAATTCATCATTCAAAACACAGAACAGGCCACTGCCATCAAGGACATTTCTGAGGCTAATGTCTTCTGCCTGTATGTGCTTCTCAAGCTCTATGTGAAGCTCCATTACTGTGTGAGTTGTGCCATTCACAGAAAGGTGGTTAGAAATCCATTTCATGAAGCCTGGAAGGACGGAACACCTCCACCCTGATTTATACCTGCCACCAAAGTCCATGTAAAGAACTGGGTCTTTATGGACTGACAAAAAACTATTCTGGGAAAGAATAATAAAATGGAAATTATACTTTAAAAAAAGAAAGGGGACTGCTGATTGTTGTAGTGACATTTGAGGGGCACAAGGCCAAATGCCATGTGTAGCCTGTTTTGAATTCTGATTTGGCAAAATAACATTTTTCAGACAAAGAAAAACACAGACTGGATATTAGAAATAGTAAGAACTTTTTGCTAATTCTGTTAGAAATTGGAATTATAATTACATAAGAAAACTTATCAGTTAAGACATATACTAAAGTACTTCTGGGTCAAATGACATAGTGACTAATGTGCTTTTAAAAAAAAACAGCAGGTGTTGGGGGGAAGAGCTCTGGGATTAACAGATAAAATGAGAATGGAAAGATGTTGCTTATTCCAAAGCCAATTAATGGGCATGTGAAGACTGACTATTACTATTACTAGTAAATCTCCATATGCCCATTTCTCTCCCTTTGTGGATATTTGAAATTTTCATGATAAAAAGATTCAAGAAATGAAAAAGAATGGCCCATTGTGTCACAGCTGCTGAAGGTAGGCTGGGTAGCAGCCAGCACATTTGAAAATACAAGGCCACTAGTGACCTTGAAGAAAGAGGCATCTGAGAGGGTGAGAGCCCATCTGGAGGGGCTGAGTGAGAAGAATAGAAGCCCCCAGGGAAGAAAGCCTAAGGGTTTGCGTCGGGAAGTGAAAGGACTTTGGCTTTTAGATGGAAGAGAGGAACGCCACTGACCACCTGTAGGAAGACAGCTGTAGAGGACCAGGCTGGAGCAGAGGAGGGCTCAGCCACAGGGAGGCTCCCAAACACTGTCGATAAGTGAGGCGGCTTACAGACAGCAAGGAAAGAGTGGGATTCTGAGCTGTGATTTCTGGGCTAGCGAGGGTGGAGGAGGCGGGTAGGAGAAGGGGGGATCCAGGAACTGAGCTGCCATCAGGGCCCCTGGGTTGGCTCCAGCTCCCAAGGATTTGCATTTGATGGTTTCCCTGACTGAGCAGCGAGGCCTGCTTTGGCTCACCTAAGAGCCTTCCTTGGGTGTTTGGAGGGCCTCTGACAGAAGCACCAAAGGCAGTGGCAACACTAGCGGTCAGACATGCTCGAGATGTGCCCTAGTCTTCCACAGCTAGAATCCATGCCTGCCTGGAGCCCTTCAACACCCCTATCTGGCCAGTTTCCCTGGTACCTCACCTGAAGGCCAGGGCCTGATCTTGGAGGTTCCAGCGCCTTCAGCTTGGCCTAATACAGTAGGACTTAACAAAGGCTGGGAACCCTCTCCTGAGCTCCAGGTCCCAGCCGTTTTCTCCCCATGCCCCACCTTGGCTCTCCTCCCCCCGGGCCCACTAGGCAGGCCATTAGCTCTGCCCAGATGCTCTGTGCTCATCACCATCCGTGGTGACCCCATAATCATACCTGGCTCCTCTTCCCTGAGGGCCCACCTGCTACCAGCCCTCCCTGAGAACAGCAGCTATCACCCAAGCAGCCTAGAAAGGAAACAGATTTAGGACAGGCCAGGAATGAGGACAGGGGCAAGATGTGTCCTTGGGAGACTGTATGGAATCCCTGGCATCAGGTACCCCTGAGAAAACTTATCACTTCAGGCTGAGAAAGACAGCGGGTGTGCCTGGGGTGGGGGTAGGTATGGGAGGCCACTCACTTCTTGCCCAGCTGCCGAGCAACGTCACAGCGCTGGAAGCCCTCAAGGTGATAGAGGCGGCGGGCCAGCCGGCGAGCAGCTTCGTTGACACCCTGGCACCCATTGGTTAGCGGGTCTGTGCTACCAGGCTCCAGCCCCTCTGAGCTGCTCAGCTCTGAATCTGAGTCTGACAGGCCATCCTTCAGGCTGGGGTCACTGCAGATAGAGAAGAGGGGGATTAGAAGCCCAGTGTGAGGCTGGAGGAATTGCTGAGTCCCTGAAAACTCACTTAGGGGCCAGAGCAGGCAAGAAGCTCCCATGCAGCAAAGGGGTATCAAGTCAGACCTTCAGAGGAGACCCTTAGGGGTACTCAGCAGATGCTGCAAATGCCCTCTGACAGAAGCGCCAAAGGCAGTGGCAACACTAGCGGTCAGGCATGCTCGAGATGTGCCCTAGTCTTCCACAGCTAGAATCCATGCCTGCCTGGAGCCCTTCAAGACCCCTATCTGGCCAGTTCCCCTGGTATGCCACCTGAAGGCCAGGGCCTGATCTTGGAGGTTCCAGCACCTTCAGCTTGGCCCAATAGACAGTAGGACTTAACAAAGTCTGGGAACCCTCTCCTGAGCTCCAGGTCCCAGCCGTTTTCTCCCCATGCCCCACCTTGGCTCTCCTCCCCCTGGGCCCACTAGGCAGCCCATTAGCTCTGCCCAGATGCTCTGTGCTCACCACCATCCATGGTGACCCCACAATCATACCCTGCACCCTAAGGATGCACAGCTCCCTAGGCCCTGCTGAGAAAACCCAAACAAATGGAACCTTAGGACCAGGATAGAAAGTCTACACACAAAGGATAAATGAGTTGACCTTGAAGAGGGCCCGTTTACATGGAAATCTAGGTCATCCTAGTGTGCTTTGCTTCTTCTGGATCTCAGTTTCGCTAACTGTTCAATGGCTCCTCAGTGCCCAGACCCGACCCTGCCTCACCTGGCTGAGTTCAGCAATTTGTCCGTGTCCTCGTCATCATCATCTTCGTCCCCACCTGAGCCCTGGGGCCCATCTTCATGGAATCCGTTGGGCACCGTGGTGAGAGATAGGTGGCTCAAAACGTTCTCCGAGCGGCTGCTAGAGATGGAGCGCCGCAAGGGGCTGCCCAGCTCCACGTCGCCTCCAGCTGCCCCCATGTCCCCCTCAGGCCCCATGTCCCCAATGCCCAGCCCAGCTCCTGGCTCAGGACTATCACGTGCCCGCTGCTGGATGAGGGGTGTGAGGGGAGCCTCGAAACTGACACAGCTGTCACTCTCATCTGTCAGGCTCAGCACATCTAGTGAGTCAAGGCTGCTGTACTGGGTGCCCCGCAGCAGCTCTGACTCCAGGATTTTCTCAAACGTGGTGCTGAAGCCATCCCGCACGTCTGGTTCCCCAGGGCCATCAAGCCTGTGGAAAGTAAGGGTCCAGTCACTAACCTGCCAGAGTATCCACACTAGGGACGGTCACTGAACCGATTTGTGTCTAGAGCCCCTGGGGGCAGAGAGAGGGGCTGCTGCTGCCTGTTGGCTCCCAGAGCACTGTGGGCATCTCCCTGTCACAGCTAGTGTCACACTGGATCATAATTTTGCCTTCTTCACTGCCTGGGAGGTTCTTAACTCAGCCAGTCACACCGCATTCAGAGCGCACCTTCAGGCCACAGATCCTCGACATGCTGTCCCTCCCCCTATTCTCTCTCCTCAGGGTTTCTATGCCTGTCCTCCCTAGCAGTTATCAGGATATAGTACTCTGTTTGTTCCCCCTCTTTATTGCATGCTCCCCAAATCCCAGCTTCTCAAGGCCAAAATCTGCTTGGCAAAAACACCTCTGTCAGGCCTGGGATGGGTATTAGATATTCAAATACAACAGAGCCCTGCCCTTGGGGACCTCTCATACCAATGTCAGAGACACAGGAGTACCACCATCTCCCAGCCCCTCCTACAACTAAGCAGACCTAAGGAATGGCCCCAGGGACTGGAAAGACATCAGCCCCCAAACCTCTTCATACCCTCACCACTAGCCATCCTGAATAAATAAGCAGCCTGAATACAGTGTGGTCTCTAAGAAGCCTCAATCCCCAGGCCCCACCACTCTGCTACCTGCTGGCAGCTGCCCAGGCCCTGTCTGTATAGAAACTTACAGCCATACACAAACACAAAGGCTCCCAACCCCAGAGGTTCCCCAGCCCACCAGAGAGACCAACAGATACTTCACCCTATACACTCACACAAGGGACCAAACAAATCTACAAACGCACAGGCCAGGGACATAACAAGCCTGTGGCCTTTTTAATTCCTGCCCCTGGCTCTATCGTGCCAAAACACTCAGAAGCTGGACAAACTAGGGATATGAAACCTACATCTCATGTCTGAGGAAAAATATAAAGGGGTCAGACCTGGGCCACACAACAATGGAACTGCCGAGTGCACCTAACCCCAATCCTGAGACGCCCACTTACCCCAGATGAGAGTCCTCCAGGCCTGGACAGAGACTGCTGGAGGTATCATCCCCCTCTGTCGGCCTACCAGCCCTCCAGGGACTGGACTCTGATGGGTCTTTCAGAATGTTCACATCTGACCCCAGAGTCAGACCATTGGTGAGGGTGAGGCCAAGGCCAAGGCCAGGGAGGGCCTCACCCAGCTCCTCTGTGGGCTCCATAGTGTCCTCCAGCATGTCCCTTTTCCCACGTGCAGGGCTGCTGAGGCGGCAGCTCAGGTCCTCACTGGCTGCCATCCCATTCTGGGATTCAGGCCCGTCCTCAGGCTCCAGGCTGGGGTCCCAGGGAGCAGCGCCCTCCTCAGGAAGTGCACGTGAGACTTTATCTTCATCCATGACAGCCACTGCTTCCGCCCTGTCCTGGCTGCCGCCGGGACTCCAATACACCTGGCAGAAGACAGAGCGATGAAGTCAAGGTCAGTAAGACAGGGCAGGGGTGGGCCTCTAAGGCAAGTGGAGCCAGCGCTGGAGCAGGCTGACTAGGGACAGGAGGATGGCCAAGACAGTTTCCTTGGAACGCTTGAAGCTGGATCCTGGATTCAGATCCCACCATATCCCCTGCCCTAGCCAATTCTCCTCACTTCTTCCTGGCAAGCCCCTTGTACCTAGTTCCTGCTTGTTACCTCTGTGTCTCTGTTATGCCCTCCAGGATTCACCAAAGTCCCCTGAGGAAGACTTAGGTGAGCAGGAACTGGAGAAGGGCTGAATTTCCTTTGCAGGCCCCCTCCATTCCACTGTCTGTGAATGATGGACACAAAACCCCAAGCCAAAGCCATACGCCTCTCGCCATGTTCTCTTCCGCAGCTATAGGACACAGAGTGGATTTTTGTGGCTAACAGAGGGAACTAGGTTGGGGACTGCCTTCAGGTGGAATTAAGAAGGGAGGCAGGAGGTCAAGAAGAGTGCAGTCTAAGCAGAAAGGGGCCACCCCAGGGCAGCCAAAACAAGGCCTGACCACAGCCACCAGCCTCGGAAACCCATCACGCGGCGCTGTCCAGGGTGCTGCGCAGCCCTCCCAGAGAGCCTCCGCACACCCTGCGCCCTGGCTATGCCAGGAGGAGGAGGAAGAGGCCTGTGATTCTCTCTATACCTTGGCCCGCCTGAGCTCACCTTGCCTTGAAGGGGGACTCAGAAGGCTGCCAAGAAGCACCCAGGGGAGAACGCTGCAAGCTGCGTCATGCCCTGCCCTGCCAACTCTCTGTGTGACCTCACGTGGGTCTGCACAACCCGGGCTAGCCCACTGCCCTCCGCCTTGCACCAGTTGTGTTTCTTCTCTGCCAAGTGAGAACACCATCTTTGCCCTCTGTCTCCACCACCCCATTTACAAGCCTCAGGACCGGCTCACATCTCCCAGGGGCTCCCTCCCAACCATGTCCTGGGAGGGAGGGCAGAGGTGGTGTGCAATGGGCTACCGCCTGCTCTCCCCTTCTCTCTGCACCTACTCTCAACTAATCTAAGATACCACTTCAGTGACCTCAGTTGGAGGTAAGGAACAGATTGGCCCCTCCAAGCACTCTGGCACTGCTGAGAGGCTAGAATCTGAGGCCTTTTTCTTGTTTTTAGACAGGCCTCTTCCTCCCTCCCCTCTATGGGCCTTGGCCACTCTGCACCCCCACTCTCCTCTGGAGAAGGGCTTTGGGGCGCTCAGGAGAGGCTAGGAAAGCAGAAGGACAGGTCAGCTCTCTGCAGGGTAACGACAAGGATGTAAGCCTCAGACACTGTGCATACCTACTCACAAGTGTCACCTGAAGACCTGTTAGCACACAAATTGCCAGGACTCACCGCAGACCTTGAGCCAGACTCTACAGGGAAGGAATACTGAGATCTGTTATTCTTTATAATGAGGAAAGTTGGGGAAACACTACTTAGACACCAAAAGGAACTTTCCACTTATCAAAGATGAGCCCAGAGTAGAAGGTGAGTCTACCTCCCTGGGGATCTCTGAGCTAAGCTACTGTATACCGGGTAAAGTTCATTGAATCTTGGGTTTTCAAACAGGGAGTGGAAAAGAGACAGGTGAACTGTTCTGTGGCATCTGCCTACTCACCCTGATCTTCACCTTCTAGAGTTTTTGACTACTGCATGAGAGTAAGATTTTATTTACAAATAATAATAATAATAATAATAAAACAGGCCTGGTGGTACAGGCCTATAATCTCAGCTCTCTGGGAGGCAGAGGCAGGAGGAGGATCACTGAGCACAACCTGGGTAACTTGACAACTTGGTCAGATGTTGTCTCAAAAATCAAAACTAAAATATAGGTTGGGAATAGAGCTGAATGTGAAGGCCCTGTACCACAAATACACAGCTTACATATTTCTGAAACTCTGAAAGTTAGTCTATAGACTATCTGGGCCCTGATGCTAGGATACCGGGAACCCTTGGGGCTCAGCAGTGAGGAGACTTTTTGGTCTGCCCTACATCCCTGCTTCTGTGGTTACTATTTCAATCTGTTCCCTTCAATTGTATACCCAGAGGAGGGAGAACAGGAGGTCACCTCCCTGCTGAGACTTCTGGGAGGTGCATCAGGAGGGCATCTAGAAAGAAAAGAGGAGAAAGAATGGGACAGTTGGGCCTGTTTCCTGAGTTGTTTGGTCTCCTTTCTAACCCAGGGCCAGGATGAGCACTAGTGCTAGGGCAAAGGTTTGAGCCTGATCACACCAGGAAGCTCTGACTCTCCTGCCCTTAGGAGAGGTTGCCCTTGGCAAGGTAGGGTGCCCCCTCTTCTCAGGGCTATGCCTGAGCCCCCACTGAGGCCTGAAATTTTAGTGTATGATGGCTTTACTTGATGCTCATTCTATGGCAGTCCCAAAGCTAGGGTTGTGGATAAGTCAAGAACCTCTTGGGAGACCTCTCTGCCACCCTCCAACACTTAGCAGCTGCCCCAGGTGAGCTCCAGCCCTACCTGTCCTCCTGCAACTGGGATCAAAATGGAGGATCTGCCAACACTGGGCACTGGGCCGTGTCCTTGGATTCTGGCACTGGGCAGACAAGGGATAGCACTGTGCTCTACTGGGGCAGGGGGCAGAGTCCTTGCCTGGACTAAGGGCCAGCTGAGCTCAGAATAGCTCTCTTGCTGAGGAGGAGTACATAAAGAGGAGGTTTCTGCCAGGCCCAGTAGTGCAAGCCTGTAATCACAGTACTTTGCAAGAGGTGGGAGGATTGCAAGTTCAAGTCCAGTTTGGGTAACTTAGCAAATTAGTCAGACTCTGTCTTAAAATAAAAATAGGTTAGGGATGTAGCTCAATGGTCTCAATCTGATTTCTACAAGAAAAAAAAAAAGGCAAGAAGATGTTTCAGAGAACAGACATAAAACATTACCCAGAGTCCTCACTTCAAAGCACTGTGTGCCCTGGGCTTGTCACTGCCCACTATGGTCTGCATGAAGCCACATGCAGAATGAGAGCATCACCTCTGTTCTCTTCCCCGTGATCAATGGGAAAACCTGAGTTCACAAATGCTGACAGCTAAGATCCAAGGAAGGTCAAATTCACCACAAAGGTCAAGGATGAAGGACCATGCTCCATTCTTTCCATCATATTTGACAGACAGTGAGACTAAGGTTCTGCTTGAGATCACACAGTGAGTGGCTGCCTCTGGCACTAGAAATGGCCTCCCTCTGTAGCTAGATAGGCTGAAGGTGCAAAAGGATCCCTAATTTCTAGGCCCCCACCACAGACCCTCCCACAAGATCAAAGACCCAAATCCTCAACCGGGAGAGCTGGCCCAAAGCAGTGACCCTGCTGTCTCCAGCCCTGCTGGCAAGCACAGGGGGAGGGGTGGTGCAGCTGGGCCACCGGGCATCCATCCCAAGGAGACGCCTGCAAATGACAGGTTGGCAGTGGCCAAGATCCCCTGCAGCCTTTCTCAGCCTAATTCAGGCCCCTCTTCAGGCAGGGGCTCTACTGCCCACCGCCCTTGGGATGACCTTGGATTCAGCAGCTTCTTTTTCAACACTAGGCCAAGATGGGAGCCATGATGATAGTGGAATCCTGGCTGGTACCAAGCCACACATTTTCTGGGTCTCAGCTGCTCCAGGACTGCCCTGTCCCCCTCCCCACTCTTCCCATTACAGCTGGAGTGAGCTGTAAAAACACAAATTACATCACATGCCTCCCTCATTCATAACCCTCCAACGCTTCCCCTCACCCTCACCCTCACCCTCAGAAGAGAATCCAGCCTCTCCAGCATGACCTAAAAAGGCCCTGCCTGAGCTGGCTCTGCTGTCCCCTCTCCACCTCCCTCTCATCAGCAACACTGGCCTTCTTTCTGCTCCCTGAGCTCATTCCCACCTCAGGGCCTTTGCACCAGCTGTACCCTTGGCCTAGAATGTTCTTCCCCTGGATCTTGAAAAGGATATCTCTTCTTATTCAAGGTTGTCTCCCTAGAGTGGGCCTCTCTACTGCCCAGAGTGCTATTACACTCCCCCACAGCACATCAGAACCAAGCAGAACTGACGCTCCCCTTTCTATCTGTTCACTTACTTCTGTGCCTCCCTGACACTAGCATGTGAGTCCAGTGAGAGTGGGGACCTGTCATGCTCACAGCTGTCTCCCTAAAGCCTAGTGCCACGCATAGCACATGGTAGGTGCTTTACACATATGTGTAGAATGAATGACCTGGGGTTATCACATCCTCGGGTTTAGCAAAGGCCAGGAGAGGTTGAGGAACATGCGTGGGTCACTCCTGGAGAGTGGCAGTGTTAAGATTCTGCATGGAGCACTAGGCTATTGTAGGGATAATTTTATGGGCCTGTTCCACAGCTGGCACTGGGCCTATATAAACTAGGGATCCTTTTGCACCTGGGATCCAAGCCAGGGACTGGGAAGCCCCAGCACAGGGCTGGAGGTGGGGCCCAGCTGGAGGGCTCAGGACCAGCCTGCTCTATAAGACACAAGGGCCAGTGCATGGGCACATGCACCTGTATGCTTGTCTACATGCAATGCAGGTTCTTGTGGGCTCAAACACACAGGCACACAGACATTCAGACACACACACACACACACACACACACACACAGAGGAATATGGGCGGCCACTCATGAGACAATCCTTCTTGTGGTGAGGTGGCAAGGAGGAGCCCATGGGCATGGGGCAAAGCTACATCATTGTGTACCCAGGGTCCAAAACCTTCTGTTTTGGGAGGATCTGCAGACAGGGAAGTAACGGCCCAGAACTTAAGGCTGAGGTGGCAGTAGGGAAGATAGGTACCCACACTGGCCATAGCCAGTGGCAGCAGGGAGCTCGGTGGAGATGGGGAGACAGGGGCAGGGCTAGGGTGGAGGCTTCAGTTTCAAACACTACTCAGGAAAAGCAAAAATCTAAGTATGAGGGATGCCCAAGGGTGGTCAACCCTGGCAGGGTCTGTTGAAGAGGCTGAAATCAGAGAATATTGCTCTGGAATATCAGTGTGGAGATAAAACTGAGCCTACAGCTGTCCTGGGGACTGGGGCTGGCATCTGAGTTTGTCTTTCCTGTGTCAGGGGAGCTCAGATGAATGAAACCTCACTGGCCTCAATTCCTCATGTGCATCAGAGCTCTGAACCACTCCCAAATTTGGGCCTCTTTCACCATCTGATGAAACCATCAACCCCACCCTAGATGTGCACATATGAGTGTCCTGAGAGGCTCACAAACTTGTAAAAAGCATGAGCCTCAACTTGGACAATCCCCAAGAACCTTCCACCTCTGACACACACTGAACTAAGTTCCATAGGGCTCCCCACAGCAAGGAAAGATGGAAACTTTTCATTTTCAGACCTATTCTCTGTTTTTGAGAACTCACCTTGAACATCCCTGTTAGCTCTACTTCCCTTTCCCAAAGTTCCTATCATACTAACTGGCTTTTCTAACTCTAGATTTTAGTACACAACTAAGGTAGATATCTACACAAGTACACACATAGACAAACAAAGCAATCAATACCAACAACTGGCATTTACAAAGGACTCGGAACAAATTCTGGCCAGCTATGCCCCCTGCCATCCAGAGGCCCAATCTGTTCCAAGCCACTCCATGGATCCTCATGTAGAGGGTCCAGATGACGATCCCTTAGACACATAGCTCACTGTGCTCCACACAGCCTTTACCAGCCATGAAGCCTACAGGTCAAGGTCCTGTCTCAGCTGTAAATCAGTCTGGGTCCAGGCCCCCTCAGCACACCCATCTTCCACAGCAGGGAGGATGATATGGAGGGGGTGTCCACCCAGAGCCTTGGGAACTTCTCTGCTTCTGCACCCCAAAGGGTGACCTGCTTGATATTCCCAGCTTGAACCACACTGTGTAGCAACAAGTGCCTCAGACTGAGAAGGTGCAGCCCAGCAGGCCAGAAAGACCTGGGTTCTAATCCCAAATCAAATTCTGCTCCCCACCAGCTAGATGACCTCAGGGGAGCCTCATTGTTCCCTTCATAAAATGGGTCATGCTGACCTTACCTGCCCTGCGGGGCTGCTGTGAGGACTAAAGAAGATGGTGTGCACGTAGCGTTCAGGGAAGGAGTGTGCCCACTGCCTCCCATTCTCAGGTCTGCAGGGGAACCAGATGGCTGCCCATCCCCCAGGGATGTCCAGAAAAGCAGCACACAGCACAGCCTTTCAGCCTTGTAGACATTTGTCCCTGACAGCTGTCACAGAACTCTGAAGCAGGGGTTCAGAGCAGCCCCGCCTGAGGACAAAGGGAAAGGAAGACTTTTGTGGGACCAGGGAGAGGAACAGATCAGGGACCCTCACCCCTTCCCAAAGCAGGTGAACACCCTACAGTCCCGGCCCCTTGAACACTCACACCCACAACTAGGCCACATTTCTTTCCATGCCAAGGGACAAGAACTATACCAGGTATCAGGAAAGAGCCAGGCACTTGGGCCTCTCTTAAAAGTGCTCATTCCCCTCCGGTAGTGGCCTTTTGAGGTCACCAGCGAGTCCAGCATCACTTGCTGTCTCTCGTGGTTTTGCCCCTGGGAGAAGCAGCCTTTGCTGTGGGATGTGGGGGACGAGGAGGCCTCTCCTTCCTCGCGGTTGTGCAGGCAGCAGCCTCAGGGCGGGGACGCATTTGCATCATAGCTGTACATACCCTGCAGCCCTTTGGGATTCTCATGGCCACACTCTGCAAAGGTCATTCCTTGACATCTCCCAGCTTGCTCCTCTCCACACCCCCAGAGCCAAATGGCACCCTAATTTGCTTTCCATTTGCATACATCTGCATGCTAGTTTGAAGAGTCCTGAACACTACTGAAATCCACAATATCTGCTATCAAATCTCAAGTCATGTTTAAGTTGGTGACTCCACTACAGTTGACTCCCCTCCAGGATGAACTCTGTTATCTGGAGCCACTGAGGACCAGGCTACCCTGATTTAGGAAGGCTGCGTGCAGATAGTTCACTGCTCTGTGTCCCTTGAAGGTCAGAAGGGGCCTAGGATTCACCCTGCTTCTGGAGCCCACATATAAACTGTGGGCCTATTAGTTTCAAAGTCAGGTGCCAAGAGCCACAGAGGACTGACTGGGCAAGTCCTGCCAACCAGCCCTTCCCCTAGCAGAGGAGGACAGAGCTAGACCTCTGTGCTCTCTGCCCTGAGCCATCTGGTCCAAAGCCAAGAAAGACGGACCTTCCTTCCTTCCTTCCCTCTCTTTGCCCCTTTGCCACATCCTAGATCCTGTGTCCTCTAACTGCTCCCACCAAGGGGGCAGCCCACCTCCCGGTTCCCCCACGACCTTCCATGCCCCCCCACACTCTTCACCTTGCCACGCCTATGAACAACTCCTTGCCTGTCCTCTTCGTCCTCACCTCCCTCTTCCCTGTCTGCTTTAGGATTCCAGCTGTAGATCCAACAAAGGTTGGGACCAAATGTGACACTATAGCACGAAGTAAGCAGGCATGTGAGGAGCTATGCTGGCCAGACCATGTTACTTCCTCCCTTGTCCTTGGGCCACTGGAAAGAGCTGGGCACTGGTACGCAGCATCCCTCGCTGGGCAGTGCACAGAGCCAGAGAGGAAACATCCATGTTTAGACCCTGAAAAAGCAGAAAATGGAGCTGCCACCCTGAGAAGGGGCAGACTGAGTGCAACAGCCCTGCGCAGAAAGACGAGGGCTCGAGGTTGGGCAAGCTGAGCTGGAAGTGTTCAGTGAACAAGAAAGATGGGATGTGAAGTAGGTTTCTGGAGCTGCACTGGGAGGCTGAGGCATGGCATGTGAATGTGGGAGCTGGGAGCACACAGGCAGCACTTGCAGCCTGGTGAGGTCAGTGTGACGGGGAAGTTTCTGTGGCTTCAGCTTCTCACGTGTCAAGGGCGGCCCAGAGGAACCCGCATGGAGACTGGGAAGGATCAACCCCAAGATGAGAGGAAAACAGGAGAATGGGTACCCTGGAAGTCAGGGAGAGTATTTCAAAGAAGAGGGACAGTGATGGCATCAAATGCTGCACCTGAGCACTGAGAGTTGGCCTCTGATGCTGCAACATGAAGGTCACTGTTGACCTTGAAAAGAGCATGCGGCGGAATGCAGGGGTAAAAGCCTAATCGAGTGGAGTGAGAGCGAAAGGAAGATGCAGAGGCCATGAGTCTCCCTGGGGCGTGTCCCTCAGGGGAAGCAGAGTGATGCCACGGTGCTGGCTGGAGAAGAAAAGAGCCATCATCTAAGACAAA
This sequence comes from Ctenodactylus gundi, assembly GCA_004027205.1. NCBI lineage: Eukaryota > Metazoa > Chordata > Mammalia > Rodentia > Ctenodactylidae > Ctenodactylus > Ctenodactylus gundi. Next base: position 230,158 of record PVKB01001854.1, read on the forward strand.
AGAAATTGACAACAAGGCACCTGCTAGCGGAATGAGCCAGTCGAGGGGAGGTGGCAACTGGAGACATGCGGGAGGAATGCTCCTGAACGGTACATGAGGACAAGACCTGCTACCCAAGTAGAGGAGTGGCATTAGGAGTGGGGCACTTCACTCCCAGTGATGAGAGCGGGGCAGGCGGGTGTTGATCAGGTGGATGGTGAGTGCCGCCCTGGGGTCTGCAGGAGTTCCAGTTGCATTTTCTCAAAGGTTATCAGCTGAAAAGCAGAATGTTAATTAAGGAGAATGTGTTGTGTGGAAAAGTTTTCCTGGGGAAACATGACCACCCCACATCTATTCATCCCAGAGAGGACACAGCAAGCAGGTCAAAGCAATGATTGCATCAAAGTCCAATTTGGTGAGCCAACTACGTTATGGAGGTTCCTTCCAGGAGTGTGGGCGAGGGATTACCTGAAGAAGCACAGATGAGGGGCTACCTAGAGGAACACAGGTGACTTGAAAGGCAGTCATGTCACGGAAAGGTCAAGAGAGAAAGTCTGAAATAGACACTAGACACTAGCATGGAGTCAGGCAACGAGCACTGCATGGCACCCATGCTATGGGTACTGAACAGCACCAAGGGCCCATGTGAAATTCCCAGAGTTGGGTTTAAAAAGTGGGACAGTCAGGGTAGCAGTAGTTCTCACTCTGTTCATTCAGTGGTGCAAGTACAGGCTGGCGCTAGCCAGGCCCGGGATTTAAGCAGCCTGGCTCTTCCAAGCAGTGATGTTGAGGCACAATGAGCGAGGTGAGCAAGTGGGAGCCCACAAGGGAGGGGCTCCTGGCTCAATAGGGGCAGCTGCCCCAAGCTGGTCCCTTTGCCCCGCTGGTGCCTAGAAGCCTAATGCCGGTTCCTGCTCTGGGTTGTATCGGGCCCTCCTTTTCCCTCAAATCAAAATGTACTTCTGAGACAGGGCCACAAGTAGCCACCAACACCAGAGGAGATGGCCTTCCACACACCCCTCCTTCAACCTAGAAGGTGCCTCCTCCTCAACACTGCATCCTTCTGCACTTTTCCCAAGCCACCAGCAGCGCTCCTCTTCTCACTCTGCCCTTCTGTACCCAATACCAGACCTGCCTGCTTCCATCCCCTGCCACCATCCCAGTCCCCAAGGGTCACCCACCTCACCACTCCCCTACCCTTCTGTGTTTGCCTTCTGGGTGCCATGACAGCATCCCTGAGCCCAGGCCCCAGCATCTCATGCTAGATGATGTCACTGCCTACCAGGTAGCGTCCTCTCTACCACACTGGACCAAACTACCTCACTCCTCCCTCTCCAGGTGCCACTCTAGTGCCAACACTGCCCTATCATCCCCTCTGTAAAATCCTTCAGCGGCTTCCAAGTCGCTGGGGAAAGGCCAACTACAGCCCACATTCTAGGCCGTGGAAAGCTGGGCCCTATGCTTTCTCATCTCACTCCTTCCTCTGGGCCCTTTCTCCTTCATCAACCACACCACCAGGGTTGTGGCTCCCAGTCAAGCTTGTGAGTTCCCAGGAGACCCCCCTCAGGGACTGCAGGTCCCCCCTCTCCAGCGTATGTCTGAAGCAGGGGCCCAGTCAGTCTTGCTGGTGAGTGGATATGTACCCCTGGTGAGTGGGTGACAGGCAGATGAAGCTTCTAGAAGTGGGGAAGGAGAGGACAGGACTGGAAGAACAGGACCCTCCCAGTCAAGCAGCCTAAAGCCATCTATTACAGAATAAGCTCATAGCATACGCTTCAGGTTATGACACACTGAGAAGGACATAAAATCACCTATGGGATAAGCTTCTCCAAAAATGTTTAACCTGAATCTAGTAATAAGAAAGTGAGAAAATAATCTGGATTGTAGAATATCCCATGAAACTTCAAAATTGACAGTGTTATTTAAAAAAAAAAATTTAGACAGTCTCACTCTGTAGTCCATACTAATTCTAAACTCACTGTGTAGCAAAGGCTGGCCTTGGACTCGTAGCAATCCTCCTGCCTCAGCTTCCCAGATGCTGGGATTGCAGGCATGCACCACCACGCCTAGCTTTATTTGGTGCTGGAGAATCAAATTTAGGGCCTTGAGCTTGCTAAGCCACTAAAAATTTTTTTTAAATTGCAAAGCTCTGAATGTGAAGCAGCCCGGGCTACACAGTGAGATCCTGTCTCAAAAAAAAAATTTTTTTTAAATCAGGGGATTTATCCAGAATAAGAGAGACATAATAACTACATAAGGGACTCAAGGAATAGAACCACAGCTAAAGCACTCTTCCAACAAACTTAAGACCCTGGGTTCAATTCCCCAGCACCACATAAGACAGGCATGGTGGCACACATCTGTAATCCCAATACTCTGAAGGCTGAGGCAGGAGAATTCCCATGACTTTTAGGGCAGCCTGTGTTACATAGTAAATTTAGGACCAGTCTGGACTAGAAAGCGAGACCCTTTCTCAATAAATAAATAAACAAATAAAGCACACATTCCTTGATGAAAAAAATTAAGACAGTCATAAAGTAACAAGAAAAACTTGAATATGGGCTACATATCAGGTCAAACTGTATTGCTACTAAATTCCTTGGGTATGATAATAATAGAACCTTTTGCAGTAAAATATCATGTCTCAAGAAATTCATGCTGACATATTTTGAAATGGAGTGTTTTGATGTCTGTAACTTACTTTCAAAAGACAGAGAAAAACCAATGTGGCAACATGTCAACAGCTGGCAAACTTAGGTCTCTAGATGACGGGGGTATGGATGGGCATCCACTACACTGTCCGGTGTGACAAAGGAAGAAATGAGGTTGGAAAAGGACAGGGATGCAGGAAGATGCTTCAAAGAGTGTTGCCGAGGGCCGGGCCTGTGCAGCAGGAGGTAGAACAGAGGACAGTAGCCTACAGACCTGCAGTGAGCCAGGCCATGGTCCTGCCCTGGGCTGGATGCCGAGTCATGCAGGCCAGGCAGACACAGCTCTGGAGCAGCTCACCACTGACAGGGGAATGGACCCCCCAGAAGCAGCCTACCCTACGAGCACTGAAGAGAACCAGAGCTCTAAGGAAATAGCCAGCCAGTGGGAGACCGAGGGCAGCCATCAGCAGGGCAAGGACATGGGTCCCTCCCCACCTCTGATAGGTGTGGCAAGGAGCCACCCATCCCCAAACAGCCTTTGAGGAGTGACAGCCTGAGTGTATCCTCCTGTTTGAGGAGTCAGGCTAAATATGGAGTCCCAGACATAAGAAGCCGCTCAAAACAGATTTTCCTGGAAAAGACCATCTGGCAAAGGAGGTCTAGAGCATCGTCTGTTGTGAAAGGCAGCGTAGATCTTTGGCAAGCTGATGTCCGGAATGAGAATACTTTCATTCTACCTCTCTAGGAGATCCCTGTTTAGTGCCTCAGTCTCTCCCAGCCCAGACAGAGAAGCACTCAAGTCCATCTCCCTCCTAAGCTGTATCTCCAGGGATGAAGAGGACAAGGCTAGCCACACAGGTCTAAACATCAGAAAGTCCTGCCTGGGACCAAGTCCTGCCTCTGCCACTTACTGACCAGGTAACTTTGTACAGGTAGTTTCTCCCTGAGCTCCAGCATCCTCCCCACAAAACCCAAGCAGTAGCAGTGACTCCCTCTAAAGGCTGTCAGAAGAGTGTAGCCCAGAGACGCTGATGGATAGGTGGAACTGAGGGCCGTGACATCCAGGTCCCTCTCTCACATCTGCCGAGAGCAGGAAGTCATTCTTTCTGGTTCCCTCTCTCCGGGAAAGACCTGGAAGGCACTGTTGGTCAGGTTAGCTGAGGAAGCACACACCCTCTAACTTTCAGACCAGGCACGCAGCAAACCATTCTGGCACAAGGTGCTCCTGGGGCCACAAATCATTCCTTGATACAAATTTCCCAAACACTAAGACTTCATTCAACCCTGTTAGGGGCACAACTTGAGGAAGCCTTCCAAAGACATCTCTGTCACCCCTTTGCCTTTAACTGGGCTCTCACACACCTTGGGGTATAAGGCAACTCTGAGGGCTCTGACCCATCAGGATCAAACTTTGTGGTAGCCCCATGCAAAACCAGTACCTTCCACCACAGAGTGGGAGAAAGCGCCTTTGGGAGGCAAGTCTCTCCTCTAGAGATGGATGGCAGGTAGGGGAGGGCAGCTGGCCCATTTTACTGATTCAGAGTACCCAGGTCACAAAATTCAAAGCTTCCCTGAGGGTCCAGGTTCCAAATCTCCCAAGGGAGGGTGTTGAAGAAAGACCCTGCCCAGGGCCAGGGATTAGCCTGGAAGTAGTCAAATGTTTCACCCCCTATCCCTTAAACAGCCCAAGTGACCCATTAAACAATTCTCATTCCAGAGTCTGGAAGAAGGAGACAGAGAACCCAGGAAAACCCAAACACCTGTCCCTGGACCCAGGCTGCCCATCAATTCTAGCTGAACCCTAAGCCCACCCCATGGTCCTAAGCCTGCCAGAAGTCTTGGACCTTCTTCCATTGTAATTGCTACGTTGGCCACCAGTTCTCTTCCCGGACCCCACAAGATGGCCCCAAGACAAAGGGTTGGGCATTGATTAGGCAGTGCCCCCCTGAAGCTTATGCAGAAACAGTGCCCCCAGTTCTTGGAAGCCCTCAGAATCCCCAGGGACAGCAGAGGAGTCTGAACACCTTTTAGGAGGGAGTCAATTGGCAATGGGCGCTAACTGCCCATGCGAGGCCCCCACATCTGGACTCCCTGCCCCACCCAGCCCCAGCAGCCACTCCAAGGACCCCTCCCTCCCTCGCTGCTGCCACAGCCATTATGTGCCTCCCGGCTTTGCCGGCTGCTGCCACGCCCCCACGCTAGCCCCTGCTCTAGCGGCAGAGCTGAGGAGGCCTGGCGGCCAAGCCCGGCTGTCAAAGTTGGGAAACTGGAAGCAGAAATAAATCCTCCAAGCTGCTCAGAAATAAATGCTCGAAGCAGGCCCCCGCACCCAGAACCCAGATCAGGGGCCACTAACTGCCACTGGTACCCCGTGGCTGCACCCATTTACCGTCCGATTATACAAAGGGGGAAGGGGGATAAAGAGGCACAGCCCAAGAGACAATTTTGTTGGTGGCCCTGGCCCTCCCTGACGGCGAGGCTGGGGCTCCTGGCTGCGCCCCTGCTCCTGGGCCCAGACCCGGCCATCTCGGGCTTCCTCTCCCTGTCCCATCTCCATGACAACCGTATCCTTCGGATGCTCTAGCCGCCGCGGAATTGATCTCGAAACACAGCTTTGTTAGCAGTCCCCAGCGGGCACCGAGGGCGGAGGGCGGTTCCCCGCGGCCGGCGGGCGTCCCTCTCCCCACCCCCGCACCCCCCCAAGTCACCTACCTGGCCGCGAGAGGGGCGGGGCGGTGTCCTGGAGCGCGCTGGCCCTGGGGACAAGGCGGCCCCGCGGCCCGCTCACCGCTCCGGGTCCCGCCGCCGGGTCCAGCCTCTCACGGCGGGGCCATGCCGCGGCTGCCGCCGGACCGGCCGTCCCGCCTCTCGGCCGCGCGTCGGAGCTCCTCGCGCCCGCGCCGGTCCCTTCAGGTGTCGGAGCCAAGGCTGTGGCGGGGGACGGACAGCGGGAGGGAGGGGACGGAGGAGGGAGGCGGGAGGAGGAGCGGGAAGGGCGGGGAAGGGCGGGGGCACTGCGGGCGGGCGCGCGCGGAGCCCGGGAACACGGCGGCCGCCCGGCTGGTCTGCCTGCGGCGCCCGGGCGCTGGGCGCTCGACCTTGTGCCCGGCCCCGGCCCGAAGGAGCGCCGCCAACCCCAGAACGCACCGCCCCGCGCTGGGCCCTTTAAGAAAGTGGGGGAGGGAAGCGCCCAGAGGTCCCGCCCCCTCCGCGTCCCTTGGCGAGCCCGCCGGGCCCAGGCCCCGCCCCCTCGCGGCCCCGCCCCGCCCACCTCCAGGTGATGGGGCTGCCCTGCCTCCCCTCGGCCCGCGGACACCGGACGCCCGCCCCACGCCCCACCACCACCACAGCCCTCCAAACGCACTCTACCCCGAGCTGGGCAGGCGAGGAGGGGCAGCACAGCGGGCAAGCTGAGACCTCAGAGATGCAAACTAGGCTCCGAGACGCGGGACACACCGAGGCACCGCCAGGCCGGGCGGGGGTGATTAGGGGGTGGGGACAGAGCTGGAGGGCCGTGGGAAGGAGAAGAGACCCTGAGCAGGGTGAGAGGTAAGGCGTGGGCTCAACCCAGGACGCCACAGCCCAGCGCCAGGTGGAAGAGGACGCCGCAGCTCCTGAGAGGGGAGGGGCTGGGGAGCCGGAACCTTCTCCCAAGACTCCTGCCTTACTGCCTGTCCCATGGTGAGTCGTGACCTAACGCCACCCGCTCACTTCGGACTCTAACTCCAAGGAAGACAGCTGCCCAGGCCAAAGTTGGGCTAGACACCAAGAACGCCTCCCTGGTTGTGTGAGGCTCTTGACCAGGCAAGGTCCCACCACTCAGAGGAGGGGTGTGAGGAGGCCAGGGGCTGGGAGAGGGGCCGCATAGGCCCAACCACAGCGGGAGGGGGGGATCAGGTTGGAGTCAGGCCCTGCCACAGAGGCCACTTTCCCCTCTCCTTCCACTGAGGCCTTGATCCTGCCATGCTCAATGAACTCAGGCAAAACCTTCCTTAAATGCCCCTGCCTCCCCATCTTCTGGGATTCTGTCTTAGGGAACAAAGAGGATGTTCTGACCTATGAAAGATGATGTCTAGGTGACATCTGAGATGACATCTTAGCCTCCCCCTCCTCAAAAGCTGGGCTGGAGCTCTAGCTGGAGCTGGGGTTTCATCAACCAGAGTGAAGCTCTGCTATCAAGTGTGCATCTACCATGTAGCAGAGTCCACACCCAGTGCTTTCCAAGCATCGTGTTTGACCCTCAAAACCATCCTACGATCGATTTTACAGATGAGCAAATGGAGGCTCTAAGAGCCTAAGTCATCTGCTCATGGTCTCAGGAGGTCTGTACCCATGGAGCAGTGGAGCAGCTGGGAGCACTCACTGCACCCTTCACCGCCCAGCAAGCCCTCAGGCATCCCCAAGCCCAGAAACAAGGAGGCCGCTCTCTCTGGGCAGGTGTCCAGGATCTTCTTGAAGGTCATGTAGGTGCATGGCTTTCTTGCTGGCCTGAATGTTCTCTGCTACCTGCAGGTGAGGGCAGGTGGCAAAAGGCCCGGGCAACAGGAAATAGATGTAACAAGCTTCGACTCCACACTCCTTACTCTGGGGACCCGTGTGCCCAAGTCACCGCTGAACTACCTTGTGGGCTTCCATCTCAGAGGATGGTAACAGGCTCTCTGTCTTGTGGGACAAGGCTAGGAAGAGAAAAGTGTGCTCAGTACTCAGCCACACAAGACCTGGCACACAGAGATCATGAAGGGCCCATGGCTATTCCAGTGTTGATGGTGACTTACTCTTGGAGTGCGTTATTTTCTTCCAGCCCACATGATGGATTCTGAACCCCGGCAGGTGACGTGACATTCTCAGCACCTGTGCAGAGCATGGCTCAATGCATGACGGGAAAGGTGAGAGCAGACGAAAGGAGAAAGGTAGACACAGCCATCTCTCTACTCAATCTGGGCCAGGCTGGTTCCAGAACTGGACCTGTTCCTGTCCTTTGCAACTCGGCAAGCCTATCACAGGAACCAAGTTCACTGGTTCTAGCCCCTCCTATGTTGTGCCTGGCCCTGTGGCCATGGGCAACTGTGATGTAGCCTGGATCTCACTTTCCCCTCCATCTAGCAGGACCAGCTTGAGGGCTCTCAAGGCCACAATGGACTCAAAAGATGAGAGCCCCAGGTGCCCTGGACACAGGAGGGAGGGGCATGACCACCACTCCTTGTAGCTACCTTGCTCCTTGAAAGAGAACAGAACCACTGTCCCCTACCAGTGGCCAAGGCATGCCAGCTCTCCAGGGAAAGAGTCAGCAGCTGTGCCCCTTCCTCCCTCCACCTCTTCACCTGTTTCAGGAAAGCAGGTGCTGGAGGCTAGATAAACACAAAAGGGCCACCCCCGCCCCATGGCATATTGCCTGGCCCAGAGGCCCCAGAGAAGGCAGTGGGAGTGGTCAGCAAGCAGTAGCAGGTGAGTCTCTGTCCACCATAGCCTCTGCCACAATGAGGCCTCTACCAACCTCTTGCCTCTCCAGAACCAATACTCAGTGCCCTTCCTCAGCCACAGCAAGGTGGGCATCCAGGGAGAATAAGAGGCCAAAGTCCAAAACTTGTCAACTAGAAGCTTGGCTCAGAGACCCTGAAAGTTCTCCCATCTGGAGAACCGGGGAGGGGTAGCTGGAAAGGAATTCTCCAGAGCCATCCAGAGTGAGCCGTGACTCTGAAGCCTTGCTGCAACCGGCCCTCCCTCACACCGCCAGCTAAAGCCTGCAGCGCACCTCTCCAGGGTCTTCTCCTGACACTTCCTTCCCAACGCAGATGTAATGCTCTAGGACTCCTTTCACCCTCACACCTCTGCAGCTGTTTCTTGTGGCCCCACTTTGCACAGGCTGGTTCCCTGCCAGGGTGCCTTCCCTTGACCTGCCGCCTGTTGGCTGGCTCCTCCTAACTCGCCAGCTACAGTCCCATTTCACTCTCCCCACTATGTCTCCAAATCCTGCCCCTACTACTCCTTGTCCCTTTGCCCATGCACAACACCAGTATCCCTTATCAAAATCACCAACCCGCTGCTAGGTACAGACATACAGGCAGGGCACTGTACTAGGGCGTCTGGGCTATCCAGAGGGCGGAAAGGGAGATGAACGCCAGCCTGCTCGCCTCTTACCGTGCTGTGTGCTGCGACACATAGCTGCATCTGCCAGGGGAAGCACACCAAAGTATCTGCCTCTGTGTGCCTGCGCAGTCAGGGCCACCTGGAACAATCATGTATTTCTGAGGTGTGTACAAGACAGGTACAAAGGTGTTGGATGAGCCAACCACATTCTGGTCCTCAGTGACTGCCACACCATCAAACCCACTCGCCAATCCCAGGCCTCATTTAGCTATCTGATACCTCATGACACAGTCGCTTGCCTCTCCTCTTCAAAAACACTCTCTTCCCGACTTTGGAACATCTCTGTCCTCCCTGGCGATGTCTCCCTGTCCTCCTCTGCTGGATAAGCCTCCCCCCAACCCACCTCCAAGTACCTAAATATCCCAGGGCTCTGTCCTCCATCTCCCCTAGGACAATCGCTCTCCCTTGGGGGACCACCCTGGCCTCAAAGCCCAATTGAGCCCTGATGAGCCTCAGAACTTCACTGCTGCCTCAACCACCCCAAGGTCAAGCTGAGATGCCCAAGTACTAGCGAGGTCACTGTCCCAGCCCAGCCCAGCTGACCTGTTCCTCTTCATCACCCTGCAGCAGCCCAGCCCAAACCTAGAGTCCTGCTCACCTCTCTTTCTCACATTCTGCATCCAATCCCTGGACAAATCCTACTGGGTCAGCAATAGGACTGGGCACATCCCTACAACCCCTTTGTGGAGTCCAGCTGGCCATCTTGGTCTGGGTGACAGGAAGGGGGCTGGAAGGAAGATCTGGCCCTCCTTCCCAAATCTCTCTTGGGGAGATAACACCGGCCTATCCCAGTAATAACTGGGAGCTGCTGGGGCCAGATCAGCCTTCAGTTCCCTTCAGTCCCGAATAGACCACTACTCAGGCACTTGCACATCCTGACCTGCATCTTCGCTGTGGCTTCCCAGCTGGTCCCCTGATTTCACCTACCCATTCCCAGCACAGCCGCCAAAGGGGTCCTATTCAGTAGGAGCCAAAAATCCTCACAAGGCTCCGGTGTTGTCCGGGCTGCTAAGTTCTGTAGGATCAGGCTCCAGCTCCTCTCTAACTCACCCACTCCAGCCACTCCGGTGCCCTGTGCTTCTAACACTCCAGGCACACTCCAGCCGCAGATCCTCTGTATTTGCTGGATTTCTCCTACCTGAAACTCCCCTCTGCAGACATCTCCTCCAGGTACCCTTCACAGCCTCCCAGCTCTCTATACAATGTCACCTTCCCTGGCGCTCCCTAAACTACTACCCAAATGCCACCCCCTTCCTCACCTTCATCTATTCCCCTGCTGTGTTCCCCCTCCATAACGTGTGGTTTCTTCCCCCTCCTTCCAGTACTGGGGACTGAACGCAGGCCCTTCACATTGGACTACATCTCTGGGTCCTCCTCCTCATCCTCATCCTCCTCTTCTTCTCCTCCTCCTCCTCCTTCATTTTAAGACAGGATCTCGCTAAGTCACTGAGTTGCACAGTCTGGGCTTGAACTTACAACCCTCCTGCCTCAGCCTCCCAGAGTGCTGGGATTACAGGCCTGTGTCACCATATCTGGCCATAATATATATTTATATATGGCATGTTTACTTGCTTACTCTGGTTTTCGGTCTCCCCACCATCATCGCTATCACTGGAGGTGTTACTTTATCGTCACTATGGCTCAATACCTGACATCCACAATTTAGGGAGGAAAGATTTATTGTAGCTTACAGTTTCAGAAGGTCACAGTCCATTCCCAGGGGGGCGGCTGGAAAATGATGGAAGCACATGGCAGGGCTGGAGCGGGGACAGGGCCAGAGCCAGAGCTCCAGGGGCAGAGATCCTCACAACATGGTGGTGGGGGGGGGGGGCGAACCAGCACACGCCCCTCCAACTCAAGCCCTAAGTACCCCACCCGCCCCCTTCCAGCCAGGTCCCGCCTCCTAGCCCTACACAGTATCCATAGGAACATGAGGCTTTTGGGGGACACTCCAGCTCCAAACCACAACACTAGACCATAAGTTCCCTTGAGGGTAAGAACTAGAATTGTACCTGCCCTATAGTAGACTCTCAGATAACACCCTCAACAACAGATGAGAATGACAACAGCAAACAGCAAAAAGGAACTTGAAGCACTAACGGGAGGTGTGACAGCCCCAGGCCAAAGAACAGGACTACTTTAGTAGGGGGTCAGGAAAGGCCTGTTGGCACAAACCCTCCAGGCTCATACATGGCCTCCCCCATCACAGCTCATCAAGTTGCACCCCAAGGCAGAAGATCTCCTCACTCTTCTCTGAGTCCCCAGCTAGCCTTGGGTCCAGGACCAGCATATAGTAAGTACCCAAAAGGGAATGAGTCAAACAAAGAACGAATGAGCCAGAGGCCACGGACAAATCGCTGCCCAGGCCAGGCAACTTTGGCAGGGCCACAGAGGAAGATCGCACAGTTGGAAGCTAGACAGGGAGCCACAGAGACCGACCTCGTGAGTCCTTGGAGCCTCGGGGTGCTGTCTACACCCACACCTACCTACAACTCCGGTGTCAGAGAGAAGGAGTGAGGGGAAGAAAGACCACCCCCACTGCACAGCCCCTGGCGTGAGGACCAAGTGTGAGGGGGGCCATTAGTCACCTGGGAGACTTTAAGGCCACAGCAGGACAGAAAGGAGACGGCTCCAGCTCCAAAGGAGCCCTGAATGCCCACCCTCCACCCCAGGCCAACTGTCAGCACGGGTCCAGGGCTGGTAGACAAAGTACCTCCGGGAGTGCCAGGGACTTGCAGTGCCTAGAGCCAGCAGGCCGCTGGCCCAGAGCACAGCAATGAGTGGCCCAGAACTTCATCTGAAGGCCTTTGTGGACCTCTGGGAGCCTGTCCAGGGGGACGTCCGGAACCAGCCAAAGTGAGACGCCTTCCTGGAGTCCAGCTGGCCATCTTGGTCTGGGCAATGGGAGGGGGCTAGAAGGAAGATCCGACCCTTCTTCCCAAATCTCCCTTGGGGTGATAACACCAGCCTAGCCCCGTAATTGGGAGCTGCTGCGGCCAGGTCGGCCTTCGGTTCCCTCCATCACTGAGGCCCCGGAGGGTGATGCGTGGCTGCCTTGAGGGCTTAGTTGGGCTCAGAGCTGACCCTCCTTTCACCCCAGCGCTCGCCTAGGGAAGCTCGGCAGGAGGCAGAAGAGCAGGCCTTTCTCCAAAGCGAAGGGCCACCTGACACGTCGGGTCTTGCCCAGGCCGGCTTGGCCACCCGGAAAGGCGCCAGGAGGGCACGCAGCAGGTAGTAGCCGGGCCCGGGCGCGAGCGGCTCTCTGCACCCCTCTGCTGGCCGCACCGAGAGCTCCCCGAGCGGCCGCGTCCCGGGTGTCGCCAGCGGCGGCACCCACCACCAGCCTCCGTGTCGTGGTGCCCGCCCTTTCTGGAAGTCCTTTGTCTGGCTCAACCTGAGTACTTCCCCAACTTTCCCCGGGGTGCCTCCGAAGGCCACGCTCTCACACAATGCAGAGGCAGAATGCAGGCTTCCCTGGCTCCCCCACAGAGATCGAGGCCCCCTTTTCCCTAAGCCTGAGGACACAGAGAATGGAGGGCGGCGCGGGTCCCTTCGCCCGGTCGCAGCGGGCAAGACTGGGAGGCTTGCCTGGCCCACCCGAGGACGCTGCCCCGCCCAGGCCCTCACGGAGGAGCCCGGCGAAAAGGAACCAGCGCTGGGCCTCTTTCGCCACCTGCTGGTGGCCACGGGTACTGCGCTTCCAGGCGGCGTCCTGGCCCAGAACACCTGACGGTGACGAGCGGCTGAGCGGCTGACTTCATTAAACTTGGGCCAGGCTCGTACTAAGTTCTCAGCACCAGTCATCCCCTGCCATCCTCACAACAGCCCTATGAGTGGGGCACACACTGACGCTTGCTGAAAGTTGAGCGTCGTGCCTCAGGACACTGCTCAAGGACGCGGCGGAGCCCAGGCCGCACTCGGCAGGCCCTAACTGAGCTTTGCCCCGGCACTGCGGCCCGGGAGAGCTCACGCCCTGCGGCATGCCTCTCCACCTGCTGCCCACCCCGAGCTGGGAAGACCCCCTCTTAGCTTAGCTTGCTGCTCCGGGAGCAGGACCCCTCGGCCTACCTGCTCCCGCTAGCGTCCACGCGCTCGGCTGGCGGCCCGCGATCTCCTCCAGGCACAGCCGGGACACATGTGCTTCCAAGCCGCCGCGCAGCACTTGCAGGAGATCGCCCTCGCTGGCCTCCGCCTCTGTAACGTGCCGGGCTGCCGCTGTGGGCTCCACCCGGGCCTCACTCGGGAAGAATACAGTGGTTGCAGCTGACAGACCCCAGCCAACTGGCGGAGAGCGTCCGCAAGCCTACCGGGCGGCACGCCACAGTCGGCTTTCCTCCACACCCGCAGCCGTGCAACCCCCTGCACGGGCCTGCTTTCCTGGCGGGGTCTCCCAATAAACTGTGCGGGTGGCTACAGCACGGCGGTGCAAAACGCCACTTTCACGTCCCTCTTTGAAGGGAGATGTTTTCTCAGCCACAACAGCAGGAGCAAAAGCCCCAGGATCCCGTCCCCCCGCCCAGTTCTGAGCCGGGCGCCACGGCTGGAAGGCCTACTGCCCCGGAGTGGACAGAGGAGTCAGGCCCACGTGCTGCAGAGAGGGGGCGCGTCCCCAGGAGAGCAGGAAGCGGGGTGCCTGCCGCACAGCGAGCAGCCCGGGCGTCCGCGACGCTGGCTGCACCAGGCGGCCAATTTCCTGGACTGCAACTCATTTTTAAATTGGAGGCTTCTTCCCAAATTGTCGTACATCCTTCCTTCATTCAACAACTGTGTCTTGAGGCCCTACGCGTGCCAAGCACTAGCCCAGGCGAACTATATCAAGAAACGAAAGGGCTGGAGGAATAGCTCAGTGGTTAAAGTGCTTGCCTAGCAAGCTCAAGGCCCTGGGTTCAATTCCCCAGCACCACATAAGCTGGGCATGGTAGGGCATGCCTGTAATCCCAGCACTCAGGAGGCTGAGGCAGGCAGATTGCCATGTGTTCAAGGCCAGACCAGGCTCTGTAGTGAGTTCAGGACCGGCCTCAACTACAGGGTGAGACTCTGTCTCAAAAAAAAAGAAAGAAAACACGAATATCCCTGCCCTTCTGACTGATGCTACCTGTAGGGGTGGGAGGAGAAAAGAAACACTAACCACGATCAACAGATGATGTTTATGTTATATACAGTGGCAAGCACCCCCCAAGAAATAAGATGGCAGAAAGGGAATCAGGAGAGGAAACAGGTAGCAGACGCTACCATTTTTAATACAGCCTTGTGGGGAGACTTGAAACAGTGACTTTGAGCAAATATAAAAAAGAAGGGACTTTGTTGTGTAGATACCAGTCAGAAGAGTATTCCAAGGAGAAAAATAGCCAGTGCAAAGGCCCTGAGGTGGGCATAGGACAGCAAGGTACTTAGGGAAGGATGTAGGTGAAGGCAGAGGGGCAGCAGGGGCCAGAGGATGCAGGGCTTTCTGGACCAATATAGGCAGTTTAGCTTTGGCTGTTAGTGACATAAGGGCAGAGAGCTAACCTGATCTGACTTCTGTTTTGTTCTGTCTCTAAAGAGGGTGCTTTTATTTCGGAACCAAGGACAGATGGGTAAGCTGTCGCTATTACAATCGGGATTTCTTTGGCTTCTTGGTTGTGGGTGGACCAGATGGATGAGGGCTAAAGCCTGGAGATCGGTTCAGAGGCAAATGAAGCTCTGCATACCTGAAGTCCATCTATTCCAGAGGCTGAGGCAGGAGGATTCAAAGTTCAAGACCAGCCTGGACGACTGAGTAAGACCCTGCCTCAAAGTTAAAACAAGTGCTAAGATACGAGGAGGGTCTCTGGGTTCAACCCGCAATACTGCCGAAATAAATATGAAATAAAATATGAGATAAGTATGAAATAAACATGATGCAGCAGCGCTGGCATCCAAGCAGAGGCCTGCGAGAGTCAAGCAGGAACGCACTTAGACATGCACCTTGGGGACGGGACAGTGAGGTCACCGGCCAATGGAGTGACTGCAAATGGGGCCTGCAGGTCCCCCCGTGAGGGGCAGGAGAGGTTTCAGCACAAGGCAGTGCTGAGGAGCAGCAGCCAGAGAGGCATAGGAAACATGGGAGAAGGGGAGACGTGGTAAGCGCACGGGAGACATGGCACAGGAGGGAACCACCGAGTCACCTCTGGCTGCAGGATCAGGTGAGAGGAGGCCTGAAGACGGGTCCCTGGGCTCGGCAACGTGGAGGCCTCTGCGGGCTCAACAACAGCCGTGTCCATGGAAAAGCTGAGGGAGAAACTGACAACAGTGGCGCTAGGAAATAGTCATCACAGGCCCCACAGTGGTGCGACGGGCAGTAGCCAAAGGAGGAAATGATCTGATGCCCACTGCCAGGTGAGTGGGTAAACAAGGTGTGGTGTGCGTGTACGATGGAATACTATTCAGACCTGAAAAGGAAGGAAATCCTGACACCTGCTGAAAACAAAGATAAGCCTTGAAAACGTGATGCAGCGAGAAACAAGCCTGACACAAACAGACATTGTCTGATTCCAATTAATTCACAGAGACAGGAAGTAGGGTGGGATGGAGGGGGGCAGGAATAGCAAGCAGGGTTCTTGTTAGGGATGATGGGGAAAAAATCCTGGAAATGCATACTAGTGACAATACACAATGTTTTGACTGCACCAAATGGTATTGAATTGCATAGTTTAAAGTGTATTTTACAATAACAAAATCAAGTGAGTTTATAAAACAGCTAATAAAAGTCAGACATAGGGCTGATTACAACACGCTGGGAGGCTGAGGCAGGAGAACCACATATTTAAGCCAATCCTGGATAACTAGCAAGCCTAAAAGACTTGGGATGTAACTCAGCACAAAGGCCCTGCAGCCATTCCCCAGTCACACCAATACACAAACAAGCAATAATAATAATTTTAAAAAAAACCTTACACAAGTTTTAATGAGCACCTGCTACACTGTCAGATACTGGCCCAAGACCTAGAAGGTATGAAGAGCCACTGGGAGCCATATGGGCTCAGATAAGCTCCAAAAAGCTCCACCTTCTGGGGGCAGGGAGCATAGCTCAGTGGCCACAGCATTTGCCTAGCATACACAAGGCCCTGGGGTTATTCCCCAGCACCACACAAGATTAACTGTGCGTGGTAGACATGCCTGTAACCCCGGCACTCAGGAGGCAAAGGCAGAGGCAGAGACGGGGCGATCGCTATGAGTTCAAGGCCAGCCTGGGCTGTCTCGTGAGCTCAGGACCAACCTAGACCCTGTCTAAAAAACAAACTAGCTCCACCTCTTCCCGCTGCTTTGCTTCCTCAGGCCCGCGGGTGAATGAAGATGGGCTGGCAATTCTGACACAAAATGTCATCTGTGTGATATTTCCGAGATACTTGATGAATGCTGTGTTGAGACTGCAGGAAAGAGCCCCAGGTAGATCCCAGTTCGGTGCTACTAAAGCTAGTCAAGCAACTGCTGTCAGATTGTAAACAAGCAGACAAGGCCAGCATGAAGGGAAGTCTCGTCTTCTCACATATGTACCACACCCCTTTACCCTGCCCACCCTCTCACCTCTTACCCTTCCCTCTCCGCCAAGTCTGTCTCCTCGCTTTCCATATCTCTTCCATATCGCTTACATTTTTTATGGTTTGGTTTTCTCTTATTAGAGAAACCATATGATATTTAACTTTCTGGGTCTGATTCATTTTGTTAAGCATAATGGTCTCAGGGTGCACCCGTTTTTCCTATAAACAACTCAAATTTGCCATTATCTATGGCACAGTAGGCAGCATTCCATTGTGGATACACACCACATCTTCTTTATCCAGTCATCTGTGGCCAGGCATACTGGCTTCTTCCAAGATTTGGCTGTTATAAGTTGTGCTGCTATAGACGCAGGTATGCATGTGTCACTATAGTATGATGACTTTAACTCTAAGGAAGATGCCTGGTATTGCTGGGTCAATTGGAATATCGATTTTCAGTTTTCTGGGGCGTCTCCACACTGCTTTCCTAAGTGGTTGTGCCAATTCACAGTCTACAAAAGGAAGCCTTCAGAAGCATAGGAGCAGGCTCTGTCTTTGGCCTTCATGGGCTCGTGCCACCCATGAGGGGTTTTGTTGCTGCTGCTGCTGCTGCTGCTGCTGCTGCTACTGCTGCTGCTGCTGCTTTGTAACCAGTGATTTAGATAAAGACCTAGTAGCTTACCCGATGTGTCTTTAGAATCTAGAAGATGAAGGGAGATGATATCAGAAATCAAAGAAACAAAAGAATAAATAGTTAAGATCACAATATCTGGGGCCAAACTACCGTGGTTCCAATCCTAGCTCTGCCATTTACTACTGAGTCAATGTGGGCAAGCTGCTTAACCTCTTGTGCCTCAGTTTTCTATTCTCTGAAATGGGGATGATAGCTGCTCCTTCATAAGATTGCTCTGAAGTCCAGATGAGTTAGTTCAGTGTCTCACTTTTATGCATACGTGAGTTTCCTGGTTATTAGAACCCAGTACCACTTGGATAGTCAACTCAAAATTAAGAAGATGAATCTTAATGAGGACAAATGGAAAGGCTGACATCCAGGTTCCAACAAAGTAATTATACACAAGTTCAGGGTCAAGAAGAGCTGGCTGGCATGCATCCATTCATCTGTTCATGAGAAACAGCCTGAGGTGTCCAGCTGATCCAGAGCAACTGCAGCCAAGCCAGTTAACATGACCTTCAATAGAATTCGCCAAGATGTGCATCAGGAACTGAGGAGGTGATGTGTGATATGAGCCCAGACTTGATGGTAGAGATCATCTTTGTTGGTGGAAGTATAAATGGCACAACCACATTGTAAAGGGGTCAAGTAAAATCTTTTTTTTTTGAGACAGGGTCTTGCTCTGTAGCCCCAGCTGGTCCTGAACCCACTTTGTAGCCCAGATTGGCCTTGGACTCATGGCCAATCCTCCTGCCTCAGTCTCCCAAGTGCTGGGATTACAGGCATGTGCCATGACTTCTGGCTTTATGTGGTGCTAGGGAATTGAACTGAGAGTGTTGTACTTGCAAGGCAAGTGCTTCAAGCACTGTGCTAAAGCTGAACTTATCCCTACCCTATAACCCAGCAATTCTACCCATAAGTACTCAAGAAAAAGGAAAACAGGAATCTGGAGTGGTGGTACATTCCTGTAATCCCACTACACTGGAAGGCTGAGGCAGGAGGAATACAGGTTCAGGCCCAGCCTGGGCAATTTAGCGAGACCCTGTCTCAAAATAAATAAGAAAAGGCTGAAGATGTAGCTCAGTGCAAAGGCCCTGGGTTCATTTTAAATACAAAAAAATTCGCACAAAAATTATATGAATATGTTCATACCTGCTTTATTTATAGTAGACCCAAGCCAGAAGAGCCCAGGTGTCCATCAAGAGACAGTGGAGTAGCAAAGGATCACACATCCATACTATGGCACCCCACTGACCCATGAAAGGAAACAGCCTACTGATAGATACAATAACGGGATGAATCTGCAAAACATTATGATGCTAAATGAAATAAGCTAGTACGTAACGTGTTATTCCACTTCTATGATGTTGTAGAACAGCCAAAACTAAGCTTTGGTGGAAAGAAATCAGAACGGTGGAGATGAGACGGCAACCAGGAAGCTTCTGGAATGAGGGATACTGTCTTCATAAAGGTTGGGTGGTATGTACATTTGTCATAACTCAACAAATACACACGTAAATTTGTGCATTTCATTGTATTTCTATTTTGCCTTTAAAAAAAAAAAAAAAAGAACTAAGCTGAGCCTAGTGGTACAAGTCTGTAATCCCAGCACTTTGGAAGGGTGAGGCAGGAGAATTACAAGTTTGAGCCCAGACTAGGCAATTCAGTAACATAGGGGGACCCTGTCGCAAAAATGAAAAAGGGCTGGGGAGGGCTGGAGGAATAGCTCAGTGGTCAAATGCTTGCCTTGCAAGCTCAGGGCCCTGGGTTCGATCCCTGGGTTCAATTCCCAAGCACCACATAAGCCACGAAGGCTCATGCAGGAGGATGGCTGTGAGTTCAAGGCCAACCCTGGCTAAATAATCAGCTCAGGACTAGCCTGGACTACAAAGCAAGACCCTGTCTCAAAAAAAAAAAAAAAAAAAAAAAAAAAAAAGGAAGAGTGCTTAATCCCAGGAGTTCAAGACAGCTTGGACAACACAGCAAGCTCCCATCTTCAAGAAATATATAGTACTGAACTCCAGCTAATGACAAACCTGTTAAAGTTTCTTCTGAAAGGGAAAAAATAGGGACATCTGTAATTTGCTTTGATATATATCCAAAAATAATAACAAAGCTAAAGCTACTATAATAAAAAGTAAATCATGAAATCTGGTGGTAGCTAAATGCGTGCTTACTGTGAAATTTCTTCACCTTTTTCAAATGTTTCAAATGTTAACAGCAAAATTGGGGTGGGGGTGGGAAACAGAAGCCTATGCATGGGCATCAGCTACTGGAAACCGACAATGGTGTCCCCTTTGGGAAGCAAAGGGTCAACATGACCAAAACCCTCTAAAAGCTCCTGCTCTTCAACCCCAAACTCCACTGCTGGGAATACATCATAACTAAATAAAGATGGGTGTGGACAAGGTACAAGAATGTACATTGCAACATTGAGTACAATGGCAAAAGAACTGTGAATGACTCAAATGCCCTAAAATAAAGTGCTGGTTAAAGAAATCACTCTGTCATGATTCACTACTAGAGTATTATGCAGCTGTTAAAAATGGCAGATTACAGGGCTGGGGCGAGGCACAGAGGCAGAGAATTTTTCCAGCACATTTTAGGTCCTTGGTTCCATCCCCGTATACAGAAGAAAGAACAGAAAGATCCTAAAATATTTGATAAAATTAAAACTAACCTCCCTATACAGATGAGAAGAAAAAGCATCCTTAAGTAGCAACATCATGTCGCCAACATGTGGAGTGAGGGGCATGTTCATGGCATCGCTGGACCTTGTGTGGGGCTTGGGTGGGAGTCAGGACTGCACTTCCTCCATTCTGCAGGAGGCTTGCTGCTGAGACAACAGGTTTGCCTTGCACCCCGGTGCCTGCCCCGGGCTCTAGGAGCAAGGCTGTGGATCAACAGCCAGTGGTTGTTGGGACTCTGTAGAGAAGCATGGCTTGGGAAATTGTTCTCCATGTCTCTAGCACGGCCCTTTGGGAAGGAAATTCTCTTTTCTCATCAGAAGCATTGCATTTTCTTTGTCCCAATCTTCGATCTTCTGTCTTACAACCAAATGGCCCAAAGTTAAGCAGAAACTGCCTGTCTACGCTAAAGGGCTTCCTATGCCAGCTTCAAGCTAGCCTTGTTTTTACCTCTCATTTTAGCATACACATGGACCTCAGTTCAAGAGAAAAGGTTTCAGGGCTGCAGGAATAGCTCAGTGATTAAAGCACTTGCATAGTGAGCTCAAGGCCCTGAGTTTGATTCCCCAGAACAACATAAGCTGGGCGTGGGGGGTGCACGCCTGTAATCCCAGCACTTGGAAGGCTGAGTCAAGGAGGATTGCCATAAATTCAAGACCAGCCTGGGCTCCATAGTGAATTCAAGACTAGCCTGGACTGCAGAGCAAGACCCTATCTCAAGAACTAAAAAGGGATTATCTTTGGGTTGTAGGATTGGGAATAATTTTTGCTTGTCACATGAAGCCAGTTCTAACCACTGTATGCCCAGTGGTGAATTGCCCAAGCAATTAAGTACTGGAAAGGCTGTTTATGGGTAACCTGGACACTAAAGAGAGTAATACGTGAAGAAAATGTGCTGCCGAAGCAAGCACAAAGATAAGAAGGAGACTGGCCTACAGGATGGAAACACAAACTTCCCTGCAACCGCGTGGAAGCTGTGTGCAGCACAGAGAGGCCATTTTTCCTGTGTTCCACTAGTTAACTGCTTTCCACAGGTGGTTGTCACAGTGGCCCACTGTAGTAGAGGTGGAGCAAGCTGCCTCTGAGTTTCCCCATCACAGGAAGTGTGCAAGCAAAGGCGGGCAGCCCACTGTCAGGAAGACCGGAGAGGGGATTTCTAGGCTGGCCAGGAAAAGGGAGGGTCTCTGAGGCCCCATAAAGAAGTTCAGATTAAACTATTAGCCTCTCTGACCTGGTAGCACCATTTCTGAGGCCATTTCTGACACTGGTGGCAGAGGAAATGGTGAGGGAGGACTTTCTAGAGCAGGAGGCAGGCAACTGCCCTCCCAGCGCCTCAGGCTCCCACTCGTGGTAAATATCTTACTGAGCCCCTTTCCTGGGGTTATTCAGTCCTTTCTAAGTAGAAATAAACAGGGCCTCGGCCCCAGCCTCAACGCATGGTCTCGGTGATCTCCATTCCTCTCCAGGCCTGTCAGAACTCCGTTAAATGGTCTCAACTGAAACCATCCACTCCTTTCCTTCAGGGATGGCCAAACTGCCATAGCCACCCTCCTGGGAGAGGGAGGGTTCCAGGCTTTTAGAAGGTGCCAGGTCGTATCCCAGCTCACAAGTCTTTGACTTGGACTTGATCCTCAGAAATTTGACAGAGGTAGTAGGGACCCAGGGACAGGCGAAGGTCTAGCCAGGCTGCCTAGCTAAAACTAGATATTAACCTACCCATGTGATTACCATGGCGATGAGACCTACACTCAAGCTTTCCCAGGGATCCTGGGACTTCTTCCTCCCCAGGTGCCTCAGCAAAAGATTCCCTTTCTGCTCTCTTAGCCCTGGGGCCAAGGGGACAAGAAAGCCAGCGCTGTGACCAGCAGGGCCAGGTGAGACCAGGAGACAGACGACACATTGGCCCTCCCCTGCAGGTGAGTTCATAGAATGTGGCACTGGGCAGAGCTGAAAAGCCATGCAAGCCAGGTTGAAATTCCCCTGCTGATGACCTTGGCTGAGTGGCTCTACTTCTCTGGGCTTGTGAGGATGTGCTTTGAAATCAAAAGACTTCTCACGCAGCAACTTAGAGGCAGATATTAAACCAAAACAGAGCCCTGCATACAGACATCCTCACACACCTCCAGACGGGTCAGAGCTCTCTCCACCCCTCTCTCCTTCACCCTCCCCCCATTCCTTCCACTTATACACTGTTCAAACCCCGCCAGTCCACCTCTTCATGTCCCTACCTCTCCTGTTGCGGCCCTTCCCGGGACTGCAAAAGCCCCTGCTCAGACCTCGCAACATTTGGTTAATTTGGTGTCCGGTCTTAATTCCTAGGTGTGGGTTCCACATCCTTCTTGCTGGTTCCAGGCTGGTGACAGGAGCCAAAGAACACCATTGGTTGGTTTGGCCAAGGGCACTAGGGCCAGAAAGTAGGGGGGCACATGTGTTCTTAGAAATTACATCATGGGGCCTGGGAACATAATTCAGCGATGAGAGCACTTGCCTAAGAAGCCCAAGGCCCTGGGTTTGATCTCCTACCACCATATAATATAGCTGGACATGATGGTGCACACCGAAAATCTCAGCACTTGAGAGGTTGAGGCAGGAGGATTGCCATGAGTTCTAGGCCAGCCTGGGCTACACAGTGAGTTCAGGACCAGCCTGAACTATAGACTATAGAGCAAGTCCCTATTTCAAAAAAAAAAAAAAATGTTAATCATGATCCTGGGGAGGGTCACCTAATGCACACTGCATACATATTTGCAAAAACACACACATACGGACCAGCTCCAGTCCTCACCCAGTGACCTCACCAGCCAACAGCCCCTGTATTTTTGTCTGTCCATTCTGCTATCCTCTGAAGGCCTAAGGAAACCAGTGCTCACTGGAAATTAGAGGCTTTCCATGGCCCTGCGTCACCCAGAGCCGCCAACCTCCTGAGCCATCTTCCTGCCCGCAGCCCCGGTGCGTCATCCACTACTTCCCCAACCAAACTTGCAACGTGCCCAAACCCTTCAGGGCCCATGCTCTTGCCCTTCCCCTCCTTCTTTTCCTCCGGATCCCCGGCTGGCTGCCTCCTGCCCTTCCTTTTTTGGTCTCATTTCAATTACCACCTCCTCAAAATGCTTCGAGACCACGAGTGTCAAGGGGCTCCCCTTCCTCTGTTCCCACTAAACATATTTCCTGCACAATATGTGAGCTCATCGTTAGGGAAATGCAAATAAAAGACACAACAATGGTCCATTTGTAATTTGCTAAAACAAGAAAAAAGAACTTGAGGCTTGAAACTTTATTTTTAAAATAGGTTTATTGAGCTCACATTTTTGGAGGCTGAAAGCCCAAACTCAGAAGCCCTACCAGCTCGGCCTCCAGAGAGGGCTTCCTCGGCCATGCCGCATCACGTGGATGGCATTATGACTGGAGCGTGCACGAGAGTGGTAACCAGGTGAGGCATGAAGCCAGGGAGCTGGAAGGGCCAGACTTGCTCTTTTCGATCAGCCCTCTAGGGGGAGCTAACCACATGAGAACTACACTCATCCCATCCTACGTCAGCGCCCTCTGTGACTTCACTACCTTGCGTTAAGCCCCGCCTTTTAAGGGTTCTACCACATCTCAATGTCAACACCATGGAACCCCAGTTTCCAACACATAAACCCTTAGCGTTCACTAGCAAGTCACAGCCAAGCCACAGGAAATGAGATATTGCTATGCTTCGAATTCACTATAATAATTACTATTTAAAAAAAAAAAAAAGATGTGTCAGTGCATTCTTTTAATCCCAACACTTTGGGAGGCTGAGGCAGGAACATTACAAATTCAAGACCAGGCTGGGCAACTTAGCAACTTAGGGAGACCTTATATCAATTTCAAAAGGCTAGGGATATAGCTCAGTGGAAAGGCCTTGGGCTTAGTAGCTCAGTAGTAAAGAGTTCTTGCCCAGCATTATGAAGCCCTAAGTTCAGTCTTCAATCCTGCAATAAATAAATAAATAAAAATTAAAACTGTATCAAAAGATTGGTCTCTTTGCTCTGCCTCATTCACTGTGAAATTAGCAGAAACAAAGGTGTATCTGCCTGGGGCACCTACTATAGGCTACTAGTCACTGCATATTTAGGGAATAACACAGACGAGAGACCTATCACTTGAGTCTCAGAGCCTTGTCCAACGGGAGAAAGACACCAAACAAACAAACAGAAATATTACCACCTATTAAATGCTGTGCAGAAAATTTAAAGCCAATCATAACAAAATGGCTGTGGAAGGGGGGTATACCCACTGAGACAGTCAGACACACCACCATTCCAGAGGAGGTGACATTTATGCTGAGGTCCAGGGAACAACAAAGAGTCACCAATCATCTGGTAGATGAGAACTGCAGACAGAGGGAACAGTAAATGCATGAGCCTCGTATGACGGCAGATCAAGAGACAGGGAGAGGGCAAGTGTGGCAGAGAGGAGAAGGATCTAGGAAATGGACAGCAGGTGCCTGGGAGGGAGACCTTACCAAGTCACCCGCCTCTTCTCCCACAACAGGGGACTTCCATGAATGGAGACAGTCAAGTTTCCAGCTCTGCATTGTTTCTGTGGATTTGCTCAGAGAACACAGCAGTCCTTGCAGCAGGAACAATCGGCATTCCCTGGAAGGGATACGAAGGAAGGATGGGATAGGTGGGAGAAGGAAACAAGCCCAGAGAACCCAGCCGGGATGACAGTCTGAGACCAGAGTCCAGGAGGAGGGCCTGAGCTGCCCCTGCTCCGCCCCAGAAGCCCAGTCTGAAAGGGCTCTTGCCGCCCACCTAGGTGCCCTGTCGCCCGGTCCCTCTGCTGTCTGCTGAGGTGTAAGGCTCAGTGGCAGTAGGATGATCACTGCTCATCCCTCCTCTTGCTATGCTCTAGGAATACTCCAAGAGAGAACCCTCCCTCTCCCTACCTGGCTGGGCATGGGCACCAGGAGAGGGCAGACAGCAGCCCATCTCCAGCTCAGCAACCTCATCTTAAGGGGAGAGAAACAGAAACCCCATTGGGCTTGTGAAGCTGATAGTGAGAATGCCCAGGCCAGGAGAACATCCTCCAGGCCTGATGGAGCTGGTGTCCCCTGGTGCCCACAATGCCCAGCCCCATCAATGGCACACAGGGATGCACACGCCTATAATTGCCGTGTTTTGGGAGGCTGAAGCAGGAGAATCCAAGTTCAAGCCCAGCCTGGGTAATTTAACAATTCAGTGAAAACTTTCTTGAAGTAAACAATAAAAGGGACTGTGTTCAATCCTCAGAATAGAGGGGGAAAAAAATAAAAACTCAAAACAACAAATGCTGGGGAAAAAGGAACACCACTACATTGCTGGTGGGACTTTAAACTGGTACAACCACTATGGAAAGTAGTGTGGAGATTCCTAAAAAAACTGAAAATAGATATTCCATCTGACCCAGCAATACCTCTTCTGGGGATCTTCCCAGAAGAATTAAAGTATCATAGTATCATACAAGGGTGGCAAGCGCATAGCCGCCTTCGCGGCAGCACAACCCATCACACCCAAGTCTTGGAAGCAGCCGTATGTTCATCGGCAGATCACTGGACAAAAAAAAAAAAAAAATGTATATTTACACAATGGAGTACCACCCTGCCATAAAGATAAATTTGAGTCATTTGTAGGAAAACAGACACACTTGAGATCATCATGCTTAGCATAATGAATCAGACACAGAAAGCTAAATACTGCAGTTTTTCTAATATGAGAAAACCAGACTATAAAAAGTAAAAGAAAAAAAGCAATAAAATAAAACAACACAAGTTCAAAGGTGACATTATTAAAATAAAATTTTAATAACTAATTAAAGTTATTTTCAAGACAGCTGCCCAGAGCATTCAACCAAGTGGGCCTTCTGAGTACAGGGCCCTGTGTGATTCCATGTCCCTGAAGCCACCCTGCTTCCGGACCAGGGCACATGCCCTTTCCTGACACACCAGGATCTTAAGTTGGAAGTTCACAATGAATGGATAACAAGGCTGCTCACTCTTGAAGCGCTGGACCCCAAAAAAAGACGGTAGCTTCCAAAATCCTCTGCCCGCAAGGGAGGCCCAAGTAAGGGAGGATGGTTCTGACAGGGGGTAGCCCTTCAAAGTCAGAAATCCTACATCTACGGAGGTACTGGAAGGCTACAAATGTCCCTGTAGAGAATGTGTGAGAGGCAAGGACATAGGGACCACATCACAGAGGCCTTGCGTGCCCCCCACTAGGCTTTACCCCACCCTAGCCATGCTGCTACTGCTCCTACCTTCCCCGAGCCTCAGCACGCTCAGACAAAAGCCCGCAGCCCTACCTTGACCCCCAGGCTCATTCCCGCACTCTCTGTGCTGCCACCGCCCTGCTCTCCTGAAGTTTGGGCTTTGGGCCTGCTCTTCCTTCTACCTAGAACCCTCCTCCCAAGGCCCCGTCTTCTGCCTACTACTTATTCAGCCTTTGGATCCTGACATGAACCTCTTCCAAGGAGCTCTGCCTCACCTCCCAGGCTACTTCCAGCATTCGGTCTGGGCTGCCCAGAGTCCTCTGCTTCCCCAACATCATTGCCTGGTGACTCATCTCCCTCCCTCCCTACAGACAAGTTCTGAGAGAGCAGGGGCTGACACCTGCTCAGGGGGACAGTCCTAGACCCCAACTCATAAGAGGTGCTTCCTGATGGCTTTGACTGTGTAAACTCACAGGCAATGAGCACTCTGGACCCATCCATATGGGCAACTGTCTCACAGATCAAGAACTCCATCCCAGGAGTAGGAACCAACAGGCACAGGGCACTTGGTATGTTCTGAGCCAGTTCACACTTTATATTCCTGACTTCCATTTTAGTCCTATCCAGTCTCAGAGAGGGAGATATTCCAAGTCCCTTCCCCAACACTAAAACTGGAGATGGGACCCAGGGGGTTCTGCCACAAAGAGCTACACGGTACATTTTGAAGTAAGTTCTCACTAAGTTGCTCAGATGGGCCCCAAACTTGTGGCCCTCCTGCCTCATCCCCAGAGTAGCTGATATTACAGACGTGTCACCATGTCTGGCCAGGAGGTGTCCATATACCTGTCATGCCAGCAGCATTCAGAGACACGTTTCTTGCCTCTCCCTACCACCACACACACACATCCAACTCCTAGTAGGATGACAGCCCAGTGACTTCTCAGCCAGGCCAATCCAGATGTCCTTTTTTTTTTCTTTCTTTCTTTCTTTCTTTTTTCTTTTTTTTTTTTGAGTCAGAGAGAGCGCACATCCAGCGGGGTCTTGTCCATTCTTTCTTTTTCCTCCTCTTCCTCTCCCTCCCCCACTTCCTTCCTTCCTGCTCTAGGATATTCCTTTTGCAGGAAAGGGCCCAGGTTCCGGGGCAAGGACCCCACCTCCAGCTTCCCAGGCCCGGACACATGCTTCCTCCATCAACCAGCCTCCTGCGTCCCGCCCCCGCCTCCCCCAGGGCTGGATATCTGATCCAGGCCTTAGGACCATGGGAGCACTACATGGGAAATAGCCCAAGTTCTTCTTGTTCCTCCCTCTGCCTCTAGACCCAATAGGGGCAGAGGACTCTGAATCTCAACATGGATGCCAAAGGCAATTCACATTCCCTGGGTCCCTTCCGACTAGTATAAGCTTTTATCCCCTTCTATATTTTTCTTAGAAAAATGCCGTCTAAAAAAAATAAAACTGGATTCAGGCATCAAACCTAGTAGGGGCTTTGTCACTGCCTGTGAGCTGGATGTTACTGAAAGCCTCTGAAAAGTAGACCCTCTGAGCCAAGCCTCCACCTCTGCCCACCTGGTATAATGCCTCCTGGATCTCAAATGCTGAGTCATGTTGCACAGCAGCTGGCACAAAATAAGTGCTCAGTTAACATTATTAATACCTATAACCTTGTTATTATATCATCATCATCATCTGACTTAACCTTTACAACCATCCTGGGAACACTGTTCTTAATCCTCATTTTATAAATGAGAAAATTAAGGCTTAGAAGAAGTCACTTGCTCACACTCCAGCCCAGGCCAGGCCACGCTGTCCCTCATGTCACCACTCGGCTGCCTGCCCATCTACTCTCAGTGATCCTGCAACAATTCCTCACTGGTTGGGGGTCTTAGTTATCCCATCATGCAGTGAGGTTACAGAATGATCTCTAGGGACCTGTAAGTCTCACGCAACTCGGTCACTAATCCATTGAGCTGAGGCTTGGTGAGTGTTGCCCTGATGCCAGGTCAGAGAGAGGCATAAGATCACAGATCTAAGCCTGGAAGGTCCCTTGGGGCCAAGTTCACTCAAACTCAGGACAGACTGCAAGAGTCTAACCTGGATTCCTCGTGCTGTAGCTTCATCCAGAGTGTGGAAGAGGAAGAGCTCCTTTTGTGAGAGGGGCCGACGATGTCGCCCACCTCTCCAGGACTCCCGAAAACTGGAACACAAAGCCAAGCCAGTACAGACATCACCCTTGCCGCGCCCCTTTCCCCAGCAACCCAGGGAGTTGCGTTGCTCCGCGGCCACCAGAGGGCGCGCGCCCCATCTCATTGCCAAAGCCACGACGGCGGCAGCAGTGGGCCTAGCGGGCCTTGCTATAGAGTGAAGAGTCCGGCCACTTTGGGAAAAACAGCCCCAGGGAGCGGAACGTTGGGTGAGAATTCCGCTTCCTTAGATGAGGGCTTCAAATGCAACCCCTGGACCTCCACCCTGGCCGCGCGTCGCCTTGGCCTCCACGTGACCACTGGAGTGCCCCCTCCTGGCCACCGCTAGCACGGCGGCCTGGCGCAGCCGGGGCTTGGAAGATGGCAGGGGTGATGGGCCAAAGGGGGTATTTACGTTCATTTACGTTCATGTAGAGGTTGGGACAGGAGTGTGCCGTGGGGACACAGGGGACTGGACAAGATTGCAGCGGTTAGCACTAAGTGCACAGAAGTGCGTGGAGGGTACCGGAGCTCCACCGACGTGCCGGGCCTGGAGAGACCGGAGGGCTCTAAGGACCACCCAACAGGTAATGGGGGCAGGGGGTGGCTCCCGGGGATGACAACGGGCACCAGTGGCTATTCGGCGGCCCCGAGTGGATATCTGAAAGTACCGCGGAGGCACAGGGTGTACAGGATACCCTGAGAGCCACGCAGGTGCTGAGTAGTGGCAGCACCGGAAGTACTGGGCAGGCCCGAGAGGCGCCCGGCAGAGACCCGGCCAGAGCCCAAAGCAGAAAGCCTGAGTCTGGGCACAGGGCAAGGGATCACAAGACGGGGTCACGGCAGGTCCTGGGGACACAGGCATCCTCGGTGAGAATGCTGTTGGACAGGGAGGGGCTAGTGGAGCCACTGGACCTGCACTCATACCCTGAAACCGGCTGGCACTCCCCCGCAGTGCCTCAGTGCCCCTCTCAGCCGCCGCTCCAGCCTGGATCCTTAGGCCATTTTCACAGCCAGGACTTGTATCAGAGATGTTCCTGTGCCGGTGCGGGTCTCACCCTGCCCAGCCGCTGTTCCTGATGTCCTGGCCCGCTGGGCAGGAAGGGGAGGGGGTGCTGCGTGTGGGCAGAGCCCGCGCACTATCTCCCTCCCCCAGATGGGGAGGGAAGTAAAGGCAGGTCAACCCCTTTCCTAGAAAAATAAGGAGCCCCCTCTTCGGCCCCTCCCACCAGGCTCCGGCCTCCTGGCCCTGCTTGCTGGCTGCTGGGCCGGGAGGGGCTGCCAGGCTCGGCCTCCTGCCCACTGCGGGGCGCCGGGGGAGGGCGGCGAGCGGCTCGAGATGCCGCGTTGCCATGGAGACGCTGCCGCATCCTGACTGCTCCTGGCAACGGGGTCCCGCAGCCAGGCAGGCGCTCGGCAGGGACCCCAGGGAGCGGGCGCGCCAGGCTGCCCATGGCGCCGCCAGACCCCCGGGACACGAATCCGTCTCCCCCGCCCACAGACACCCCTCGCTCACACTCCCAAGGGCACACACATGTATACGGCGCCCCAGCTGCAGCAGCCCAGGCGGAACTGCAGCCCAAGCCCTCCCTGCAGCCCCCACTCATTAATTCAGCAAACATTTGCCGACCGTCTCAGTGCCAGGCGGGAGCTGGCCACTGCGGCTGCGGCGACGAGTCACACGGGGACGCAGCAACGCTCCCGCCCCCATCTCACAGCCCGCAGGGGAGGCAGACACAGAAACTGTGTGATCAATACTGTGACCCACCCCCCCACACACACACAACAGCCGTCATCTGCCTGCATGCTAAGCCCTCCTCAAACGGGGTCTGGCCTAAATTGCATTAACCCCTGGGGGATGCTGTGAGGACCCCTTTATTCAGATAAGAAAACTGAGGCCCATGTTTATTCATCTGAGGTCACACAGTATGAGACACAGCTGGCCTTCTAACTGGGATCCTCACCACTTTCCTGCACTACCACTTGGAGAAGGATTTCCAGAGCCTAAGTAAGGGAGGACCCAGCTCAGCCGGGAGGCAGCTAGAATTCCAGACACAAGCTTGGGTCTCCGAAGAAAATGCAAATCCGCCAGGCAGAGCAAGAGGTAGGTATCCTGGGCTGAAAGAACCGGCCTTGCAAAGAGCTGGAGACTTCAGACCCCTGCCCACGTATGAAGCAGAGCAGGATGGGGCTGAAAGCTGCGTGAGGCAGTCCCAAGGCTAGTCATGCCAGGCCAGGGGGGCCTGATGCCGTGCCTACGAGCAAGGGAGGGCACGCTTTAATGACCCTAGGGCAGGGACTGGCCCCAACGCAGGGAAACTGGGACTGAGAGACTGGAGAACAGAGCATAGTTGGCATCCTGGTGAGGGACAAGTGGCCCTGTCAGCTTGAATCCAGAGAAGCAGGACATGTCCTCCTGGCTCTCCTAAGCAGAAACCCTCCCATCTGAACCAAAAAGCCAGGGAATGACCGAGAGCTAGGTGGGGTCCAGGGTGAGCCAGGCATGTGAGGGAAGGCCAGGGCTAGACCCCTGGAAGGACTTCCAAAAAGGTGGAGTTGAGGTTCTGAGAATCAGGGAATGCTCGAGAAGGAAAGTGCCTCTGACACGTCTCACACATGTGGACAAGGGAACAGACCCTCCTACCATAGATCTTTCTCCCTGGCCGCCACCGCACAGAGCCTGTCCTAGGCACCCCTCCCAGGAAACACAGCATCTGGCCCCTAACCTCTCCTCTCCCAAGGTGAGCCTAATTTTTTCCCTTCCGTGGATTCAGGTCATTGCTCCCTGTCCTCTTCTCTCCCAGGCGCCGCAGAATGTGACTAATTCCCTCCCTTCATTTACAGGTCCTGTTACCTGGGAGGTATTTATAGCCACAGCCTCCTTCCCTCCCCTACACCTCAGCTGCTCTCCCCCCTAGGCCATCTCTCCCCACTCAGCCAAACTTTGCCTCCACTCTGAGCCTAGGTCTGCCACCTCCTGCTGGCCCTCCCACACCTCAATCCTCCTCACAGCGGGGGAGGGGGAGGCTAGCTTTGACTAAGTGGGGGGAGCACCCCAAACGGCATCTAGAAGAGGGCCACCATTGACTAGCTTCTCTGTAAAGGCACTGATACTATAAGTAGGTAAAAATGATTGGGTGCTTGCTGTGCACCAGGTGTTAATTATTCCCCCTAGATTGCAGATAGACAAACGGAGGCTCAGAAAGGCCACAAGACCCTACTTAAATCCTCAGAGAGGAAAAAGGGGACTCCTACAGAGCCACCCTCACAACCATGCCTGATGTGTGAGACCATTGTCCTGAGTGGGAGAGGGGCATGACGGCTGTGGGAGCACAGAGGTGTCTGACCACAACACGTCTCACAAAGCCAGCAGAGTCCCCAGCCACAGACTCAGATGATCTGCCCAAGCATTGTCAGGAAACAGCATCAGTCAGATGCCACTCCAAGACACTAACTGTCACACATACAGCCCTCCTCCAGGAAGGGTCACTGACGAGTAGATGTGGGGCCACAGATGCAGCCAGGGACAGAGAAGGGAGCCCTGTGTCCACACAAGATGACTGATGGGAAACTACTCCAAACGGAAGCCAGTCAGCCCCCGCGAGGGACCTACAGGCATACAGAGCTGAAGCAGGCTCTTGCCTTTGCTCACTCGGTCTCACAACTGCCCTGAAGCCCTTTAAATGCTGGGAAGACTGAGGTCAAGAGAGAACACTCAGGTCCTTGGGCCAGAAATCCTGCAATACTGATGAAGTGACTTCACCCAGACTGCTAGGAGACAAGAGGGAATGAAGGAGGGGGCTGAGTTCAAATCCCAGCCTTGTCCTTAGGAGCTTGATGATGACGGGCAAAGGATTTCACCTCTCTGTAAATAAGGCTGACATTACACTTCATTCACACATAGTGGGCAGGTCTCCTCAGCTCAAGAAGCTGAGCACAGTGCCTGGCACATGGAAGGAGCTTCATAAATGTGAACAGGTAAAGCTGAGGTTTGTATGGTTTTTTTCCTTATTCTTTCTCAGATCTGAGCAAAAGGACCATTTCTCTTCCCTGAGACAGGGCATCCTGAGGATGAGGGCTGTGATCCACTAGCAGCCTAACACTCAGGTCTTTGGGACCAGGGGCTCCCCAGCTGGCTGCTACTAGCATCACGTCCACCATGGGCACTGTATCTTTCTCTGTGGCTATAGCCCTGTCAGCACACACCCGGCTAGGCTTTGGGTTCTTGTTTTGGAGAGCTATCCCTTCTCATTGCCACAAAGCCTTGAGGGGAGGACCCCCTGGATCCAGAAGCTTCCATGGTACCTCTCCTTGCTTACCTCCCCCCCACCATGGGATACCAGGAGCCAGCTGGGATGAAGACAGACACTGAGTCATTCTGATTCCTGCGTCACAGAGCCAGATCCAGGGGCCGCTTAGCCAGCCCCTCCCGGAGGCACATCAGGGCAGAGCCAGGACTCTGGGACTTTCCTGACTGAACCCAGGACTGAGTGTGGCAGCATCAGGAGCCAGACTCAGGCAGGGAAGTGGGGTTGGAAATGTAGGTAAGGCTTTAGCGACCGCCCCTGAACAGCACAGGAAGAGACAGGGAGCAGGGCCTGCTAGTGCAGGCCTGTAATCCCAGCATTCTAGAAGGCAGAGGCAGGAGGATTGCAAGTTTGAGCCAAGTCTGGACAACTTAGCGACTTAACCCCGTTTCAAAATCAAAAATGGTCAGGGAACACAGTTCAGTGCAAAGGCCCTGGGCTCAATCAACACCCACTATCACACACACACACACACACACACACACAGAAAGGGACATGGGCAGGTAGCTGTAAGCAATCCTGTGTATCTGGCCTGCAGCCAGGTCTCCACCACCCTGGGAGAAAAGGAGCCCAGCCCAGTTTATAAACTCAGAGGCTGCAGACTCAGAGAGGTCTCATTAACTGTCAGGGGTCATACAGCAATGCCTGCTTAAATGCCCACAGTGCCTGATCACCATGTCCTGAGCACATGGCCAGGCTCAGGGTTCCAGGAGGGGGCGTGGGAGCAGTCAGCAACCCTGCTCACACTGGTGGGCAGCGGGTAGACCAGGCAGTGAGGAACTGAGGACAGAAGGTCAAGGAGCAGCAGCACACGTGAGGCACTCTGGGCGACAGGACACGGCCACGGCCTGAACATCAGACGCCCAACTCCAGTCTGGCCGGCCCGCTTGTGTGTGACCTTGGGCAAGGCCTCACCTCTCTTTGAGGTTCAGTTTCCCCTCAGTTTTCATCGTGGAAACTATGAACTTTAACATTCTCCCTTTCGGCTTCAAGTCAGGCATCCCCAGGCACACAAGAAGGCCAACAGACCGAGGGGCCCGAGAGGGGTCTGTGCCCAGGTGGCGTCTCCTCCCCACCCATGGCACACAGGGTCCTCGATGAAGAAACACGGTGTATACAAATAATTAAACGGAAGAATTGGAGTGATTAGGGCAGATGATTATTGTCAAATTATGATTTATCTTGTAGTGGAATTAGTATTCC
The DNA here is from genome assembly GCA_004027205.1 of Ctenodactylus gundi. Lineage (NCBI taxonomy): Eukaryota > Metazoa > Chordata > Mammalia > Rodentia > Ctenodactylidae > Ctenodactylus > Ctenodactylus gundi. Next base: position 263,697 of record PVKB01001854.1, read on the forward strand.
CCCAAAGGGCCCGGCGTGGCGCGGCGCCCGCCACGGCCCGTGATTAATCGCCGTCTCCAGAAGGTCACCTCCAGCCACTGCAGATTAACTCAGTGGGGAAACTTCTTTCCGTAATTCAAGCTGTTGTTCCCACAACCTGTCATCCGCCTCGGAAAAGGACGATTTCGTCAGGGAGCCCAGGGCGGGGGCTAGATGGCTCCCGGGCCCCTCCCGGCTGCAGACATGATATATGGTGCGTCCCGACACGGGTGACCGCAAGGGGGGGCAGCGTCCGCCGTGGGGTGGGCAGCAGGAGGCAGGAGTAGGGGGAAGGTGGGGAGCGAGGCACCGCCAAGCAGAAGTAGGCTGCGAGGGGAGAGCGCGCGGGCGGTGGCAATTAGGAAGAAAATTGGATTTTTCAGCGTCCAGAGGCAGCTGGGATCTGCAGTGTGCAGTGCGGCCCGACCCCCCCTTCCCACACACACAGGCACCCAGCTCCAGACAGGCGGGGACTTCCCAAGAGACAGGGAGGACTGGGGCACTGGACTTCCTTCAGGAAGACAGATGTAGAACAAGCCCTGGGCAGGGCAGAGTTGGGTCCTGGGCCGGGCAACCCCGTGCCACTCCAGGTCGCCCCTTCAGTACCACCCAGAGCATGGAATGTGAGCACGCAGAAGCCCCGCCCAGGCAGGCAGACCCTAGCTGGGCCTCAGGCTGGGCACTGCAGTGACCCCCAGGGGCAAGAAGCCACCCCTAGGTGAAAGCAGCTTTCCTGTCCTAAGTGCCGGAACCAGAATCCCATGTCCCCAGCGGAGGCACTGCCAAAGCCCTTCCCCTGTCACCTGAGGCTGCTAACCACCATCACCTGTCTGGCAACCCAGACCAGATCTGAGAAGGAAGCGACAGCTCCCTGGCCTATCTCCCTGTGTTGGAGAAGACCAGACACAGAGCCCTCCCTGCGTCCTCCCTCCAGGCTCTAGTCCCCTCAGCTCCCTGGGTGGAGGGAGGGGCTCCTAAGGCATGAGTCCTCCTTCTCCCCTACTTCATGTATCTGCCATCCGGCCAGCAGAGAGGTGTCGTGTGTCCATACTACAAATGAGGGGACTGAAGCAGGGGTGACTTCCTGCTCTGACGCTGCCCTGGCTGCCCAGCACTCTCACGGTGCCCTCTGAAGTCCCTGGAGGCTCTGCCCTTTCGGGGCCCAACTGCCCTTTCCAGCCTAGCATCTCTAGAAACACTTGCTGTGCGCCATTCTTCTGGGCCTTCAGTATTCAAACATTCCTGAAATATGCTTCCTGTCCCCAGCTTTCAACCACTGAACTTCTCCTTCTCTTTCCAGCTCATTTGCACCCCCAGGAATACAGGATGTTGCCAAACCCAGGGATAACCCTTTGTGGGAGAGATGCTTGCCCAGCCTCCTTCACCAGACTGGGCACTCTCCAGGATCCCCCATTCACCTGCCCAGCAGTGCTGACCAACCCTGTCTGAGGAGCTACTCCAGAAACCATCATAAGACAGCGGGGGAGGGAGGGGGGATTCACCATTCTCATACTCCCCACGTCCAACTCCCCACTTGCCAGAGCCCAGGACTGAAGCACAGGGGTAGAGGACAGACGTGGAGGCCCCTGCTGGCTGGCGCCCTCGAGGTCTGGAGGCTTGTTTTCAGTGGAGAACAGAAGCATGTATTATGTATACCGTGGTTTGCTCAGAACATTCTTGGGTCTGAGATATTTAGAGTTGTGAAGACCCAGCACTATTTGAGAAAGAAAACTCCATTGCTCTCCTTCCCAAGGGTGGGGTGAGGAACAACTCTCTCCAGAATCACTGGGGCTAGACACTGGCATTTTCTTTTGGGACAGAAGGGGACTTCTCCATCATTTTCGGAGCAGATACTGTTCCCCCTCCAGTGTGACTTCCGCTTATACTGCGTCTGTCATTCACCCTCTGCTGCATTCACACAGAGTCTTCAAGGACAAGTTCAAGAAACCCATTCACCCATTCTATAGACGCAAAATCAAGCGGTGGCACACGCCTGTCATCCCAGCACTCAGGAGGCTGAGATAGGAGGATTGGTGAGTCTGAGGCCAGCCTGAGCTATGTAGTGAGTTCAGGACCAGCGTGGGGACTACAGAGCAAGACCCTGTCTCAACAACAACAAAAAGAATCAAACTGGGGAGGGGGAACTGACCTGCCCACAGCCACAAGCTAGAAGAGGTAGAGGTGGTTCTAAGTATGGGAAAGTGATTTCTGACCTGCTCCCCACTGGGCCCACTCTCCAAAGCCTTAGGGATCCCCCACACAGTGGCTCCAAAACCTTTACCACCCTCCTTCCCCAGATTCAGGTGGGGTGGGAAGAAGGCAAGTGGCTTGAATAAGGATCTTCCTAGGGCAGCACTCACTTCCTGCGAGCCCTGGATCTGGTTCCAGTCCCAGGCAGTCCCCTCGCCAGCATGGAACCCTGGGCAGGTCGCTTTCCTCTCTGTTCCTCTGTTTTCTCATCTGTAAAATGAGTTTCAGCCTCCTAGGGCTGTTATGTGGATGAGCGCAGCCGTATCTGGCCTGGCAACTAGAAGTGCCCAGAAACACGCCTATGTGGGGTTGTTTCATCACACTCATTACCTGGCTAACCACCGGGAAGTGGGAGCGGAGGTGGGAGGAGTCCTGGTAGCATTTCCCAGAAAAGGAAAATCAGTCAGTGCACATCTTCCCGCAGACCAGGACCTCACCAGTTAAGTTGTCCTTCAATTAAGATTCTGTCCTCCCTCCACGAGCAGGAACCTCCATTGCTCCCTGCCTAGGGAATTCAGCACAAAGGCTTAAACAGGCCAGGTCTGCCCAGTGCCTAAAATACCTATCGGCTCCTGCGTCGCGCTGCCTTTGGCCACGCTGGGGCCTCTGCTCAGGATGCCATTCCTCTGCTACCTCTCCACGTCTGTTATTAAAATATTTCAAGGCCCCGCCTGAAGGCCATGCCCTTCGGGAAACTCGTCCCGCGCTCCAGCCCCTGGTGCCGGTGCCCGCTGGGCCCGCATTCGGGTCACTGACGCCCCGCCCGGCCGCGGGCCTGCGCGGGATCCGCCGTGGGCGCCCGTCCGGGGGGTGCAGCCCGCGCCCCGCCCCGCGGCCTCGCGTCGCGGCTGGCTTTGATCCGGCGGCTCCGAGCCCCAAACCTGATTGGCATCGAATTACGCCGTTCGGCGGAGGGAGATAATGGCGGGAGGCGCGGCAGACATGAAAGGGGGGGCGCCGCGGCAGTCCGGGCCGTTGTTAATGACCCAATAAAAAGGAAGAGGGGGAGAAATAGCCTCCCGCCCGTCCCCGCCCCCAAGACCGCGGCCGGTGCACACAAAGCGCCGCCGCCGACTCGGAAATTACCGCGGCTCAGCCCAGCGCAGCGTGACCGGCGCGGGGTGGGCTCACCTGGCGGCGCGGGAGGGGCGCACGGGGATCTGCGGGGACGCGCCGCGCGAGCGCGCGCCCTCCTCCCGGCGTTCGAGTCCTTTTTGTCGTGGACTTTTACGTTGTGATTTAAAATATAAATATGTTGTTTTTCCCGCTGACTGAGCGGTTGTTTTTGAAATCTTAAATCCCGTGCCCACCCTAGTGCGGGTCAGTCACACTAGCACCACTTAGGCCCGAGGGCAGGGTGTCATCATACACAGCCTCACACAGTCACACTCATCAGACACAGTCACATCTCAAGATACTTTTGGGGTTTATGTGTGTTTTAGCGGGTGGGGTGTTTGTTCGGTTTTGGAATTTTTTTGTTTTATTTTGTTTTTGGAAACAGGTCCTGCTCTATAGTTCAAGCTAGTCCTGAACTCATTGTGTAGCACAGGCTCGCCTTGAATACAAAGCAAGCCTGCCTCAGCCTCACGGGTGCTGGGATTGCAGGCATGTGCCACCATGCTTCTGTGGTGCTGGGGAATCGAACCCAAGGCCTTACACTAGCTAGGCAAACACTTTTAACACCTGAGCTATGCCCTCAGCCCTAAAGACACTGTTGGAAACACACAGAGCCACATAGACACACTCCTACCAAGCTGCTCACACAGAGATGCACCCAGAAACAGGCAAAAACTGTGAAAAGTATGCACTGGGATGTGGCTCACTGGGACAGTATTTCACTAGCACATGCAAGGCCCTGGGATCAACCCCAGCACTGCCAAAAACAAACTCACAGAGACAGAGCACACAGAACATACAGAATGATACACCCTGAGATCTGTAGATAAACACCAGCATGCAGAAATACAGGGACAAGCACAAGCCTACATGGAGTTCCAAAGGCATCCCACACATACACACAGGCCCCCACACAGTGACACATATGTCCAGGCACGCCCTACACAGAGTCTCTGGGACACACTCCATAAGTCCTCCACGACACCCGTTCCACACCCCCACTCACACATGTTCAAGTGCGGGCCCAGTGAGTTCTTCAGATAGCCAACTGCTGGGCTGACACACAGCAGAGACGAGGTGGTATCTCTGAGTCACAGAGCCCAAGATCAGCCTACCTGCCCCAACACACAGTGGGGAGTGTGTGGGTGGAACTGCCAGGGCAGGTGGCATAAATTGTCAGAATCTCAGTTTGAATCATCTGTAAAATGGGTTTTGAGTCCTCCCCCACCGCCTTATCAGAGGCTCAGTAGGCAAGCAGTGAATGTTGGCTGCTGATAACACACAGACTCCCTTAGGCACAGCACAGCAACCTAGTGGTGCATACCTCATGCTGAAACCTAACTCCAGTTCTAGGCAAGGAGGGGCGAGACCCCCTCTCCCCTGGCAAAGCTGGAGCCTCTCTTGTTCCAAAATGCACGGCCGGCAGAGCACTAGGGATCCTACAGGAAAGATGGGACTCTAGTGGGATCTGGCTCTGGGTCAGGTTAGACATGATTTGCTCTGCTGAGCTCAAATTCCAGCTCTACTTTGAACCAGCTGTATGTCCTTGGGCAAAGACCTGGCCTCTCTGGGCTCTGGTTGCCTTTGCTGTCCAGTGGGTTAGTGGTATTAGCACCCAACACCAGAAGCTGCTGGGAAGATGAAGTGACTAACTATACAGCTAAGCTCCTAGACATGGCTAGAACTCTGGTCTGTGCTAGGGTCAGAGGTGAGGGGTCAGGATGCACACTCCCCACACTAGGACAAAGGCCGTCCCTGCAACTCCTTAGGTGAACAAGGGGTCTTTATGAGCCAAGCCACAAGGCCTAATTAATACAGTTAATCACAGGCCCAGCCGAGCCATACTAGCCCTGGGGATAGCTGGGAAGGGAGGTCACAGTCAGCTCAGTTACCCAAAAGGATAGACAGGAAATGAAGTCCTTGGTGGCTTTCCCCTTTCTCTGCCCTGAACCCAGGCTTTCCTTCCCCTGTTAATCAAAGCTCACTGTCCATTCCCAGCTCACTGAGGTAGTCCTTTCTCATGTCTAAATCCAGTTTCTCCTGATGCAGCTGAGGAGACATATGGGATCTGCAGCCCGGTCCTACTGCCCCTAACCAGGTAAGTTAGAAAGGCCGTGATCGCTCTCCAGATGGCCGGGCTGGCTAAGGATGAGTTTGATGGTGGTGGTGGTGCATCTGGGTTGATGCGTAACCTTTGCAAGAGCTCAGTCTCTGGCCCTGAAGAACTGCAAAAATGAAGGAAGGGGCTGGTGGCACACAGGCCCCCTTCTCTCTCAAAGGGGCCCATTTGTGTGACCCTGTGCAGTGGCGGGGGGTGCAGAGGGCCATGGGCTCTGGCCAGGGTTGCAGCAAGAGGGGGCAGCCCACGCAGGCAGGGGCGCTGCTGCGTTATAAATCACCCTCAACTCAATTAGAGCCTGTGAAAGGTTGTGCACACCCAGCAGAAAGTGCTGGGCTTGGCGGCCAGCCAGGTCCCTAAGGGGGGCAGGGTGAGCGCTGGTGTGTGCCTGTGTGTGTGTGTGTACCTCACTGTGCAAATGTGTGTGTGTCCTTGTGGGTGTGTGTGTGCCATTTGTGCCTGTCTGCTCTACGCATGCAGAGGACAGTGAGCACACATGCCTATAGACTCCTGGAAGTGTGGTATGCTTGCTCATCCTGCATGGTATCCTGGGGCATGTCTGCTGTGTGTGCCCTGTGTGTGCGTTGGTTGGCTATACTGGTGGTCTGTGGATTTGACTGTGAGTATGTGCACGGCTAACTCTCTCTGTCTGCCTCGGTGCTTGCCTCCTTCCCGGGGTGTATTCAGGTGTGAGTATATATGTTTGTGATGGTCATGTGCATGGGCCTGCCTCTCTGTATGCCAGGGTGATGAGCTGAGCTGGATGCATGGATGGGGGTGGAGGGGTGCTCCTGGGCAGGGGGAAGCTCTGTGAACTTAGGGAGAGGCGGAAATAGAAAGAGATATGGAGAGAGTTGTAGGCAGGCAGAGAGAAAAACAAGAGCCAGTGAAGGCCAGCAGGCAGAGACAGCGACAGGTATGGGGGACCATGCTTTCAGGAGCGGATGGCGAAGGCTGTTCAGAAGGCCTGCCAAGACTGGCTACCTCCCTCCTTGTTGAGAGGCTGGACACCAGCCATGCCAGGTAGCAGCTGACCTAGGGTGGCCCAGAAGCCACCCTGGAGGTCAGCCCTCCTGACCTCTCCAAGGACAGTGGGCTCCACCTCTGCCTCTGGATTATCTCCTTGCATCCTCACAGGCGCACTAGGGAACAGCTCCTGTTACAATTCCCCGTTGCAGATATGGAAACAGAGGCTCATTGGCTTATTCTCAGCTAATAATTTTAGAGCCAGAGTCTAAACTTGGGTCTGCATAATTCCAAAGTTCTTGCCACATTCATTGTTGTTTCCCTAGGGGCCCAGAGAGCCACGTTCAGAATGGTGAAGGAGGTGGGAAGAGAGCCTGTGTGAGTATGTGCAGGTGGGCACATATGTCTTCTCATCTGCCTGAGACCTAAACCCTAGGTTGCTGTACCCCCAGGGGCACAGCATATCTTAGATGCTAAAGAAATGTCCAAATAGGGACCAGAAATAGCTGGCAGGGGCATGGGTGGAGGGTACCAGGTACCTGTGAGCCATCGATGGATACTGGCCTGTGCCTTCCTCTCAAGGAGAAGGTGCTGGGGCTGGGATGTAGCTCAGTCTAACTGCTTGCCTTAGCATGCATAAGGCCCCAGGTTTGATTATCCCGCACCATATTTTTAAAAAATAGTTAAAAAGGGGTATCCCCAAGAGATGTGGGGAGTTGGCGCTGAGGTATTCTCAGAGCCAGGGTGGACTCTGCTTTGTCTTTACCCACACCCAGAGGTGCAGACTATTATGTCATATTTGTCCCTCCTTACAAGCCACAGACAGAAACTTTCAGACTCTCCCATGCTCCAGGAGCACTTGGGATCCCAAATTGGGGTCCCTGTGGAAGAGGCCTACACAGGCGCCATTAACCAGGAGCCAAACAAGGACATCCGATATAGTTTCCCCTATCCATAATGCCATTTCTTTGAGAAAGAACAGGAGAGGACTTAAACCACTTAAGCCAGAAGGATGCAGCCATCCCAGGCCCCACACCATCAGCCTGCCCCTGACAAAGAGCGGCATGTAAATCCAAAAGAGTTTCAAGGGCTGGGATGTAGCTCAGTGGTAAGACAACTTGCCTAGGAAGCACAAAGTCCTGGGTTTGATCCACAGCACTACATAATAGCTGGGCATGGTGGTGCACCCCTGAAATCCTGGTACTCAGGAGGCCAAGGCAGGTGGATTGCCTTGAGTTCAAGGCTAGCCTGGGCTACCTAGTGAGTTCAGGACAAATTTGGACTACAGAGCAAAGCCCTGTCTCAAAAAAGGGGAGGTTTCAGCTTTTCTCCTGTCCCAGACACCCAAATATCACAAAAGGCCTCCTTCCTTGGTCTCCTAGTAGACCCCTCCCTGAGCCACCATCCCACCCATGACTACATTCTGCTCCCATGTACTGGCCATGTGCCAGGGACAGGAGCAGGATGGGCCCCCTTGGAGGGCACCCTCTAGGAGGAAACCAAGCTGTGTGCCCAATCTGTGCCCTGCTCTTCTGCAGGCCCCCACATCTGGAACCATTTCAGGCAGGAGAGGTGCACTGCAGCTGAGCTGCCTCTTCTTTGATGTGGGGCAGTGGGGGAAGGTCGTGCCCTTTAGGGGAGCTGGAAGTCACAAAGCATAGATAGCACCACTCCTGAGGTTAGGAAAAGATGGGCAGTGGGAAGCACAGGACTGGGTGGGTCTGGGGGTGAGGAGGAAGGGATGAAGTATTTGTGTCATGATGTTCAGCACCAGAGGAGCAGGGTCTCCAATCTCTGGTCTCAGAGGCACCTGCAAAAATGTTGCAATGGATGACGGACAAAATGCTGCAGGCCTGAAAAAAAGGAACCATACTTCCTGTTGCTAAGCTTCAGTTTCCCTATTGCTAAACTGGAAGAGACCCGTGGTGAGTAGATGGCTTAAGACAGGCTCAAAATGTAACTAAGAGAATCAGTAACACTCAAGATGGGCAGTTAGCTAGCTGCTACTGTTGTTATTATCATTATTTTGTTTAAAACACAACTGCTTTCCATCAAAGCTGCCATTCGGCTGAAGAGACCAGTGATCACACCCAAATCAGTCAGGAAAGGTGGAGCGATACATTGGAATATTTAGAGAGGAGGATTAGCTAGAGAGTCAGAAAAAAGTTTTCAAGGAAAGTAGCCTGTGGCTTATCTTTAAATATAAGAGAAGCAAACAACCCAGAGTGGTGGGCAGAGGGCATTCCAGGGAGCAGACAGGCTTGTGGGAAGGCCTAGAGACAAGCTACAAAAGCGTGCCCTGCAACCCAGAAGGCCTGAGTATGTGAGGACAGAAAGCCAGCTAGCGTGGGTTGGGCTTTCCCATGGGCTTGGCTTACTCTGGGGAGATAAATGAAGCGAAAGATAGGATCCTAACTGCCGCCTCTAGGGTAGGAATCTGCCCGGAGGCCCACTGGGCCACCTGCACTGCATCCCAACCCAAGCTGGGAGGGTCCGCAGGAAGCCGCTGACACCCACACCCATGTATTTCCTCCACCCAGGGCTCGGAGAAATCAGGTTGCTGCTCTCTCCTCCCTTTATTTATTCCTTGTTTTTTCCCCCCTTTTCGGGAGACGATAATTATTCAGATCATCGCGGTGATTTACTCGGCAATCAGAGCCGCTCGATGCGGTGGCCACGGAGCTGAGACAGACGAGCATCGCCAAGGAGGCCGAGGCCGGGGCTCAGCCCCCTCCCTCCCTGTCTCCCACCCGCCCGCCTTTGTTCTCTTCCAAGTCGTCACCCGCGCTGCGGGCGGGCAGTGGGGGCGCCCACCCGCGCGGACACAGCAGCAGACGGGGGGCCTTGGGAACCACTGTGGGCACGTGTGCGTGTCCCAAGGAGAGGACTGTGGGGGCCCGTGTGTGGCTGGATGCCGGGCTCAGAATGGTGTGGCACGTTTGCGCGTGGAGGGAGGGAGCGGTCAGGTGTGTAATTGGGAGATTGCACCTGTGTGCTTACCGGGGGCCTGGGGTACACCAGCCTCCGCAGGCTTGTTCAGAAGTGCAGTGGGCAGGTGCCCAAACGTAGATATTTTAGGCACACAGCGGGGAGAGGACGAGGGTTGGAACTCCTGTGCTGAAGCCGTTTGAGGCATTCACCGAAGGAGCCCGGGAAAGGTTCTAGCTTGGTCTCTGATCGCGCCGGGTGGGAGAGGAGGGGATGATCAGCTCAGACCCAGGTCTCCAGGGTCAGCGCTGGGGCCCAGAGGTCACGTGGACATCGGTGCGGCGGCGTTCGCAGGCGAGTGTACGCACGTGTCTCCAGACCTTCGCCCCCTCCTGCCTGCGGGCTGTCGCGGTGACGGTGACCTCATTACCGCCTCCGCAAAGGCCCCTTGAAATCCCGGCGCCTTCGCATTTGGCTGCTCTAAGTGATGGGAACGGCCTGCGCTTCCTGATCAATCGCTTAAAATTCAGGGTCGGCTCGCTCGCGGGAGAGGGCTGCCTGCCAGCCCCGCGCCCCGCGCTCGCCGCCTCCCCCCACACCCTCTCCTTGCTTTGGGGTGGTGGTGGGGAGCTGCGATGCTGTCGTATTGGAAAACATCCCCGCGCTGGCTGGGGGGCCCGGTGGGGCCAGCGCTGGAAGCCGTTCCACTCGAGCAGATGGCTGTGAAACTTTGGCGGAGAGATAAATTGGGTCTGACGGCGTGAGGCCGGCTCACAGATGGGCGGGATTCTCACGCCGGCCCCCACGTCCGGCCCGGCCGCAGGCAGGGCCCGGGCTGCTCAGAGCCCCCTCCGGGCACCCGCCCGGGCAGCGCGAGCATCCACGGGGCTGCTTCTCCTCCAATAGCCTCCCCAGGCCAAGGGCGACCCCGTCGCATGCCTTCCGGCCCCCGATCTCCCCCGAGACGAGCCCCTAGGGAGGGGCGGCCCCCAGCGCCCACCCAGTCACCTCCGCCAAGCTGGCAGCTGGGCTTTCCCCCTCCTCTGCCATCCGCAGAGGCCCAAGGCGTGAAGGTTAACAGCTGTGGGGGTGGGGGGAGGCCGCGGCTCCCCCTCGCGCCCCCTGTCGGCTGCGGCCCCGCCCACCTGCCAGCCCTAGGGATGTCGTAAACAGGGCTGCGAGGCTAGGGGGGGGGCTGGGGGCGGGAGAGAAGAGAGAGCCAGACAGACAAAGAGAGAAAGCGCAAATGAGCAAGAGGCAGGAGAGACCAAAGCAGGGACCCGGGGGCACAGGCAGGGACAGGCAGGGAACGAAACGGAGATGGAGAGATAGACACAGGTACCCACACAGAGAGAGCCGGGCGGGAAAACTCCCAGCCGGGTGGACACACGATGAAAGGGAAGGACACGAGCAGGGCTGGCCTCGAGGCCCGGGCGGCTGTGCAGGGTGGGCGCAGGCTGAAGCTGGGGAGCCGGATAGACCCCGGGCGGCCTCCATCACACGGCGAGGCGGAAGAGTGTCATTGTTCCTGGCCGCGCCCTAGATCCCTTAAGCCATTTCCCCTTCTCGGTTTCCCCGCGAGTGCCGGGTAACTGGAATGGCGGGGGCCGGGGGCTGCGCGGCCATCACTCTGCCGCAGAGCCGGCCCTGTCTCCCCCGCGCATGAGTCCGACCGGCAGATATCGATCCCGCCCAGCCAAGCTCAATACCCACGGCCTGCAGCCCGCTCCGCTGCGGCCCTGCAAGGAAAGGAGGGGTCACTTGCCAAGCCACCCCCGCGGGTATTCGGCGCCAGAATGAACCCCTCAGGACGGGGTCAGGGCGGAGCACCGGCCCCCGCCTGTCCTCGTGTCGCCCCACTTGGCAGGCCAGGCAGCCTGAGGCTGGGGAACGGCCGGGTTGACCCCTGCCCGGCCTCCTGCAGGGCGCGCGGGGCCAGAGGGAAAAATATTCTCCGAGTTGATGAAGTTGAAGTTTTGTAAAGGGCGTGAAAGAGACAGCCAATCAGCGGACCGTTATTTACATGCGCTCTCTGATTGGCTCTCATAGTGCCTCTTTAGAATGTTACTTTGAAATCTTAAGAAAGCTAAAAGTCCCAGATACCGGAAAGCTCAAACAGAGCCCCTCCGGGTTTCATTATAGGGTGCTCCCTCCAGGCCAGCCTCTGAGGGGGGCGGGAAGCACAGATACACATGATCAACTCGAGGCTAGAGGAACAGAGGTGACGCCTGGCCAGAACCCAGGCAGCAGGTTCCACTCCACACTCCTCCATGTGCCCACCTCCTGATAGTCAGCCGTGAGGTCAGGGGGTCACTTCAGGCTGCAGGCTGGAAAGAGGAGCTCGATCTTGGCAAGCCGCAAAAAGCCATCCATTGGCCTAGAAGAGGATGATCCAATGGCTTGGGGTGCAGGGAGAATGTCACGATTCCAGTGTTTTCTGTTACAAGAACACTGTGGGCGGTGTCACCAAGCTCTGCAGGCCGGCAAATAATGCAGCTTCAGAGTTAAGCCCAGCTGGTTCCCCAGCTGACCCGCAGGCCATCCTGAGTTGAGATCATGTTTCCCATGACAACCTGAACAGACACACAGGAACACACAGGAGCCTGGTGACAGGCTGAACCCTCAGGGGTCTCGATGATTGGGTTTGCTTCATGCCAGGAGTGGGGACCAGGCCACTTTCAGCAGCCTCCCTCTGCCCCTGCATATACTCCTGGGCCCAAGAGGCCTTGAGTCACTCCTGGGGACAGCTAGGAGTAGAGAGCAGCTAGAAGTAAAGAGCCAGTTTCTGTCACGGGGCCTCTGCCCTGCTGTGCCCCCTCCCTCCCATGCTGGGAAAAGGGTCCCCTGGGGTTACCCTATGAAAATCTGGCCCACACTCTTCACCCAGGGCCCCTACAGAAATGACTCAGGATCATGGGGGTGTGGGTTTGTCAAAGGGTGGATGGAGAGGCCTGAATCTGTGGCTGAGGCTGAAGAGGAAGCCCCACCACTGCCTGCCTGTGACAAACTGGGGCACAGGTGGGAAAATTTTTAATCTTCCCCACCCCAGTTCTTTTCCAGAGACAGAGCCTGGAGACTCAGCTACATCATGAAATTTCATAGAGCCTCACCCAGAGTCTGACAGCATATGGGAAGGAAAGGCTGGGCCTGGAAGTCCCTCTCTGCGTGCAGCCGTCCCTGTGACATAGCCCTGTGGGACACTGGGCTACTGCAGTAGACATACCTTGTTTGCAGAGAATCAAACCTCACAGCCAATGGCCAGACAACAAAGGATTCCACCACCTGCTACCTTCCCGAGCTCAGCCTGCCAGTGACCCAACCTGCGTGTGAGTCTGGGTATACCTCATACATCTCTGAGCCCCAGGATTCCCTATGAGGCCATGCCCTCCTGAACCTATTTTTCCGAGTGGAGCAGCTGCAGAGAAATCCTAGAAGCAGTGGAAGAGTCCAAGAGGGGCCTGGGAGGGCCTTCTCCAAGCCCAGCTGGTTCAGCCTGTGGTCTGGGAGCTGAGCGGGGCAGGGACAAGACTGCCAAGTCCCACGGTTCTCACGAATTCACATAATCCCATCTCTCCTCCTGCTTCCCTGCCCACCTCATAAATAGCAGGAGGCTGGGTTGGAGCTGGGGCCGGGGCAAGAGCAGGGAGCTACGTGTGCATGCATGTGTGAGTGTGTGCATGTATACACACATGGGGAGGGCGTGAGAGCCTTTCCCCCACCCTGCCGCTGCCGCCAGGGCGCTCTGAGAAGCTGAGATAATCCCTCGCCATCTGTCTTGTGTTGCTAACCCGCTCAGCCGGACAGCTGCCCAGGCCACAGCTCTGCAGGCAGGCGGGTGCAGGGGAGTGAGGGGCACACAGGGAGCTAGCCAGCTCTGAGGACCAGGCAGCAGGAACACTCAGTCCTCTCCCCCTCAGAACACGTCCTTGCTATACAGAGGCACAAAGTGAGGTCAGAGAGGCTAATGGCAGGACTTCCCTGCTTCGGCTGCGGACCATGGGACAGAGCAGAGGCATGGAGAACACTCCCTGGGCCGGAGGCTGACCCTCCCAGAATGCAGGGGGACTGACAGAATGACCTGCGAGCTTACGTTCCCATGCCCCTCCAAATCTGTGTATAGACATCACTCTGACAGAAGGGGTACAGCAGGACAAGTCAGAGCTTCTGGGCTCAGAGCAGGAGGAAGGGCCAACCTAACGCTTCTCCAGCCTCAGCCGGCCAATGTCCCAGAGCCAGGAGGAGAAAGCAGGCTCAGAGGACACTTGATGGGTAATTGTAGTGTACAAGACTGTTATTCTGATGCAGAAACTGAGGAAAGGAACTTGTGCCGGCTCACCCCAGTGAGTGGAAAGGTTGTGACTTGGACCCAGACATCAATCTCCAGCAGGCCTGGTCTGTACCCTACCCTGAACAACCAAGTCCCTCACCCTGTCTCATCCCCCAGCTCTGCCCCTCATGGGGCTCTGAGGTTCTGCCAGCTAAAGCCAGGCAGTGAGACTCTCAGCAGCATGGCCCCAACGCAGTTAGGGGTACCAGCTGTGCCAAGCCGGGCCCACGGAAGGAGCAGGCCATGCAACTGAGCAGGGGCCCCATCTGCCCCGTTCCTGTCAGCCATCTTTTTCTTCTCTCACACAAGCAACATACTCACCTTCCATACTCACACAGATCACATGTGTACATGGTTACAGACGGGCAGATAAACACACATGGTAACACACACATAGTACTTGGGTTTTGTCTGCTTGCTTCTTTGTTTTTTGAATTAGGGTCTCACCCTGTACTACAGGCTGGTCCTGAAGTCACTATGTAACTCAGACTGGCCTCAAACTCACAGCAATCCTGCCTCAGCCTCCTGAGTGCTGGGACTTGACAGGCGTGAGCTACCATGCCCGCCTCTACACATAGTACTTGTAAACATAACTCACATTTACAAACATAAACTCACACAGACTCCCACACCAACACACAGACGTCAACACCTGCATCGAACAGACAGTCCTCCCCCACCATACTCAGTTGGGCTTCTAGTTCCCAAAACCCTTCTCCCCTGGTGCCCTGTCTTTCCCCCAACAGTGGAACCAGTGTGTAGGGCCAACGTGTAGGGAGGAGTGGGGTCAAGCAGACAGAGGTCTACCCTGTCCCTCCTGTCTGTGGGAAACAGCCTCCTCCGCACCTTAAGGCCTTGGGAGCTTCCCTTGATCACACATCCAAGAGAACAGTCCCCGCCTCCCACCCATAGAGGGCCCAGAACCTTTCAAGCCCAGGAAGAGCAAAGCAACCAATGGAAGGAAATGGCCTCTCTTCTGAGAGTCTCAGTGTGGCAGGAAATGCCACACCAGGATGGTCTGACTGGCAGTGGCCTGAGCTCCCACAGGGCAGCGGCCTCCAGGTGCTGCACACCCTCCTACCCAGGCTAGGCCGCTTCACCCTTGAAGCAAAGGCCGGTCTACCCTCCCTGTCCAGATCACCGCATCCACGCAAGCCGGAGGACGCCTCTCTAGCGGGGCACCCCCTACCTTGGTCACTCACACAGAATAGCATACTTGCACACTCACCTGCACAATCCTCACGCACCTATCACACTCTCGGCTGGTCACTCCCAGTCACACACATGCACTCCTACCCACAGGTCACTCTCACACCCCCACTCACGCTCAGTCACGCTCCCACCCACACCCTCATGCTCACGTGCTGCCACTCTGAGATCCGCACATAGCCACCCTCCCCACACGCCGTCACACACAGTCACGCCGTCCCTCGCTGCCGCCCTCTTACCTTCTCACACGCTCACTGTCACTCCTTCCCACCCGGCTGCACTATCACACTCACCCAGTCGCAGTCATGACCACACCTGCACAGGCTGCAGCCCTGCGGCCCTGAGGTCAGCGGCTCCCAGGAAAGGCTCAGAGGCTGCACTGACAGCCCGCTGTGCAGGGAGAGGAGAAGGGCTGCCACACAGGCCTGGAGGCTCCTGAATAATTCAGGGCAGTGGCGGCTGGGGTGGCGGAGGCCTGTCAGCTGCAGGGAGGAAAGTTGGTGGCTGGATTATTCTGGGAAGATGTTCCCAGGGCTGCAAGGCGAGTCTGTCCAGTTTGGAGGTTCCTGGAACTCACAGAGGATTTCTCGCCAGGGCCTTCTCTTTCAGTCCCCAGCATGAGCCTGCACTCAACAGGAATCACGGCCTCATTCGCAGAGAGGAAAACCAAGGCTCCAGGGACTTGCTCAAAGTTGCGGACAGGAGCCACCAGGGTCCTGCCTACACCCAGCCCCCACAACAATTGACAACAATTGAGGACACTAGAGTGTGATAAGTCCAGGAAGCACTCTAGCTCAGCGCCTGCACCTAGCAGGGGCTCAGTTGGCATGTTCCACATGCAGGCATGGCCCACGGGCAGCGTGGATGATCTGAGGCTGCGCTCCTAACTATTACAAAGTTATTAGAACTCCCGAGCCTCCCTCTGCTCATCTGTGATATGGGTGCCGAGCATACTGACCCATGATACAGTATTGGTAAGGACTGCCCGGGAAAACAGAGAAAAGTAGTTAGCATACAGTCTGCCTTGCAGCAAGGGCTCCACACTGCAAGTAAAATTTGGTGTATAGTCTCGCCACAAAGAGAGACAGACTCAAAACAGTGGTCTGTGTACACATGATCTGCTGTCTGCCTGGGAGTTGTCTCTGCTCTCCTTTGCTGTTGCCTCCTCTTCAAGGCCCAGGGCACCTGTCACCCCCTCCACAGCGGCCGTGGTCTCCAGCCAATCCTAGCACCCCCTCCCTGACCTCACCATCTTCTTGGCAACAGATCTGAATCTCCCACGGCCCTTACGGCCTTCTGTCTCCTATTTGCTGAGGTGGGCCCAGCTTTCCTCCTCTCAGGGTCTGCATACAGTTGGGACTCAAGTGCAGCCTGCAGTACTGACAGCCCTTTGCCGTGTCAGCACCCAGTTAGGGAGCATGGGTAGTTAAAATCAACCACTGAGATCATGGGTCTATTCTCTCTGCCAAAACAAAAAAGCCCAACCGGTCATGTCTACGTAAGCAAAAGATCAGTACGTGGCTGCTGCACCCAGAGGCTAGGAGTCAGGCTCCCAGCCACGTCCCTGATGTGAAAGGTCACTGGCCTGAGCCCTGGGGTACCTAAGCTTACAGGCAACGGGCACGTGACTGCTGTGCCACTGGGAAAAAGAAAGCACTCTGTCCCCAGAGCCCCGAGCCCTGAGGAGATTATGGAACATCCCCCATCTTTGATTCAAAATAAAAACCACAGTAAACCCTAGACCCGAAACTTGCACGTCGGCTGAAATTAAAATAGCTTCTTGCTACGTTTTCTGGTTTCAGGATTGCGGATAAGCGCAAGGCAGCTGAATCAGGCAACGGCCTGTCTCTCCACTTCGCTCTGTTGTCGCCTCTGCTTCCCTGAGGCCTTAGCACGCAGCCTGGTCCCCCCTCTGCGGCATCGCCAGCCGGGCCCCCCACACACACAAGGCTCACCCCTCCTCAGGAAAGCAACCAGGCCCGCACACCCTCATGGTTCTTGTGGACTTGAGTGAGGGAGCAAGACCCGGGCCAGCCTAGGCCAAGCTGCCCCCCTCCCCAGGCCTCTCTGCCACCTCTCCCCACAGGTTTCCAACACCCCCAGCCCCTCCTTCTTATGGGGAACCTTGCGGCTGGGCCCGTGCCTGCGGCGAGTCTCACCCCAGTATTATTTTAGTCTCAGACAGACACGAGGCAGATGGTGACAACATCCCTTCCCCGCTCCCCACTGACGAGCCGTTGCCGCCCTGAAGCCTCAGGGTTCTTCTCCCTCAGGAATATTTCAGTCCCGACTCGGTGGCTAAATGTGGCTGCTCGTGTGAGACAAGCTCACATCTGCGCCTCCTCCTCCCTACCCCCTGCCCATCTCCTAGGGCTGAGCAGAGAGCCTGGGAGGTCTTGCCCACTTCCAGTTCTGCCCTAACCGTCTTAGTGTATGCCAGGCACTATGCCATGAGCATGCTACCCCAGGGAGGGGGGTAGGGACTGTGCCCATTTTACAGATGAGGACGCTAAGGCTCAGAGAGGAAAAGGAGCCCAAGCATAATACGGGAGGAGAAGAGACAAAAGGTGTTCCCTCCCCACACCTCCATCTCTACTCTCCCACCTCTGTGCCCTCTCCAGGCAACCGTCCTGCATGGCAGAGCTCCAAGGACCTCACTGTAGTTGGTGTATCTTCCATGCTGCTTCACCCAACAGCATGGGGGACAAGGGGGGTCTAACCCTATCTGCGGCCCCTTGGCTCAGCTAGGTTGGGCAGGCACTGTGGGCACATGGGCTGCCACTGTAAGAATCGAGTACAGATTGGAGAGGTGTAGGGACAAGGTTCTGCC
Organism: Ctenodactylus gundi; assembly: GCA_004027205.1. Classification (NCBI taxonomy): domain Eukaryota; kingdom Metazoa; phylum Chordata; class Mammalia; order Rodentia; family Ctenodactylidae; genus Ctenodactylus; species Ctenodactylus gundi. The sequence goes on from PVKB01001854.1 coordinate 281,460, forward strand.
ATGAGACAGGCCAGGCTTCAAATCTCAACTTCCAGTGACTTTAGACAAAACAATATCCCCTAAGGATCTGTGTGAGAGCAGCACTACTCTTACCACACCTGATTCAGAGAGGAGACTGGATATTCCCAGCATCAAAAGCAAGGCCCGGCACAGGGCACACACTCAATAAATATTTGTCAGTCTGGAGATACACCTCAGTGGTAAGCACTTTCCTAGCTTGCACAAAGCTAGGAAACCTAGCAACAGAAAACAAAACAAAAACCTAATTCTTTGTTGAATGAATGATGCTTGCAACGAGATTAGCATCAGATGTGGGCCAGTGGTGCTGGTCTTGCCTACAGCCTTAGCCTAACAAGTCCTGGGCCAGCTCTGCCTCAGTGACCCAAGAGCTAAAGTCGGTCACAAAGTCCAAACTGAGCATCTCTGGGCCCCTGCCCAGCCCCCATAATACAAAGTGCCTGCTGCCTGAGGGGCCAGGACAGAGCGGCGGGTCTTACTACCAGGCTCAGGGGCCAGCAGCTGGAATAAGCTTGTTTTGGTTCCCTCTGGCCTTACTCTCCAGCAGAGGTGGTGACGCTGGACAGGGGCTCTTTGAGAGCTTGGGAAGCTTTCTGGGCCAGTGAGGACATGTCTATTCCCGGACAGACCTCCTGGCTGAGGACTTTCTACCCCAACACAGTCTCCACCCCCACACTTCAGCTGGTCTTCTTGTAGGGCTGGGCCAAGACACACAGTGACAAACCATCACACATAAACACCCACCCACCATAGTGACACACAAATCCCACAAAGATATACAAAACATATATATATATACCACCTAAATGAAGGCCCAAATACAGACAGGACTCTGTGCATGGCAAGGCACATGAACTCACAAACATCTGTGTTTCAGAGCACATAATGTACCAGTCACAAACCCACGCGACACAGGCTATACCCACCCAGTCACACAGCATGGCTGGGAACATGAGTGGGCATGTACTGTCCAGACCCAGGTACATAACTCGGGAGCACAGGTGTGCACAGCAGAGTGTGTGAGACCTGTATTGAGTAGGAGGTGAGGTTGTCTTCCCCACATCAAACCTGGCCCGTAGCAGAGACCCATTAGCTTGGGGACAGGCTAGGGCAGAGACACAGAACCACCAGAAAAGGGCAGGCCAGCCCAGTCAAGGTCAGCTCTTCCCTCAATCCTCACTTTCATGAGACTAGGGCTTAGGCTTCAGAAGAAACCAGAAACTTTGCCCCTGCTCACACATTGATGTGTGACCACAACTAATCTCTCCTCCCTGTATCTACCCCTACCCTGGTCACCCTCACATTAAAATGTGTGGCATAGGAACCTGGGTGAGGCCACTCACTGTCACCACAAAGCCGACACAAAGGAAAAGAGAAACTGAGTGTCAGGGCAAACCGGTGGAGACAGGTTTAGCAGAATTCTGGGCAGGAGACCACACTCTGCCAGGCCAGCCTGGAACAGTAAGCCCACTTGGGATATACAACCGTGAGGCCTGCAAGTGCAGAAGGCCTCTTGGTGAAGGACCAGAGCCTCTTCTCTGAACTTCATTCTTTCTGGGGACATCTGACCCACTGCTTTCTATCTGTCACCCCTGCACTGTGGTGCCCACTACCCTTGACGGGTTCTCCAAACCCATCTTGCATTATTTTCTCTAGGCCATTGCTTTCCCTTCCACCAAGAATGAATACCCAGTTCCCACCTTTTTTTGGGGTCCTGCTGTCCATCAAAATCAGCACCACCTCCCCTGAGAGGAAACAATTCTGCCAGGAAAAAAATAGATAAGGACAGATGAGGAGCCATGTGTGGCTCTGCTGGGCCTCATTGTCCCAATAAAGTGCAATATTTAAGATGCAGCCCTCAACACCAAGAGAGGAGGAGATGAGTAACTGCAGCAATTCTCAAAGGAGGGTGCACCAGCCCTAGGAGTCGCCTAGACTTTTTCAGGGGTGGGTGGGGCCAAAATTATGTTACTAAGAATAGGAAGACATTAGACATTGCTTGACTTTTTTGTGGTTTACTATTTGCAGTGATGGTGCAAAAACACATTATTGTAAAACCGTGCTTAAGTACAAATGTCAAGTCAGAAACACTACATTATACTAAGAATCCTTGTATTCATCACCCTCAAGCACTCGCATTTTTTTTTTAAAAAAAAGCTTATTTCACTTAAAAATGTCCTTGTTAGGACTAAATAGTGAAATTGGTTGTTTTACTAAATCTTAGCTTCAGGTGCAGCCCATTTAATGCTGTATGACAAGGGAAATTCACATGACATGCGTCTGTGCCACAGCAGGGTGGAAACTGCCTCAAGGAAGAGACTCGTGCAATAGTCTGAGTTGCAAGCTAAACTAGCTTTTTAAGAATGGGATATCATTTATTTAACAAGAAAGATGGACAAGTTGGGTATAGTAATACACATCTATATTCTCAGCTACTTGGAGGACAGCCTAAGCCTAGGAGTTCAAAGCCAGCCTGGGTCAATAAAGCAAGACCTTATCTCAAAACGGGGGAAAAAAAGACTAACAAACTTTGTATTTGGATATTTGGCAATTGTTCTCTCGAAAATAAGGAAGTGAGCTGGGCACAGTGGTGCCAGCCTGTGATCCTAGCATTCTGGGAAGCTGAGGGCAGAAGATCACAAGTTTAGAGCCTGGCCCAGGCATGTCAGTGACTTAAGCGGATCATGTCTCAAAAATCAAAAGTAAAAATGGGCTAGGGATGTAGCCAAGTTTGAAGGCCAGGGGCTCAATCTCTAGTAGCACAATAAACATAAACAAGCAAAGCAAAGCAAGCAAATGAATGGGCTAAGGCATAGCTCAGTGGCTACAGCACTTCCCTAGCGTGCCTAAGGCCCTGGGTTCAACTCTCCAGCACCGCATAAACTGGGCATGGTGGCACATTCCTGTAATCCCAGCACTCGGGAGGCTGAGGCAGAAGGATTGCCATGAGTTCAAAGCCAGCCTGGGCTCCAGAGTGAGTTCAGGACCAGTCTGGACTGCAGAGCAAGATCCTGCCTCAAACAAAAGAAAAGAAAAGAAAAAATAAAGAATTATCACTTCAAGGAAAACAATGAACAGTATGTGTGTTGATAATAACTTTTTTTTTTCAATATTTTCAAGTACTGGGGGATTGAACTCAGGACCTTCACACTAAACTACATCCTTGCCCCATTTTACTTATTTTTGTGATATGTCTCCCTAAATTGTCCAGGCTGGTCTTAAATTTGTAATCTTACTGCCTCAGCCTTCCCAAATACTGAGATTATAAACATGTGCCACAATGCCCAACAGATAAAAAATAAAAATTTTGAGATAGGGTCTCACTTTGTAGTCCAGGCTGGTCCTGAACTCACTATGGAACCCAAGCTAGCCTCAAATTCATGACAATCTTCCTGTCTCAGCCTCCCAAATTCTGGGATTACAGGCTTGCAACACCATGCCCAGCTTCCAACAACTAACTTTTAAGAAATACCACTGTTTGGTGCTGGAGGAATAGCACAGCGGTTAGAAAGCTTGCCTGGCCAGCACAAAGCTCTGAGTTAGATTCCCCAGAACTACTTAAATTGGGCCTGGTGATGCATGCATGTAATCCCACCACTTCAACAGCTGAGGCAGGAGTGTTGCTGGCACTCAAAGCCAGCTTGGCTCCACAGTGAGTTTATGCCCAGGGCTAGCCTGGAACTAAAGGGCAAGATCACGTCTCAAAAAAGAAAAAAAAAAAAAACTTACCACTGATCAAGTTTTGATATAATACCAAATCATCTGAAAAAGCTATTGATACCTCCACTTTTTCAAGTATAAATCTGGGGGCTGGAGGAAGGGCTCAGCAGTTAAAGCACTTGCCTAGCAAAGGTTAAGTACTTGAGTTTGATTCCCCAGCACCACAAAAGCCAGGTGTAGTAGTACCTGCCCAGCACATGGGAGGCTAAGACAGGAGAATTGCCAGTGAGTCCAAAGCCAGCCTGGGCTCCACAGTGAGTTCAGGACTAGCCTGGGCTACAGAATAAGACATTTTTTTCAAAAAAAAATCAACTATAAATCTGTGTGAGGCCAGGTTTTTCTTTATATATTTCAATAACAACAAAATTGTACCACTACAGATTGAAAGTAAAAGCAGATATGAGAATTCAGTATAGCCCCACAAGGCCTGTTGGCCATATTAAGCAAGATACTAATGAGATTTTCAAAAAATGTAAAGGCAGGCCACTCTTACTATTATTTTTGTTTTGTTATGAATACAAAGTTACTTTTCATAAAAATGTATAATCTATGATAGTCTATAAGGGGTGTGTGTGTGTGTGTGTGTGTGTGTGGTATTAAAGATGTGGTCCACGGCCTTGCCAGCAAATGCTCTACTTACTACTAGCTACATCTCCAGCCCTATCATTTTTAAAGAAATGAACAAATACATCTTTCTAAACATTCTCGGTTATAATTTCTGCCATGGTTGGATCTGGAATATCCTCCAAAAGCCTCTTGAATTCGGAGGTAGTGGGATAACTGTGGAACTGTGTGCTGTTGGGAGGTAGGGCCTGGCTGGAAGAGGAGATACTCTGGGTTTTACCTAGGGACTGTGTCCACTTGTTGAGATTGGGGGGTACCCAGGGCAGAGTTTTCAGGTGCATTTTACTGACCTGTAGGCCAGGAGGTGGGGGGGCCCAAATAGCCATTTGAAATAAGTAAAGGACAGAAGAAGAAACACTGTTACAGCTCCTTCAGGAGAAAGCTCTGGCCTTGCCTGAGTCTCTAGATAGCCACCGGTTCCTGCCTCACCTGGCTTCTGCCTGCCCTGTCACAGGCGGCTCTCCAGCCTCTGCCCTAGGCTTCCACCACTGCTGACTGCCTATGAATGGACTCTGTGAGACCTTCTGGAACTGGGAGCTAAAATATATCTTTCTTCCCTTAAGTTCTGACTGTCAGGTATTCTGTCACCACAACCAAGACAATTTCTAATATGGAAAAGTTTTGCTTTTTCTTTTTTGTGTGCTGGGAATCAAACCTAGAGCTGTACTTCCAATGTAACATAATTTTTTGACAGTACTGGGATTGAACCCAAGGCCTTTGCACTGAGCTACAATCCCAGATGTTTGTTTGGTTTGTTTGAGGGTGGGCAGGTGCGTGAGTAGTAGCAGTAAGATAGGGATAGAGTCACACACTGAGTTATATCACAACCCATTTCCATTTTTGATTTTTTAAACGGGATCTCACTAAGTTGCCCAGGCTGGGCTCAAACTGGTGATCCTCCTGCCTCAGCCTCCCAATCCTCGGATTACAGGTTTGAGCCATCATTTCTGACTTGAAAATGTTGATGGCTAGATTCTATGTAAATAAAAGCCCTTTGAGGTCCTCAATAACTACCAAGCATATAAGAGAGTATGGAGAACAAAATGGTTAACAACCACTGGTCTCGGCTTCTGCAGCAGGAAAGACTGGGGGTACACAGGGAGAAACTGTGGGTCAGCAGAGCGTAGCAGTGACCCAAAGCTGCTACCAAAGCAAGTTCCTCTGAAGGGGTCCCAGGCCTTGAGTCTAGGTTGGTGGGTAGGCAAGGAGGGCTCCGACAGAGGCTCTGGAAGTCCCTGAGTCCCCTCTGTGCCCCATGTAGGGGTTTCAACTATGGTGCAGAGGCTGCAAACACGTAACAGACCTTGCCACTCCCAGGGCTGAAACCTACCCAGGAGCTCGTGCCTTCATCCTCCTCCCCAACCCACCCTTAACGTTACGGTCACTATGGCTGCTGCAGACAATACAGAGGGGACATTATGCACCAAGAGAGCCGCCTCCTTGTTGCTGCAGTGGACACAGCAGCACACTGTTCTGAATGGGCTGGGGGCTGCTCACATGCTTGGGTACAGATCTCTCACACCCAAGTCATCCCCTTCCCCTAATGGCACACTCCCAGACTCACCCTGGGATACCCCTCAGGCACAGGCAGGGGCACCCAGAAACCCTGGGGTGTGTCTGGGCTTTCCTCACCCCCACCAAGCAGACTCCACCCACTGTTAGTTGCCCTGGATCCTCAACCCATGTTCTCTGAGGCGCAGGCATCCCCACCCAGGATGCCCCAGTGACAGGGTGCAGGGGACACAAGGTACCCACACTGGGGACCCTGAGAAGGAATGTCCTGACCACCCTGCCCTACACCGCCTGGCAGGGATCACAGGGCACTGAAACCAGCAGCTGCCTGGCTGGGCCAGACGCGCCTGGACCCACAGAGGAACACAAAGGCCGCGTTGTTGCTTTGCCAAGCACTCCCAGCTCTGAAGTAAGAGGGAGGGACCCGGACAACTGCAGCCCCTACCCCAGCTCCTGCTCTGGCCCTGGAGTCAGACTGGACTTTAACCTCTTTAGGCCACCACCAGTGTTTGGGCTCCAACGCTAAGGTGGGAGGGGGTCCGCCAAGCCCCCTGATAAAAGCTGCACAAGGGGGGCTCCCAGAGTGCTTGAACCACCCAAAGACCCCGTTTCTCCCCAGAAGCACACTCAAACTCTCAAGCTCTGTATTTTTTTTTTTTTTTTCAGTGCTGGGGATTGAACCCAAAACCTCACACATGCCAGACAAGTACTCTATCACTGAGCCACATCCCCAAATTCTGTGCTGATCCCTCCCCAAGATTTGCACAGGTTGTTCCCTCTACCTGAACTAACCTCTCCTCTCCTTGTCAAGAGAAATTTATATTTTCCTTTAGAATATTGTACAGAGACTACTGGCCCCAGAAAGCCCTCCTGGCCCCTGGCAGACAGTTCCTCAGCACACATCCGCACAAACCTGGACCCCAGAATAGCTCCCCATGGGCTACCCGTGCAGGCAGTCACGGTACTGCCAGAGCACGGACAATGTGCCAGGCTAGGCCCAGGACCCAGGTGCCACGTCAGGCCTCGGCCTGACCTCCCTCAACACCACTCAATGGCAGTGGGAGGGAGGGAGCCACCGAGTCCTAGCCTAGGACAGTCACCAGCCATGCCCACCAGGGCAGATCCACAGAGGAACCTACTCTCTCATATCCACGCTTTCGCTCACTACTCGGGACGCTCTTTCCCATCCATCTGCTTGACAAGTCCTGTTCATCCAAGTGGTAGCTAGTTTTATTTTTAATTTAACAAAAAGTATTGACCATGTACCATGTACTATCCAAAGAGATATGCATGGACCAATGCATTAAATAATCATAATCCTCTGAAACAGGCACTATTAATTCAGAGTAAAACAGGCACTCTATTTCTTAGTTACACTCCCAGCCCAACATTCCTATTTTAGCTATTCAGTTACTTTGTGGTACTGGGTATTAAACCCAGGTCATTCTGACTGAGTTACATCCCCAGTCCATTTTTGATTTTGAGACATCCTCACTAAACTGCCAAGTTACACAAACTAGGCTCAAACTTGTGTTCCTCCTGCCTCAGACCCCCAGAGTGTTGGGATTACAGGCCTGCACTACCCAGGCTAAGCTCCAATCACTCCCATTCTAAAGATGAATAAAGTAACGTAGAGGAAGGTTAGCTCTTTCAAGGTCACATGGCTAGCAAGTGCTGGAGCTATAATTGGAACACAGCAAATCTTTTCCTCTAGGCAATCTTCCTTGGCCTCCCAGGCCAGACTAGGGGCCCTTCCTGTGAGCACTCTCAACCCCAAATACACCTGCCCACTACTTCAGCCCTCTTTTCTGATAGTGAACCCCGAGGGATCCCACCTGCATATTATTTTTCCTGGACCCCAGAAGTCCAGCCTCCAGCACAACACGTGGCCCACAAAGGCTCTCAAGAAACTAAAGACTGTGAATCACTTCTTGCCTACTAACCAAGCACAAGAAGATGGGGAGAAAGTAAGGGTTGCCCAGAGACCCCCCCCCCCCAAGACCTTCTCTCCTCCATCCACCACACACCGCCTGCTCTGTCACTCGCAGCCACTTGCTGCCAGGCCTTGCTGGCCCCTGGGTGTAGGCCCTCAGGGGACACCTACAGACCCAGCTGCTCTCCACGACCCTCCAGTAGGGGAGTCTCTGAAAATCCTCAGGCACCATACACCAAAGAGATCAGGCCTTCTACGTGCCTGCTGCTGTACATTGCTGTCTTCTTCTACCCAATTTCCCAGTCTACGGGTTAGTTTCTCTGGCTCCCACCAGTCATTGCAAACTGCTGCTCAGCCCCTACCCAGCGGGAAGACTTGGGTGGAAGAAGGCACCGGTACCCAGGAGGGCCAGACAAAATGCCAGCTGCCCATGTCAGAACTTTTTGAGGATGGGAGGGACAGGATCTCACTCTGTAGCCCAGGCTGGTCCTAAGCTTACTACATAGCCCAGGCTGGCCTCGAACACACGGCAATCCTGCCTCAGCTCCAGAGTGCTGGGATTACAGGTGTGCACTACCACGCCCAGTCAAAACATTCTTTTTTTTTTTTTTTTTGAAACAAGGTCTCACTTCTATAGTCCAGGCTGGTCCCAGACTCGCTAGGTAATACAGGCTGGCCTCGAACTCAGAGCAATCCTCCTGCATCTTGGGATTACAGGTGTGCAACACGACACCCAGAACAAAATGTGATTTATTGTAGTAAGGATGATGATGATGACGATGAAGACAAGCTCACGGGCACCCAGGACCTGCAAGTCACTCACCTCCCCGGCGAGAGTGAGGGCTGCCTGGAATGAATGAGGCTACAGCCCTCGGAAATGTAACCACAACTCAGCTTCCACAGAAAATACATGCTCTACGTCCCAGAGCACCAAGCCAGGCCCAGAGCAGAGGACAGGGGACGACGTGCCCCGAGTTCTGCCCTCTCTGGTTGCCTGCCAGCTGCTGTGACAGGCATGTCACAACCCCTTCATGATCCTTTATGACCCTACAAGGAAGCATTAAATTACTTCCCCCATTGTATAGATGAAGAAACCAAGGCCAACAGCGGTGAGGCCACAACAGTTGCCACTGGTTTGGTGTTAACTGTGCATTACAACTATTGAAGGAACTGAGTTCTCACAATTGTTTTTGCCATCCCAGATCACTGGGCCTCTCTGGGACAGAAACCAGACTTGAGCCTAGTGGCTAATCCTAGCACTCTGGAAGGCCGAGGCAGGAAGATTTCAAGTTTGAGCCAGCCTGCGCAACTTGGCAACTTAGTGAGACCCTGTCCCAAATCAAAAACCCACAAATGGGCTGGGGATGTAGCCTAGAGCGAAGGCCCTAGGTGTCCTTCCCAGCACCGAAAAACAAAGGACTAGAGCCAAAAGCCAGGTCTGGCATGCTGCAGCCCCTGGACACAAAAGTGTGTCATAGGGCCCAAGGGCAACACTCGCAGATCTGCCAGAGGACAAGCTAAAAAGGGCAGTCACTTTGTTCACGGTGATATGACTTCATGGAAGCATGTGACTTTATGGAAGAGGAAGAAATGGAACAAAACCACAAAAATGTGGTTAGGGTTTCAAAAACAGGTGGGGAGGCAAGGGACCCTGTGTGGGGAGGCACACCACATGCTTCTCTGGCGGCGGGAGGCAAGGAGCATGTCTGGAGAGCCGCGAGGGGCTGTCTGCCGGGTCTGTGGGACACAGGACAAGGAGAAAGCTGGTAAGGAGCCAATAAGAGTGGGCCTGCAACCACAGGGAGGGCTCTGGGCTTTACCCCAGCAGCGACAGCAACACAACTCAGGCTGTGAGTCCAAATCCTGGCGTTGCCATTGACCAGCTGCAGTACTTGGGAACAGATCTCTTCAAGTCCATGTCTTCATCTACACAACGAGAATAATAGTAGTATCTACTTGCCAGTATTGACCTGGGGATTCATAGGAAGTACTAATTCCGAGTCAGGCCCCATGAGGCACAGGCCTGTAATTCCAGCACTCTGGGAGGCAGAGGCAGAAGGATCATAATTTCAGCCTTGGCAACTTAGCAGCTTAGTGAGGTCTTGTCTTGAAATAAAAACTTAAAAAACAAGAAACTTAAAATGGGGGGTTCTGGAGGAATGGCACAGCAGTTAAATGACTCTGAGTTCAATTCCCCAGTTCCACATAAGCCACGCATGGTGGTACATGCCTGTAATCCCAGCACTTGGGAGGCTGAGACAGGAAGACTGCTATGAGTCCAAGGCCAGCCTAGGCTCCATAGTGAGTTCAGGACCAGCCTAGGCTGCAGAGTGAGACTCTGTCTCAAAACAAAACAAAACAAAACAAAACAAAAATGGCAGGTGGTGGGGCACGTTGGGACATAGCCCAATGTGCAGGCCATGGACTTGATCCCCAGTACCACAAAATAAAAAAAGCTACTATGCCCAGAGTAAAGTAGTAACTCAAGAATTAAGAATTGTCAGTCTTGTTACTTAAGCAATGAGGAGTCACTGAGGCTCCCGACAGTGGGACACAAGTAAAGCCGGTCTGGAAAAAAGACTACTCCATCCTCCCCACAAAACAACCCCAGGGCAGTGGCACAGGCCTGTAACCCCCAGTGTTCTGGAGTCAGAAGTCAGAGGATCACAAGTTCAAGCCTAACCTGGGCAACTTTATACTTGGCAAGACTTTGTCTTGAACTAAAAAAATAAAATAGGCTGGGGGTGTATCTCAGAGCAAAGGCCCTGGGTTCACTTCTCAGAACCACAAAAAATAAAAATAAAAAAACCCTGGGGTTCAAGAAACATGAAAGCAGATTCTCAGCTGCCCCAGCCAAGGTTTCTTTGTTATCTCCTAGTCTATCTTCGGAGTCTTACAAATTCCCTATAAGCCATCACGATTGTTTCTAATAAAGTATAAAATTACTGAAGTCTCCCCTGAGCAAGACAGATCTTCCAGGAAGCTGAGCCATTTAGTTCAGCATACAGACCCCACCGTGCCACCCAGCCAAGACCCCGTGAGACACACAGGTGGCCACCGGCAGTAGCGTGGCCTTCCGAGGGAGGCTCACCCAGGGGTCCACCGCCTCACGCTGCTGGCTCCTCTCCCAGAAATGCACTGTCCTCCTGCCTCAGCACCTGTGCCGGGGCTGGACTTTCAGGAAACATCTCTCACGACTGAAGTGCTATCTTCTAGACACTCACCTCAGCAGACCTGGCTCCACTTCCTAGACTTCACTGGGGAAGATGGCCACATCACTCTAACTTAAAGCTTTTGTAGCTCTCTTCTCTGTCTGATGTTTCTGATTTCTCTACTGCTGATATAATAGTCTAACCCAGCCACAGCGCATGTTCCACGCAAGCAGGACTTTGTCTCAAGTACCATCATGACCTACCCCACAGGTCAGTGCCTATCCTAGCACAGGAAGCAGGTGCTCAATAAACACTTGTAGAATTAAGATAGGAAAGCCAGGGGCTTATGTTTATAATTCCAGAGCTCTGGAAGTCTGAAGCAGGAGGACTGCAGCTTCAAGCCCAACCTTGGCAACACAAAGTCTTAACCAGACCCTGCCTCAAAATTTTAAAAAATGAAAATGACTGGGCTGGAGGAATGGCACAAAATGACTTTTGTTTTGAGACAGGGAGGGTCTTACTCTGTAGCCCAGGCTGGTCTTGAACAAACTATGGAGTCCAGGCTGGCCTTGGACTTACAGCAATCCTCCTGTCTTAGCCTCCAGAGTGCTAGGATTATAGGCGTGCAGCACCATGCCCAGCTTATGTGGTGCTGGGGAATCTTAGCACTTGACTTGGCACTTGCTAGGCAAGTGCTTTAACCCCTGAGCCATTCTTCCAGCACCAGGCACAAAATCAAAGTGCTTGCCTAGCAAGCATAAGGCCTGGGTTTGGTTCTGCAGCACCACATAAAGCTGGGCAAATGTACTGGGGAGATTGAGACAGGAACACTGCCATTGAGTCCAAGGCCAGCCTGGGCTCCACAGTGAGTTCAGGACCAGCCTGGGCTACAGAGCGAGACCCTGTCTCAAATAAATAAAGAAATAGGACAGAGATGTGGATATAGCTCAGTGGGAAGGCCCAGGGTCCAGTACCTAGTAGCACCAAAAATAAATAAATAAGAGAGAAAGGAGCCAGGGAGAGGAGAGGAGAACTGATGAAGAGAGAAATCTGGGTTACTGTATCCAACAATAGGCAGCACCTTTGAAGCCCCCTTCAGGCCTGGCTCTAGGCTACCTGCCTCGGGACGGCTACACAGCAGCACCCTGACCCCTCCCTGTGCTGCTGTCACAAGCCTGTCTCTGGGCCACCCTCCCCTCCCGACACCCCATCTCAGACAGACAGAAATTAATTTCCTTTGGCATAAACTGACGGTGATGAGCCCAGTCTCCGGCAAGCCACCACAGGCTCCCAGGGAGCAGTACGGGGAACAGCATGACTTACGGGCCTCGCGGCCCCAGACGCCCAGCTGCTTCTGATGGCTCTGGACACCTCCAGCCCCGCTAAATCAACTGAGACGGAGCGACCTGGATAGCTGCCCAGCTCTCCTCAGGCTCCACTGGTGCCCCTGGCAGGCGCCTTCCAGGTCAGGGGGCTCGGGCTGTTCGGAAGCGGGTGACTTCATCCAGGCTGACTCACCCCAGCCAGCCGTCACAGAAGCACTGTAAAGGAGGTGGCAGCAGTCCTCCCCAGCACGGCGCTGCAGGGAGCCTCGCCGAGAGGTTCCCCAGATCACAACATACCCCCACCTTATCCCATGCTGCCAGGAGAGAATGCCCACAGACTATCCTGCAAACAGGCCAGACCCTCAGTTCAGCATGGATCTGAAGAGGTCCAGGCCCAGCTCATGTCCCTCTCAGCAGCTACCTGAGAGACCAGGGGCTGGGTTTGGTTCCTTTTTGTGTGTCTGTAGGAGGGTGCTAGAGACCCAACCCAGGACCTTTGCAATGAGCTACATCACCAGCCAATTTTTTATTTTTAGACATGTTCTCCCTCGATCACTAAGTTACCCAGACTAGGCTCAAGCTTGCAATCCTCCTGCCTCAGTGTACCAGAATGCTGAGATTACAGATCTGCACAGCAAACTGGGCAGGAGGAGCTAGAGAAATAGTTTAGCAGTTAAAGCAGTTGCCTAGCAAGTGCAAGGTGCTCAGTTGATTCCCCAGCATCACATAAACTGAGTATGGTGGTCCCAGTACTTGGGAGGCTGAGGCAGAAGGACTGCTGTGAGTCCAAGGCCAGCCTGGGCTCCAAGGTGAGTTTAGGACCAGCCTGGGCTACAGAGCGAGACCCTGCCTCAAACAAACTAGACATGATGATCCCTGCTCTGTCTATTGCCCAGAGATCTGAGGTGGAGGTGACTGAGGTGAAAGGGACTTGGAAACCCCAATGCAGAGGGACACAGGAAGCTGGACACATTGGCCCCGTGCTGCAGGCTGAGGCCAGTCCTCATCCTACCCCTTAGTGACATGGATAACACCATGCCCGCCCTCCCCTCTGCCCCTCATAGTCTGTCCTCTGCCACATTTAGTGTCCTTAACCTCCAAAGACAGGCTGCTCTCCATTTCAGGCCTCCAAGGTGTGGTTCTCCCAGGCCAAAACGCTGCCTTCCCTCCCTACCTTCTTTGTCTGGCTGAGTACTACGGAGCCCTCAGTCCTCGGTTTAAATAACACTTCCCCCAAGAAGCCCTCCCGAGCATCTCAGTTTGACATTAGAGGCCCATGTTGGTGTCTCCTACATTAATACAATTGCCCTACATTTGCATCCAAGGCATGGCTTTGTGCTCCCTGCAACCAAGGGTCTTGGGCCAGTGCCTGGCTCGCAGCCGACGTTCACTAATACTGGCTTAATCAAACTGAAGGCTTATGCCACTGTTGGCAGACGGGGCTGCCTGGAGCTCTGTGCTGAGGATTCCACGGCTGCACACCCCCATGGGCGCCCCCCAGGCCTCTTACAAAGTGCAGGCTCAGACCCACACCCTCCCTTCACCTGGTCACATTGCAGCCACCCAGGGGTGGGGCGGAAACCAGAAAGGGCTTCTGATGACATCAAGACACCTGTACACAGGAGAAAGAATATCAACACAGAGGCAGGTGCCCTGAATCTGAGATTTGCTTAGGGAACTGCTCTAACTCCCTGGGTCTCAGTAGTCTCATATGCAAAACAAGAATGACTATCAGGGCTGGGAGCATAGCTCAGAGGTTAAAGTGCTTGCCTAGAAAGCACAGGACCCTGAGTTCAGTTCCCCAGCACCACATATGTTGGGCGCGGTGGTACATGCCTGTAACTGACAGCATCCCAAGCCTGAGGCAGGAGGATTGCTCTGTGTTCAAGGCAGGTCTGAGTTACATAGTGAGTTCAGGACCAGCCTAGACTACAAAGGCAGGAGGATTGTTATGAATTCTAGGCCAGTGTGGGCTATGCAGTGAGTTCAAGATCACCCTAGACTAGAGTGAGAACCTATCTCAGAAAGGAAACAAATGAAGGCTGGAGGAGTAGCACTGTGGTTAAACTGCTTGCCTGTCAAGCACAAGCCCTGGGTTTGATTTCCCAGCACTACATAAACTGAGTATGGTGGCACACACCTGTAATCCCGGCACTCAGGAGGCTGAGGCAGGATTGCCATGAGTTCAAGGCTAGCCTGAGATACACAGTGAGCTCAGGACCAGCCTGGACTACAAAATGAGATCCTGCCTGAAAAGAAAAAAAAAGAAAAGTTGGTTCCCCTCTTTTAAATTCCAGGTGCAAATGTTTGATTCACCTTCATGACACTGCCCGCTTCTACCACACAGGCCTAGGTGTGGGCTCAGGAAAAGGAACTCTAGAACCAAGCCACAGAAGACCACAGTGGAGTCCTAGCTCCTGGCCCCGACCCTGAGGCCCATCTTTATCCAGCTGCAAGACCATCAGGACTCCGGACGAGCTCGTCTCCACCGCCCCACCTTCCAGCTGTGACCTTGGGAAAGTCCACCTCTGTCTGTTTCTTCATTTATGAAATGGCAATCATAACCACAACTGCCCCCCAGACTTCTTAGAAGATTAAATCAGATAAGCGGGCAAAGAAAGCACTTAAGGCTGAGGCCCAGCTGAGTGTTAGGGCATTTACCTAGCCTGCGCAGGACAGGAGCTTGACGCCAAGATTCTTTAACAAGATCTTGTTCTCGCCAGCACTCTAAGATTGAACCCATGGTCTTTATACTAAGCTATGTCCTCATCTCTATTTTATTTCCTGAGACAGGGTCTCACTAAATCACCAAGGTGCCCACACTAGACTTGAACTTGGGACTCTTCTCTCTCAGCTTTCCAAAGTGCTGACACTATGGGCATGAGCCACCATCCCCAGATGAGATCTTGTCTTTTTTTCTTTTCTTTTTTTCTTTGTACTGGGAAACAAGCTCAGGGCCTTTGCACTGAGCTATATCCCCAGGCCATTTTTTATTTATTTTTTATATTTGAGACCTGGGCTCCCCCAGTCACTTTTTCCCAGGCTGAGCTCAAACTTGTGATGTGACATACTTCTCTTGGCCTCCCAGAATACTAGGGAGATCCTTTACTTATTTATTTATTTATTCATTTTTGAAACGGAGTCTTGCTCTATAGTCCAGCCTGACCATGAACTCATTATGTAGCTCAGGCTGGCCTCAAACCCATGGCAATCTTCCTGCTTCAGGCTCCTGAGTGACAAGATAAGTGTGCCACCACACCCAGCTATTACGCTGGGGGATTGAAGTGGGCCTTGCACTTGCTAGACAAGAGATTTAACCACTGAGCTATGCCTGCAGCTTTATCCTGTCTCTTTAAAAAAAAAAAAATGCACTTAGGTATTCCACAGGAGGCCCAGAAAGAGAGCCTCAGTTCTTATAAGCCTAAACAGGAATTATAACTGCTTGGTTCCTGGATAAAGATGAGGCCAAGATGAGCTGGTAGCTGGTAGCATGGGGTTAGGTATAATACTCAATGAACGATGGTTGCATTTACTACAATAGTTATTATTCACCATACTCATTATTCCAGAGAACACTGTATTTGTACCACAGCTGAGCACCAGGCATGTGGACCCTGAGGCTGAACTAACCTCGGCTCGCTTGAAGGACTTGGCAAGGAACAGAGAGCCCTACCCTCATGGGAGCCACACAGTCCAAATATACAAATCAGCTGACGAAGGGCACATGCCTGTGGGTCTGCTGGTGCTAGAGGCCGAGAAGGAGCCGAGGTCACCTCAGTCATCTGGCAGTCTCTGTCAGACTGCATGCACCTGGGCCCAAGGATCTGCTCCAGGATTCCCCTCAGTGCAGAACTCTGGTCTTCAGAAGTCCTGTGTTCTGACCATATTCCCTGGGTGACACCAGAAGCCAGCAGTCCCTTAAAACTCTGAAGGGACCAGACATCAGCCCTACATTCCAGGCCACATATGGGTCTTAAGTCTTCACTTGGTTTCCCTCGCCTACTTGTCTTTCCAAGGGAAGGAAATAAAAACTCCATTTCCAAGAGATTCTCCAATTTGCATGTCCTGATCCTATCTGCAAGTACTCAACATCAACGTCCTTGTCCTCCCATCACCTGGAGAGCAAAGGTCTAAGTTCCTGGGCTTCTTTCCCACCATCACAGAACCCGCTGCTTGACAAAGAAGTCAGACACAAGTCTACAGGGGCAAGCCCTCAAGGAACAAGCTGGCCAGTACCCAGAGGGCACTACCATGCCACGTTAGAGTTGCAAGGTGTAAGGGTACAATACTCAAACCATGGGTGAAAAGACAGGGTAGGGCAGTGGAGACCCATAGATGGAACTGTCCTTTAGGAGCAGGACCTACTGTTGATGTCATACTTAGTCCCCCTGCCCAGAACCTGGGGGACCCTAAAATACAAGACTTGGGGAGCAAGAGACAATCGGGACAGACTTTCTTCTGCTTCTCAAACTAGTGCCCAAACTACAATCCTCAGTTTCAGTTGTGAAGCTGATTACAGTAACAAATTGCCCATTTATCAGACAGTCACAATACACCAGACTTTCCACTCGCTATCCCATTGAAGGCATACACTAATTGATCAGGGTTATCCATACTTCCTAAATGAGGAAACCAAAGCACAGTCATCTTAGATCATGTGCCCTCCAGCATGCACTTGATTGGGGACAGAAATGGGACAAATTAATCCACTCAAATCTAGAGCCCAAAATTTTTTTTCTTGCAGTACTGGGGATCTTACCCAGAGTCTTCACACTGAGCCACATTCCCAGCCCTTTTTATTCTCAATTTTAAGAAAAATGTTCTTGCTAGCTCTCCAGGTTGCCCAAGCTGAACTTAAACTTTTGATCCTCTTGCCTTAACCTCCTAAAGTACAAGGATTATAGGCTTGTGCAACCAGGCCCTGCTTCCCCAGGCCATTTTATCTATTTCTTTGGAGACAGGGTCTTGCTCTGTAGCCCAGGCTGGCCTCAAACTCACAGCAATCCTCCTGCACTACCGTGATGAGCTCGATTTATATTTGAGAGAGGGTTTCACTAACTTGCCAACGTGTCCAAGCTTTGTTCAAACTTGGAATCCTCCTGCCTCTGCTTCCCAGGGTACAGGGATTACAGATCTGTGTCATCAGGCCCAGCTGCAAACGCTTTCCTCCAACACTTTTATTTTTATTTTTATTTATTTAGGTCTGTACTGAGGATTGGATCCAGGTCCTTCGCATTGAGCTACATCCCCAACATTTTTTTTTGAAACAGGATTAAATTAATAAATGGTCTAGTCTGGGATTCAATTTGTGTTCCTCCTGCTTCAGCCTCCCAGAGGGAGGAATGTGCCACCATGTCCAGCTAGAGCCTAGACTGTTAACTACAGACCCTACCTCTCTAAGAGATCCCAAATATGTCCCTTCCCTCTTAGTACCCCCAGTCTGTGCAGTGCCATGCTAGATCCTATGACCTCTGATCTCCGGTAACTCCCAGCAAGCATTTGAGTGTGAGGGCCAGGACCACTATTCAGGTCTTGGAAAGCAGGCAGATGACAGGACCACCCAGACCCACTGTATCAGACTCTCCCAACAGGGCTTCACCCTCTTCCCCACATCTGTACACTCATTAGAATAGTCTGAAAATTCTTGGGGTGCTAGAATCCCTAGGACAGGAGAAACTTAGGGGAATGTGGAACCCACACACACACCAAGCCCTCCTGGGAGAAACTCCACGTCTCATCAGGCTGGGGTGCTCTGAGGCTAGCACCCCTTCCTCATGAGCAATACTCATGGAGGGCGCCATGAACTGTAGGTGTTTCCAATTACACGGGTTGAGGAGGAAAACAATGAGTCTCCCCACCCCCGCATATTCTCTCCTGCCATCCTAGAGCCAAACAGGCACAAAGGTAGAAACTATTCGCACCCCCTTGTCGCCAAACTTGAGTGGCGCGGGCGCGACCTCTGCAGCTTGAATGGAGGGGAGCAGTGGGCAGCCGGACCCACAGGAGGGTCGGAGCCCCTCACAAAGGCTGACCCCGGCCAGGCCAGCTGGCCAGTCCACCCACCCCCACCCCGCGGCGGCAGGCAGCTTGGCAGGGCTGAGCGCCAGCTCCTATCTCCAAACCGAGTTCCCGCCGAGCGTGCTTAATACAGCGGCGGTGACATTTCTGCCGTCAGAGGCAAAAACAAGAATCCGGCCATTTTGATGAAAGGTGCCCGGAGCGCCGGCGCTAGACGAGAGGCGTGGGTTCAGACACCTGCACCCGCTTCTGTCTCTGCCCGCCCGTCCACCCCGCGCTGCCAGGACCCCTGGCCTAAGCCAGAGGGTCACAGACCGGGGTCGTCAGAGAAGCTGCTCCAGAACCCTTGTACAGGTGGGGAAACCGAGGCCTATACGAGTGACACCAGCCAGATCTGGGAAAGGCAAAAGGAGGTTATTTAGCCCCCGGGAGGATGCCTTGAGGAAAGTCCGGTGGCAGGCCAGCGTGAAGCGCCAGGCGGCCGATCCGGAAGCCGCCGTGACCCGCACCCACGGAGTCTGCACACCTGTGCCCAGCTCCGCGCCCGGGCGCGGCCTGAGGAGGGCGCTCGCGCTGCCCGTAACCCCCAAGCAGCGAGAGGGTTAAGCTTCCTCGCGGTACTTGCCGCAGTAAGTGGAAAGGAGAGAAGTGTCAACTCTGTTCTCACCACAGCGGGGCTGTCGGATGGCGCCTCCCCCCGCCGGCGCACCCGCCCGGCCCGCTCCCCGCCCCCCTCGAGCGCGCGCGCACACCTCCCACCGCTTTGCCCAAATTATTTTCGATCCCGGGAGACTCCGGATGCCAGACGCGCTCGGCGGCGGCGGCGGCGGCCGCGCCTGATTCATTGCGCCAAAGCTGCAGATGCGACCTCCCGCCTGCGCCCCGTGCCCCGGCCTGCGCCGGCCCTCGCGCGCGCCTGGAGAGCCGGGGCCGGGTGGGGGGGTGCGCGATTTGTAGGCGCTTCCCCCTCCCCACCAAAGGCGGGCCGGGACCCCCGGGGCCAGGTCCCCTGTCTCCAGCTCCCCGGGCCGCGCTAATTAGCTTCCTCCGGGGGCGCCACGCGGTGTGAGGGGCGGCAATTTCCCGGCTGGGCTGCGGGGGAAGCGCTCCTGCCGCCTGGGAAGGTGAAATGGGAAACTCGATTCAAAGAGAGCTTTCCTCCCCCCGCCCTCCCGACGAGCACCGTAGAAAACGGGTTTGAAATTCCTCCTCCTTTTTTTTTTTATTTATAGTGCACGGTCTCCATGGCAACCGCGGAGGAGGTCACGGTAGCTGGGCCCCCGCGCGTCACCCCGCGCCTCGCCGGCTGCAGGCGCCCGGATTGCGGCCTCCCAGGCGCCGCGGCCCGCGTGGACTCGGCTCCGAGCTCTCCGCCCCCGCTCCGCCCTGCCCGCGGCTCGGGCCCGCGCCATATGACTCTGTTGAGTCCCAACCGGGAAGACCGCACCTGGGCACCAGTGCGCTCAACTCTGCTTCTGTCCCCGGGCTCTGGCACGCGGGACTGCGCCACAAAACACGTGCCCAGCCCCAGGATGGGAACGCGTGCGGCAAGGCGCCGCAGAGGGGCTCTGTGCACTTGCGGATGCCCTAGGGAATCGACCTGTATTGGCTCCCGAGCGGAGCTCTAGCCAACACTCGACCACCCGTGGCTGAGAGAGCCCGTTGTGGGTAACTTCGGGTAACTTCGTGGCGTGTGGCTCAGTCACATTTCTGCGCCTCAGTTTACTCATCACCAAAATGGAATTACTGAGAAGCTTAAACTGGTTCAAAATACGTTTAACGCCGAACGGTGCTGGGCAAGTGGCTCTGAGAATCTACAGCTGGGGTTATTTTTTGTTGGCTGGCAAAGTCAACAAAAGGCTTTAGGGAGCGCGCTCAGCCGGAGTTCGGGAGTGACGCACCCAGCGGTCTCCACCACCGCTGCCCCAGCGCGCGGGTGGCAGGTGAGGGCCGCGAGCGGGCCGCGTAGGGCCTGGGCCCGCCCGGGGCGAGGCGGGCGGGGCGGCCGCCGCCAGAGCTCGCCACGTCTGCACACGGAACCCTGGAAACGGGGGGCCCCCCTCGGCGCCCTCCGCCTCCCCCGCGTCCTCCCTCCAGCACCATTAGCAACAGGCCTGCCGGCCGTCCCTCCCAGGATTGAGACCGCACCTGCCCCACCGGATGGCTGCCCCGGGGCCGGGCCGCGCCCCCCACCGCGAACACTTCCTCCCGGACCCCCAGTGCCCCGTCCAGTGTGCAGGAGGAGGGGACCGCACCGCCCCCGCCCCCCCCCCAGCTTCCCACAGCCTCAGCGGCCCGGAGCCGGGGAGGCAGGAAGTCTCAGAGCCGGGGCGTGGAGGCGGGGTGGGGGCAGGAAGTTGGGGGTGACTCTCCCAGAGACCCCAGGCGGGGCCCCGGCGTGGGAGCGGGCGCGGAGGGATTAAGGACACCCCCCTCCTCTGGAGCCTTAGGCCATGTGACCCCGGTTGGAGCGCCCTGCCGGGCGAGGGCGAAGGCCGCTACCCCTGGCGACCCCCAGCAGCGCGCGCAGGGCGGGAGGGGCCGCCTTTGTCTACTCGGCCGCAGTCAGCCCCCCACACGCCCTCCCCCGCGCCCCGCCGGGCCCTGCACAGCCCGGGTTTTCCATCCGGCCCGGCTCGGCAGCTGTCAGGGGACCGAGCTGACCTTCGCGAGCAGGGAGTTTCAATTAGCCGCAGATCAGATAAGCGGGCGGGCCCGTCTCTCTGGGCACCGCGGGGGCGCAGCCCCGCCCCCGCCACGCCGCGCCAAACGCGCTCCAGATGGGAACAAAGATGAGGACGCAGCTCCACCTGCCTCCCCGGGGAGGGGGGGAGAGGAGGCCTCGCCGGGAGGAGCTTCCCAACCGAGGAAGGAGTCGTTCCCCTTCCCCTTTGGGTCCGGAATCCCGCGCCACGCGCCCGGACAGGGGTCCGGCCAAGATCATCTTTGGGGCTTTTTGCCTCCAGCGCTGACTTCATCCCCAGTTGGGCATCGAGCCCTACCGCCCCCTCTCCAGGAGCTTTTGCCATCTCTGATCTCACCCAGAGCTTCCCTGAGAGGAGGAAAAAGCCAACAGAAAAAGGAAACTGAGATGGAGAGAAACTGAGGCAGTTTCTCAGGCCTTGCCGGCTCACACCAGGCACACATTGCCTGGGATGTTTATTGAGTTCCTACTAAGCGCCAGGCACTCTTTAAACTATGGGGACACCAGAGAACAAATAGTCTTGTTCCCAGCTCCACAGAAAACATTCTAGTTCAGGGAGGCAGACCATAATCAAGTAAACAAATAGTTGAACAAGATCACTGTGGAGCCTGAGGAGCCAAGAAGACATTAAAATAGGTCGTGTGAGACTGACTTCAGGGAGGGACCATATTAGCTATTATAGTCAAGAAAGGCCTCTCTGAAGCGGTGAGATCTGAGCTGAGGCCTGGTAGACTGTGAAGAACCAGCCAAGCAAAGGAGGGAGGGTCAGTGCCATGTGGGGACACATTCAGCAATGGCTCCAAGGCTAACAAGATCCCACCCTAAGGCAGAGAACGACCTTTGTGGACAGTCATCAGCCCAAAGGGGATGCCCGCAGGACAGGGCCTTGCAAGCCAGGTGACAGACTAGGGTTTGTGCCAGGTGCAACAGGACCGGGCTGGGAGCATAAGTGGGTAATAGCACTTGCCTGGCAAGTGCAGGATCCTGGGTTCAATTCCCCAGCACCACACAGGCTGGATGTGGTGGCACACAACATGTGTTAACTATAGAAAGTAAATGCATAAATAAAAAATAAACGCCTGCACCAATGGACTTACCTCAAAAAAATCCTGCAACAAGAGACATTGATGGCGATGGAGTTTGACACGACAAGATGTGAATTTTTGGAAAGATCCCTCTGACTGCTGTATTGACCGGAGGAAAGTAAAGGGTCAAGCAAGGAGACCCAGAAAGAGAAGGTGGGGGGGGGGGGGGAAGGCAAAAGGAAGTGGACCAGAGGTTGCTGGATTAGTGGTATATGTTGTCAGGTGATTTGAGGTAGGTAGGTGGGGTAACAAAGTTTGCTGGTAGAAGTAGACACCAGCATAAACCTGTAATCCCAGCTGTCTGGGAAGCTGAAGCAGGAAGATCACAAATTTGAGACCAACCTGGGCAATTTACTCCTTTCCCAAGGCCCTGTTCCAAAACCAAATGTAAAACATGGGCTGGGGATGTAGCTCAGTGTGAAGGTCCTAGGCTCAATCTCCAGTACAAAAAAAAAAAAAAAAAAAAAAAAAAAAAAAAAAAAAAAAAAAAAAAAAAAAAATCAAAACAACCAAAAATAAAACAAAAAACACAGACCCTGTCTCAAAAAAAGTTTGATGGTAGAGTGTAAAGAGGAACAGGGTTTGAAACTAGGGTTAAAGGGGCTAGAGGAATAGCTCAGTGGTTAAAGCACCTGCCCAGCAAGCTCAAGACCCTCCGTTCAATTCCCCAGCACCACAAAAGCCAGCTGTGGTGGCACACACCTGTGATCCCAGCACTCTGAAGCCTGAGGCTGGAGGATTTGCATTAGTTGAAGGTCAGCCTGGGCTCCATAGTGAGTTCAGGACCAGCCTGAGCTACAGAGTGAGACTCCTGTCTCAGAAAAAAGAAAAAGTAAAGAAACTAGGGCTGTCTTTCAGAGAGGTAAAGCTATTGAGCAAGAAGTTCTGGGTTCAAATCCTGCTACTGATACTCATACTCACAAGCTGGGTGACCTTGAGCAAGTATCTTAATTTTCTCAAGCATTTAAAAAGAAAAGAAGTTGTTTGATCATCTAGGTTGTCAATGTAAAGTTTAATACAACCATAATGTAATGTGAGATTTCCTTTTGTTTGGCGGTGGTTGTTCCTGCTGCTGCTACTGCTGCTTTTGAGACAGGCTGGTCCTGAACTCATTATGCAGCCCAGGCTGGCCTTCAACTCACAGCAATCCTCCTGCCTCAGCCTCCTGAGTTCTGGGATTACAGGCCTGCATTTCCATTTATATGGTGCTAGGGAATCGAACTCAGACCCTTGCCCTTGCTTAGCAAGTGTTTTAACTGCTGTGTCATTCCTCCAAGCCACATGTGAGGTATTTAGCACAGAAAATTATAAAAAGTAGATGCCTATAAATTTTGGCTATTACTGTGAGTGTTGTTGAGACTCCACCCACCTCCACCAGCCTGCCTCTTTGCACCAGAATCTCCCCCAGTATGCTACCGGACCTTTCCACCCTTCCTCTGGGCTTGTTTTCATTTGCCAAAGGTAGAAGAAACTCTCCCACTGACTGCCACCAATAGGGCAGTTTGGGGGATGGAGGTGCTTGGGAAGGAACCCATCCAGTCCACCTGGTTAATTCACTAAACTGACTGCTGGGTTTGCCCTCATCCCAGGACCCCTCCCCAACTCCATGAGATGACCAGGCATTATCGCATTATCGCTCTTCCAACCCGTGAGTGACCCTCCCTCAAGCAGGGCCTCCTGAAGGAAGAGAAAAGCAAACCCAGGCCCTGCCCTCAGGCACATGGCTGCTCCAAGTGTTGCTGTTGGTTATTGTATTTTGTTCTGTGGGAGCACGGGGCACCAGAGGATGGAATGGTGGGGAGGGGGCAGCTCCTGGAAGAAGCAGTTACTACAGTTATAATTGCTATTTATAGAGTCCTTACCCAGGGCCAGGCACATTTCCCTGGTCCATCCATGCTACACATATCACTGAGTTCTTAACAACAACCCCATGAGATGGGTACAGTTACTGTTCTTAATTTATGAGCAAATAAACCGAAGCTTCCAGAGGTGATATACCTTGCCCAAGGTCACGCAGTGATGGACGGGCATAGAGTGAGTCGGGCAGGGAGGACAGCCAGCAACTCCAACATGCACACCTGCAGTAATGCACTCACACAAACACAGCCATGCAGCCATGGCGCTAGAAACCCAACGCAGCCGAGGCCAGGCCAGGCCAGACCAGGAGAATTCAGCCATTCTGTGATCTGGTCTAAAAGCCTTCCACCAAAGTCCTGTGGAGATGAATCTGTCCTTTCGTCCCTGGACTGCCCTGTGGGCCTGAATCCTCAAGGACAGAGGCTTCATCTGTCTCCTCAGAAGCCCAGCCTGGAGCCAGGCTCACAGCAGACACTGCCTGAATGTGGCATTCTCCCCGCAAAGCCACCGTGAAGCCTGCCCTCATCTCCACATCTGCCCTTGGTTTCTGGGCTCCCTACAGCCTGTAGCAGAGCACCTCTGAGCTCAGACTGGGAAAAGAAAGTTGGCCTTTGCATAATATTTGCATCTGCTTTGCATGCTGTTCACATTACATCAAAATGCACAGAGGCCCAGCCCTGGCACCCTGTCCTTTTGGCCTACCCACCCATCCACCTGCTGAACCCGCCCAGGAGTGGGCACTCTTGGGACTGGCCTATGCTTTCCTCCTTCTGTTGTAGTGGGGAAGAAGGTAGGAAAGCTCTTGCCTGCCTCATCTCGGTCCCCCTCTCCCCTCCATTCCTTCCTGGGGAGTCAGGCAGGGGAGAGAGCCAGCAGACTCCAGAGTGCACACCTACGCTAATGCTAATGCGCACGTATGCACACACGCAGAGACACACACAGCATTGCAGCAGGAAATGCCTGGGGTCTGTGAGCCTGCCATCCCTAACCCAGGCTGGAAGGGGAAGAAGGCATCCGTTGCTGGTGCTGCTGCTACTGCCACCCAGAGACAGTTGGTCTCTGGCCACACACAGGGAGGCCTGCCATCTCTGTCCTCCACCTCCCACCCACTAACCTGGTAGGGCAGCCTGGGCTGGAGAAAGGTCAAGGAAGAGGCAGGTAGAGACAGAGATGCCAGTAATAAGTGATAAGTGGACTAAAGAGAGAAAGTGGCTCTGTGATTCTGCAGGAGCGAGTCTGGACGTAGCCTAGCCTTAGCCTGGACCTTTAACTGAGTGAGGGCCTTCCAAGACCTGGACATGGGGACATCAGAGGAGCGAGTGCCTGTGATTGGCTGATGAGATGTGACCCATGTGAGTTAAGCCAAGAGCCTGACCTGATTGGACCCAGACATCATTACAATGAGTGTCTTGGGGTCTGATTGGCCGTGAAGTGTCAGCAGTTGAGGCTGGAGATAATTGGCATAAGTATCTTGCACCCACAATCCCTCTTCCCGCTCAACACTCCAGGTTGACAATTCAGGCTTAGAGTCACCCAGAAGGTACTTGAGGAAGAACCAGAGATCCAGAAACTCGGAATGGTGGGCTTTCCTGGGTCCACAGGTAGAAAGGAAGAAGCAGGATAACTTCCTGAGTGGCTTTGTACCAGCCATGTGAAGGGCACAAGGAGCACCTCTTACCCCTAACAGCAGGGCAGCAAAGACCGTCTGGCAGGGATCCTCAGACCTGCAGGATCAGACTGCACAAACACTACCACGGAGCCCTTCCTGGAAGAGGCAGCGTAGTACTGGACTTCAAAGGATGGGTAGAGACACTGGTAAGACATGTGACTGATGACAGTTGGGCAAGAACTTGATCAGGAAGTCACGGTTAGTATAGAGGAGAGAGGAGAAATGCAACAAGGCTAGACCACACCAAGCCTTGGATGCCAGACCCAGGAGGCATCATTGTGACCAGGAGGAGGGGCATGAAAGGCAGGCCTAGGCTGGAGGAAGAGACTTCGGTCACCCATAGTCACATCCTTGCCCCTGCCCCAGACAGGCAAAGCCCAGGCCTATGTGAGAGCCGCCAGGGACTTATCTGCTCCAGCCACCTGCCTCCACACAGGTGGCCCCCATCTCAGGAGCCCCCTAGGTTGCCCTGAGCTGAGCTCCCAAGAAAACTTCCACTCTGGCCTGGACCCTGGTGATACCCCAGTCACCTCAGAGTGCAGCTGAGTGGCCAGGCTGGCAAGGACTTTCCCAATTAGCCCCATACCCTTGTACCTCTAAGGGTCCCACAGTCTTGAAGTTTTTTTCCAGTAACTACCATTTATTTTGGGAGGTGGGAGGGCTACTGGGGATCAAACCCAGGGCCTGCTCACTGAGCTGTATCTACAGCTTTTTTTGTTTGTTTGTTTTTGAAAAAGGCTGTCAGGTTGTCCCTGAACTTGTCACGTAACCCAGGCTGTTCATGAAGTCACCATAGTCTA
Organism: Ctenodactylus gundi; assembly: GCA_004027205.1. Taxonomy (NCBI): domain Eukaryota; kingdom Metazoa; phylum Chordata; class Mammalia; order Rodentia; family Ctenodactylidae; genus Ctenodactylus; species Ctenodactylus gundi. The sequence continues at coordinate 307,877 of PVKB01001854.1, forward strand.
CCTGCCTCAGCCTCCTGAGTACTAGGATTACAGGTGTGTGCCATCATGCATAGATAATTTTTATGATGTTGGGGAATTAAACCCAGGGCCTACCACATGATTGGCAAACACCCTAACCACTGAGCTACAGCCCAGTCCCTCATTTTTAGTTTTTAATTTTGAGACAGGGTCTTGCTAAATCACTAGGTTGTCCCCCAGGCAGATCTAGAATTTGCAGTTCTCCTGCCTCAGCCTCCCAGAGTTCTGGGATCACAGGCATGTGCCAGTTGGCCTGGCTTAGCAACCATAGTTCATGTCACATAATTTCCTTATGCCTCAGTTTCTCCAAATAGGCATATTATCAAGTTTCTAAGATTTTTGGGAGAATTAAGTTGGATTGAGTACTTACCAGAATGCCTAAATTGCATTTTTAAAAAATCATTCTTTATTTATTAAGGGCGTTCTATGTACCCAGCATTGTTTGGGGCACCAGAGTTTCAGCAGTATATCACAGATAAAGTTCCTGTTCTCAGAGGTTTCCAATTCAGATGGAGAGAATGAATTTAAGCTACAAATAGTAGATTAAATCCTTTCATGTAATGACAAATGCTGTGATAGTATAAACAGAATGCTAACAGGAGGATGTACCAGAAGGTGAGAGAGATTTACCTGATGGTCAGGGCCTTGTCTCTGAGGTCTCATTGAGATGAGGCTGAAAGAATGAGGAGTCAACGATGCTAAAAAGGAGAAAACGTATCAGGGAGCCAAACAGCAAGTGAAAAGGTCCTGAGGCATGCTAGGTGGGTGGAGCAGGGGGAGCAGAAATGGCAAAGACGTGGATACTGGGGATCCTCATGTCTTTGGGAGGAGTCTAGCTTGGATTTCAAGGACCATAGAAAACCACTGATTTACACAGTAGTTGCTCAATAATCCTGCTATCATTATGAATAATACACAGCCCAAAGAGGAAGAACAATTTGTCCAAGATCACACAGTCCCAGATCTCTTTTGTCTCCTACTTGGCCTTCCTCTTCCACTAGGAGCTGTGTAGATCAGCCCCAAGCTGGTGGGAAGGAGGAAAGGGTGGCTTCTCAGCCCTTCTTCCCGCTCCTTCCCTCCGGCCATTTCCTGTGCTCTGCGGGCCTGCGTCCCAATTAGCCAGCCAGGCTGACGGCCTGGGCTCCGAATGACAGACACCTCCTGTCACCCCCTGACGGGCGAGGAGATTAACTCGGAGCTGCGCCGGCTGGAAGGGACGACTGGGAAGGGAGGGAGGGAGGGAATGACCAGCCCTCCCTCCTTACAGGCTCCCAGTGCCCCGGAAGGAAGAAGCTGAAGGGGACCCAGCCCTCTGAGAGGGCTACCAGCAGACTGAGGGCCACCGCCACTCCCTGATTGGCTGTTCCAAGCTAGGCCCGCGTCCCAGCCGCCCCCTTCAGCGGCTCTGAGGGCAGGGACTGCACGGTGGGGGCTTCACGGCTAAGCCCTCCCTTCGAGGCTCAGAGGGGCACCCAGTATCTGTACACAGAGGGTGCCAAACACTTCTCGTGCAGACTAGTTCAGTCCTTGCAACATTCACAATTTACTGAGTTTTTGTTTTGAGATGTGGATTTTTTTTGTTTTGCTTTGTTTTGTTTTTGAGGCAGGGTCTTGCTCTATAGTCTAAGCTGGTCCTGAACTTACTTATGGAGCTCAGGCTGGCCTTGAACTCCACACCAATCCTCCTGTCAAGCCTCCTGAGTGTAGGGATTATAGGCATGTGCCACCACACCCAGTTTATGTGATGCTGGGAAAATGAACTCAGGGCCTTAGCGCTTGCTCAGCAGGCACACTTACAGCTATGCTAACCCTCTAGCCTCAGATGGGAGGTCTTATGTTGTCCTGGCCATCCTTAAATTCATAGTTTCAAGTGATCCTTCTGTCTCAGCCCCTTGAGCAGCTGTGACTGTGGACACATGTGCCAGTGTCCAATGGTAGCATGCTTTTCTCTCCTTTTTTTCTTTGTACTACTGGGAATTGAGACCAGGACCTTCAAGCTGAACTACATCCCCAGCCCATTTCTTATTTTTACTTTTTTATTAGGCAGGGTCTGACTGTAGTCCAGGCTGCACTCACTGGTATAGCTCAGGCTGGCCTTGACTCAGACCGATCCTCTGGCCTCAGCCTCCGGGCTGGTCAGAAACTCACTTTGCAGCCAGGCTAGCCTTGGACCCAGTGCTGGGATGACAGGCGGGGTCATGCCCAGCTTTATGTGGTGCTGGAGATTGAACCTAGGCCCTTCTCACTCTGCTACATCTCCAAGGTCATCGTCATTGTCGTCTTCTTCTTCTCCTTCTTCTTGAGACAGTCTTTTCAATTTCTGACCTCCCAGATCTGGGCTAGAACTCGCAAACTTGTAATCCTCCTTCTCCAGTCTCCCAGACTGGCCATGCTTAGCTAATAACCAACAGCCCCATTTTCAAGAGTAGGAAACTCAGACAGTGGGTGCGTGGGTGCTGGCTTGTCACAGGCATGTGCATCACTAGAATTTGAACTGTTTTTTTTTTTTTTTTTAAACAGAGTCTCACTCTGTAGCTGGTCCTGAACTCCCTATGGAGCCCACACTGGCCTTGAACTCACAGCAATCCTCTTGTCTCAGCCTTCAGGCATGTGCCACCACACCTGGTTTATGTGGTGCTGGGGAATCGAACTCCAGTACTAATCTCTTGATTTACCGCTTGCTAGGCAATCACTTTAACCCCTAAGCTATTCCTCCAGCCACTGAACTGAGCGTTTTGATGCCCACCCTAGGCTGTTAATCACTGTGCTGTGCCACTCCTTTCCTCCTCCTCCTCCTCCTCCTCCTCCTCTTCTTCTTCTTCTTCTTCTTCTTCTTCTTCTTCTTCTTCTTCTTCTTCTTCTTCTTCTTCTTTTGAGACAGAGTCTCTCTCTGTATCCTCGGCTGGTCCTGACCTTCCTATGTCATTCAAGCTGGTCTGACTCACAGCAATTCCCAAGCCTCAGCCTCCTGAGTGCTGAGATTATAGACGTGCACCAACACACCCAGTTTCCGTGGTGCTGGGGAATCAAACCCAGGGCCTTGTGCTTGCCAGGCAAGTGCTTTAACTGCTGTGTTACGCCTCCAGCCTGTGTCATTCCTCTCTTTTGGAAGCAACTCAGCTCATGCCATTTAGGAATTTACAATCTACTCTGGGGCTAAGAGATGAATAAAAAGAACTTTTTTCACGTTCTGCTCTGTTTCTTCTTATAGAAATGGAACATTAACTGAGTGGACAAAGACTTCAAGGCAGAAACAGGCAAGGCTGTAAACCAGGTATGGTGGCACACGCCTGTAATCCCAGCACTCAGGAGGCTGAGGCAGGAGGATTGCCCTGAACCCAAGGGCTCCATAGTGAGTTCAGGACCAACCTGGGCTACAGAGTGAGACCCTGTCTCAAAAAAAAAAAAAAAAAGAAAAGAAAAAAAAGAAAAGAAAGAAAGAAAGGAAAAGAAAAGAAAAGAAAGAAACAGACAAGGCCTGCACTCCCTGGGCACCTTAGGCTGCAAACGACAACCCAACACACACTTGGGAGCTTTAGCAAAATTGGAATCTACTGGCTCATTTTGAGGCTCAAGTACAGGAGTGTTTGGCTTTGAGCACAAGGAAAACAGTTTGCCTTTTAGGCCCCGTGGGGAGCTCTCCACAAAATATGGTGGTCCCAAATTCCCATACTACAAGATCAGACAACACCCCCTTCTTCCCCTTTGTCTGAGCCAGTCAGTATGGCCAGGGAGGAGGAGTCTGCTGATTGGCCAGGTCCCCCTTGCACTGGAGTTCTAAGGGTGATGGGGGACCGAAAGGTAGTAATCGTCCAGGAGGGGCTGGGTACTGGGTGCCAGTTTAGTCCCAGGCTGGATTTGGGGTCCAGGTTAACCCCTCCATGGGCGGCTACCTGAGGACTCCTGTCACTCCCTTTCCTCGGAGTTCCCACCCGCGCAGATGATGCCCAGCAGCACAACCCTAACTGGCTGACAGCAGCTCCAGAAAGGTCCCTGATCCCAGGCATGAGTGCCATCTGGGTCTCTCCTTCCCAGGCTGGCTCAGTGCCTCGGGGGTTCCATGGGCCTATCCCATCTCCATCCTCCACCCGCTAGCCCAGCTCTTTCTCCTGTGGCTGTGTCATCATCAGTACTTGCCTCTTACAAAGCAAACAGCTGGGGAGCCCAAGAAGGCAGTCTGGTAACAGGAAGGACTATGGTAAGACGCTGGAAAGGAGTCCGCAAAGAGCGCTTCTTCCTCCATCCAGGACTTGACGTGGCTGTCAGCTTCATGAAGCAGGAGGATAGTCAGAGGTTGGCACGATGGCGCATGCCTGTAGTCACAGCTATTGGGGAGACTGGGGAAGGAGGTTATTACTTGAGACCAGGAGTTTGAGACCTGTGTAGGCAACATAGCAAGACACCCACCTTAAAACAGAAAAGCCAAGCCTAGTGATACAAGCCTATAATTCCAGCACTATGGGAGGCTGAGGCAGGAGGATCCCAAGTTTGAGCCTAGCCTTGGCAAGTTAGAAAGACCTTGTCTGAAAATCAAAAATAAAAATGAGCTAGGAATGGGGATGGAAGAATGGCGCAGCAGTTTAAAGCGCTTGCCTAGTAAGCGCAATGCCCTGGGTTCAATTCCCCAGCACCACGTCAGCAGGGCATGGCAGCTCATGCTTAAATCCCCAGAACTCAGGAGGATAAGACAGGAGTATTGCTGTGAGGCCAAGGCCAGCCTGGGCTCCAAAATGAGTTCAGGACTAGCCTGGGCCACAGAGCGAGACCCTGTCTTGAGCTAGGAATGTAACTCAACGTGAGGGCCCTGGGTTTGACCCTCAGTACTACCTAAAGGAAAGAAAATAAAAACAAAAATACTGGGGATCCAAGGGTGTACCTCAACAGTTAAAGAGCCCGTCTAGTAATCACAGGGCCCTAGGTTCAATTCCTCAGCACGTCATAAACTGAGCATAATGGCACACACCTGTAATCCCAGCACCTGGGAGGCTGAGGCAGGAAAACTACCTTGAGTTTGAGGCCAGCTTGGACTAAGGAGACCTTGTGTCTTAATTAAATAAATACACAGTCAAAAGCCAGGCTTCCCCATCTTAGGGTGAGAGCCCCAGCAGCCCATCGAGCAGCTGATGAGCTCCACTCACCAGGAATGGATGAGGGAGTTAGAAGTCAGACTGCAAGATCTGAACTGTGGGTCAGCCGGAGGAATTTGGGGTGGCTCTCTTCAGCTTTGGTTTTCTCATCTGTAGGGTGGTGATAATGCAAGGGAGGCCTGAACCCAAAGGATAGGGCCAGTCTTTGCTATCTATCTATCTATCTATCTATCTATTTATTTACTTTGAGGCAGGGTCTCAATCTGTAGTCCAGCCTGGTCTTGAATTTACTGGGTAGCACAGGTTGGCCCTAAACTCACAGTAATCCTATTGTCTCAGCCTCGCCAGTGCTACGGAGCAATCCTCCTGTCTCAGCCTCCACAGTGCTGAGATTACAGGTTTGCACAACAAAACCCAGCTGCGACTCTGTCACTTAAGGGTAGCTGTTACTACTAAAGCTCTAGGTCAAGGGTGGTAGCCCTTTCCCGACCTATGTCTCTCCTTTGGTACTTCCAGCCCCCTCACTCCCAGAGTGGGTGACTTGCATGATCTCACTGAGGGGAGGACCCCTCCCTGCAAGGGTCAGTCCTGGGGGTGGGGCTGGGGGGGTAGGTGGCAGTGCCCAACCAACATTTTCACCGGGCTGGGCAGGCAGCGCCAGGCAGGCGGGAGCTGGTCAGGTTTTTAATTGAACGCGATGCAAATGAAATGTAAATACCATGCAAATAAGCTCTTGCCAGGAGGCGCAGGGCTGGGAGCAGAGGGAGCAGGGAGGGGACTGCTGAGCAGGGCATGTTCCTGCCCCCCTTCTCCCTCCCATGGCTGCCCACGCCCACCCCCTGGCGCTGCCCACCCAGCCAGGCCATTCCATTCTCCAGAACAGCGGGAAGAGCAGCACTTCATCCATCAAGGCCTCCTCAGAGACTCCCTGCCCTAATCCTGCAGCTCGTGGTGACAGTGGGGTGCTCAAGGAGGAGCCGGGACCCTGTGGGTGGGGGTGAGGCTGCCACAGACACAGTCACACAAAAGGGACAACTGGATGTAGACATGCAGAAGCAGACATTTCTGCCCAAGTCCCCTGCAACACGGAAACCCACCAGGGACAGCTGGTCACGGTCACACGGAAATCAACACCAGTGCACATTCCGTCATAAATACATACAGCAACACAAACAGACCCAGTCTGAGAAACATGGATATACACTTGTGTGCTCATGTGCACACACACACACACACAGCCGGCTGTGCCATGAGGACTGCAGATTGAAGTTCCTGTGCTGGCTGGGGGTCAGAGAAGGTGGGAGTGGCGGGTGGGACAGGCACCCTGTGTGGTCAGAGCCTGGTGGCCTAAGCAAGGCCAGACAGGCAGTAGGGGGTAGAAGGATCTTCAGGGTGGCCTGGGCCCCTTGCCCAGCCCCCATCCCAAGACACATGACCATAGCCCAGGCCACTAGAGTTTCCAGGTGTTGGTCCACCCCCAAGTGTGCCCCATTCTGGGATCTGAAGTCCCCCTGCAGTCCCAGGGTCTCTGCTCCTGAAGCCATGTGGGGAAGCTGGTCCCAGGCCACAGAGAGACCGTGACCCCGCCGAGGGTCTGGGGGTGAGCTACAGGGGAGAGAGGGAAAGGCTGGGAAGTCTGGACAAATCTCCATCCCACCCTCCACATCTGGGGGTGGTCCCAGCCCCCTTGCTGAGGCGACTCACACCCTCCATTTAACTCTAATCAGTGCTTCTGAACCCAGCTGGAGGGACACCGGCCAGCAGACAGGGAGCCCTGGGTGGGCCGCCCTCACAGCCTCAGTTTCCCCCTGGGGGCCTGGCCCAGGGACAGGGACTGCGTGGGAGAGCTACGCTCACAGTCCCCGTGGCTTTAGCAAGCGCTGTCCTCCACCCCATGGAATGAGAGGCTGGGTGTAGCCTCTTCCAGGAACCACCCTCCGCTGGCCCCACCGGATGTGGGGGACGCCCCAACGCCCCCAGCAGAGACCAGAGGTGGGGCTGGAGGCGCGGACACGGACAGCGTGGGATCCTAGCAGGCCGGAGTTGCTGGGACCCGCCGCCGTCGGGGACCGCGAAGGCCTTCCGGGCCGGGCTGGATCAGAAGGGCCGGGGCGCAGCCAGCAGCCGGAGGCCCAGCCTGCCGCCCACCAGGCCGGATTTTCTCCCCCGCCCAACTCCCGGGGAGGCGCGGGGCACCCTAGGCACCGCGCAGCCGACGTGGAGGCCGGCCCGCCCCTACGGCCCATTGCGCCGGCCGCGCTCGCCCTGCCCCCACCACCGCCCCTCTGTGGAAGGGAGGCAGCTGGGACGGGGGTGGCCGCGGGAGCGTCTTGCCGGTGTGATCGTGCCGAGCGGGGAATTCGGGGCCATGTGGGAAAGACATTAGTGCCGGCCGCCCTGCCAGCCAGGAATGCGCCCCCCGCTCCGCCGCCGCCGCCTGCCTGGCCCAGAAATGGTGACTCACCAGCTCCGTGTTCCCACCCCCTCTGCGTGCGCCCTCCGCAGCCCACGGCAGGCCTGGCCCCGGCTCCCAGCCTCCCTGCTGTGCGGGCGGGCCCTGCTACCTGCCTTGCCCGGCTTCCGGCACAGGGAGTCAGATCGCACCTCCTGGGGCGCCCTTAGACACCCCTTATCCCGCGTCTCTTCTCTGGCCTTGCTGCGATTACCACGCTCCTTCGGCCCCCTGATGGTCAGCCAGGGCCTGAAGCTTTGGACAGGTGCAGCAAAAGAGGGTCAGTGAAACCTCTTCAGGCTGAGGACCAGAGTCCCGCATGGGAGTGCCGCTCTCAGAGCGCCTCACTGAATAATAAAGCCGTGCCCCTCTGTTTCCTAGAGCATGTGACCTTGGACCCCTGTCCCCCCACCGCAGTCCAAGCCTTGCACGCTAGCTTTCTTCGTGCCACAGAGTAGGGTGATAGTACCCACCCCATGTGCTTACAGGGGCAGCCTATGCAGAAACTCAGGTCTGTTAAGTTCTCTTCTTGAGGGCCACTACCGAGAGTGACTTAATAGGATGATATGCCAAGAAATCATGGTTATTTAATGAAGACCTACTATGTGCCAGGCCCACCAGCTGTGTTTTCTAGATATTATCTTATCTAATTCTTGCCTTGGTCCTGTGGGGTTGGTTCTGCCATTATCCTTCTTGTACAGATGGAGAAATATCCAGCCCTTGGCAAGGGGAAGAATACAAGGGCCCAAGGGACAGGCAGAACCTCTGGGCAGTGCCCAAACCCCCCCCATCACCCCCGCCCCCATGCGCTCCGGAGCTCACACAGGACCATCCCCTGCATCGAAGGCAGCCCCATGCAGCCCCCACCCCAGCTGAAGACCTGCAACCAGCCCCCCACCCAGGGCCACTTCTCATAACTTTTAATAAGAGGTAATAGCACCAAGCAGCGGGCATCAGCTTCATTTTTAATTATCTAATTTACATTTAATTTTCCCCACCAACGTGATGCAGTTTATTAATGTTTTACCTAAGAGCGTCCATTCATGGGCTGTGAACACAGCCACAGAACTAGTGGGCATCGCTTCTCTCCTGGAGGAGACCCTAGTTCAGAGGAAGGAACCCTGACTGGCATCCGAGGCCGCAAGATCCAACATCCACACAGTTCTCAGCTTTAGAATAATTATTGAACAATGTCCCAGAATTCTTTCAGAGCATTCCTCTTTCCTGCCAGCCTCCAGAAATAGCAACCCCTTTGCCAAACACTTACTGGGAATATCTCATTTACTCCTTACACCTAACCTTATAGGCAAGTACTATTAAACACCTGTTTTACAAATGGAAAAACCGAGATCCAGAAATATGAGGTGTCTTGCCCAGAGTCACACAGCAGCTGAAGGGAAGAGCTGGCCTAGTGAACTAAGAGGCTGTGGCGCAAGCCTGTTCTCTGTCTTACAGGATGGGGTGGCTTCCTCAGAGGGCCCACACACTGGTCCTACCAACAGCAAAACTCTGAGAGCTTGGATGATCTGTGGATTTCAAGATGTCTGGGAACTAAAAGAAAGCTGTATGGGAACCTAGTGGCTCAGGTCCCAAAGTAGTGGACCTCCAGGGTCTGATTTCCCAAACCTCTGTGTTCCCAGTGCCCAGTGGCTATGGCTTCCATGGCAGGTTTTCCTTGGTACCACTAGGAAGGTCCCAGAAAGTGAATGTGCTTTCCTTTTCTAGCCCCAAGATGATACTGGGTCAGCTCTATTCTATCTTCCTTTCTTCCTCCTTCTTTCCTTTCTCCTTGGGATTAAATGCAGAGACTTTGTAGCTCAGGCTGCCCTCAAATTCATGGCAGTCTTCCTGCTCAGCCTCTTAGAGGTCTGGGATTCCATGTGTGTGCTACCATGCCTGGCTAGGCAGGCCCTGTAACCACTGAGCTATACCCCCAAGCCCTATTTATTTATTCATTCATTTTTTTTTTTTTTGAGACAGGGTCTCACTCTGCAGCCCGAGCTGGGCCTGAACTCACTATGGAGCCCAGGCTGGCCCTGGACTCATAGCAATCCTCCTGTCTCAGCCTCCTGAGTGCTGGGATCAGAGGTGTGCACCACCGCGGCCGGCTTATACAGTGCTGAGGAGTTGAACTCTAGTACTTAGCACTTGCTAGGCAGATGCTTTAACCACTGAGCTATTCTTCTAGCCCTATTTACTTATTTATTGGGACAGGGTCTTGCTGTGTAGTTCAGGCTGGTCGTGAACTCATTAGGTAATCCCAGGCTGGCCTCAATGCTACAATCCCCCTGCCTCAGTCTTCTGAGTACTGAAATTACAGATATGTGCCACCATGCCGTTTTTTTAATGCAGTGTTGGAGATTAGACCCCAGGGCCTTGTGCGTGCTAGGCAAGCACTTTAACCACTAAGCTACCAGCCCAGTTTCATCTGCAGCCTTTTTTATGTATTTTGAGATAGTATTTCTGCTAATTTCCACTGTCTCCAAGACAGACGCTCACTGAGTTGCTAAGTTACTACCCAGACTGGACTTGAGCTTGCAGCCATCCTGCCTTAGCCTACCAGGGTGCTAGAAACGCAGACGTGTGGACTATGCCCAGCTTGACTCTCTTTTTTTTTTTCTGTTTTTTCTTTTTGAGACGGGGTCTCACTCTGTAGCCCAGGCTGGTCCTGAACTCACTATGGAGCCCAGACTGGCCTTAGACTCATAGCAATCATCCTGTCTCAGCCTCCCAAGTGCTGGGATTATAGGCATGTACCACCCTGCCCAGCTTACGTGGTGCTGGGGAATCAAATTCAGGTACTTAACGCTTGCTAGGCAAGTGCTTTAACCGCTGAGCCATTCCTATAGCCCTTGAATCTCCTTTAGAACAGAAATAATGAGCAGATTTCCAGGAGGAAAGAGAGACCGTGAAACCAAAAATGAAATCCTGAGCCTAGGGCCAGTGGAGAGAAGACAAGTTCACAGGAAATGGATAGTGCAGATGCTCACCTTGACCTCAGCTCCAGGGAAACAAGGTGAGCATTCAGCTCAACTTCAGCCAGGGCTGGCTGACAGGCATTGTGGGCACTCACCCCAGCACTAGTCAAGCCCAGGTGGATGAGTCAGAAGGACATTCGTCCCACACCTCGGCCAGGCCTTGGCCAAATGGACAGTGAGAACATTCATCTGAGCCTTAAATACTCCGTGGGGTGCTGTGCACCTTGGCCAAGCCCCTGGCAGATAGGAAGTAGGGATGACCTCTTCCAAACCATGGGTTAGGGGTATTGTGGCCTCCCACTGTGCCTTCAGCTGCTCCGCCCCCCACTGTGCACAGATGGTAGGGGATGCTGAACCCAGGGCCTTCACATTAAGCTACATACCTAGCACAGAGTCGGTCTTATTCATTGCTAAATTGCCCAGGCTGGGCTGGGCTTTGCAATCCTTCTACCTCATTCTCCCAGAGTGATGGGATTACAGGTATGTGCCACCACACCAGGCTGTATTTTTGTTTATTTTTTTGAGGCAGGGTATCACTTTGTAGTCCAGGCTGGTTCTGAACTCACTATATAGTCAGGCTGGCCTTGAACACTTCAGTCCTCCTGCCTCAGCTTTGCAAGTGCTGCTGAGATTACAGAGTAAGCTACCACACCTGGCTTACGTGGTGCTAGAGGAATCGAACCCTGGGCCTTGAGCTTGCTAGGCAGCTGTTTTAACTGTTGAGCTACGCCCCCAGTTCCCTATAGATATACTTTTGAACAAATGCCTGGTAGCTCCTAAAACTCATGGCCACCTCAGGGCAAGAGAGAGACACCTTAGAAACCAATGGCCTGGTTTAGCGTTCCCCAAGCCACCTTTACTTCTCCAGGCTCCATGTGTTCATTCAGAGAAAACAGATTCTGACCCAGTGCATAACCAGTTCAGAGTGCAGCCAGGACTTCTGTGGCAATTAAAGGAGGTAGACAGCCTGGGCCTTGACCTTGAGCTCTATTCCTGAACCTCTTCTCTTTCATGTAGCTCTCTTATTACACAAGAAGGAAAATCAAGGCCCAGAGAAGCCAAAGAACTACCCTAAGATCACACAGCAAATTGCATCATCAGTGCTGGAAGTGGAAAATGGAACTCAGACCTCCCAAAGTCACACAAGGGAGGGACTTTGGGGACCTCCATAAACCACAGCATTGGCACAGCTTGGCCCAGGCTGGGCCTGGGCGTGTGTGAGCATGTGCGTGTGCGTGTGTGTCTGTTGCTGGGGGAGGTGGGCGGTGGACGGAGTGTCGGGGGAACGGCTGCTGCCGCCTCCCTGGTATTTTTAGCCTTGAGAATGAGCTGAGCTCAGGGCTCTGAGTTCCCATCAGCAGTGTGGAAACTGGGCAGGTCCCATTGCCCTCCCTCACCACCAGCCTGAAGCTAGCTAGGTGGAGGGAGGGTGGGCCAGAAAAGCAGAAGGTAACTCGGGCCCGGGGGCAGGCAGACTCTGGCTCCCTGCACCCTCGCCACCCCCCATGCTGGTCGTCCTTCCAGTGCCCTTCTCCCGAGGGGAAAGCCACGCTGATGGAAACACACACCCTCATCTGCCCCCTGCTACCACCAGCTTCCCCTGCTAGGAGCTCTGGGCCAGCTCCTGCCTGTACCAGGTCAGAGCTGAGAGGTTCCCATGACAACAGATGACAGTAGCAGAGACTGCTGGCCACCAGGTCAGGGGTAAGGGGGTGTGTGAATAAGAAGCAGAAGAAGAAAGGTAGGAGGTAGGGGACAAAACTACGATGTCGTCCCCTTCTGAGCCCTGGACCCCCCAGGAAAGGCCTAGAACTTTCCTGACTGATGCTGCAAGGCACTCCATGGCACTGACTAGGAAAGCTGGGCGCTGGGAGAGCCGACTAGACCTTTGGTCACAAGACACGAACCCAGGTAGGGGTGGGGCCTGGATAGAAATCTGGCCTTCTGCCTCCCAGCCCAAGACTCCATGGCTTGTAGACCAAGGTTTCGGGGCCCACGACTTCCCCTTATCTCCATCTCCTGGAAGTTAATGGGTCCTGAAACCCCTGAGCCACTGTAATCATCCTCCAAGGGCATAGGTCACCGGGAAGCCAGCCCCCATCTTTCTCTCATGGAGTATGTTTTGTTTCCCCAAAGAGACATGACAAAGGCCATGGCCTCTACAGTGGGGTTGGGCAGTAGCCCACATACCTACATGGACTAAAGGCTTTGTTCCAAGTTTTAGCCCCTCCAAGGCTTCCCAGGGTGACTCCCACCAGCCCCAAGACAACACACACCCATGAATCCCGAGAGATTTACCTACACAGTCCTCTGGGCTCTCTCCAGTGTAGTGTTGTCATTGTCCCAGATGTGCCACTCCCCAAGCCTCTTAGGAAAGTGGCATGGTCCCTTGAGCTCAGCTGCACTCACACCTCCCCCTGGTCTTTTGTGGTTCGGCACATAATTTCACATTCCACTTGCATCTTACCTCTGAGAAAGAATGCTACCTACTGATAAGTAAGGTCTTTGGTATAAGGCCCTGTTACCTGTGTCAACTTGGTGCCCAGCTCTAGGATTCTTCCTTCCATTTCTGCTCAGAAGGGGCCCGTTATTGGTACCCCTTAGCAGTCCCAACCTGTGACACTGCTGCTGGGATTCTCAAGTTCGGATCTGATGGTTCTTTCTCCAGCCCCCTGCATCCAAAAGGCCAAACCACGACCTTGTAGGGCACCCACTTTGTGTGTGTGTGTGTGTGTGTGTGTGTTACTAAATATTGAGCCTAGAGCCTAATACATCCCAGCCCATTTTTATTTTTATTTTTTTGGGGGATAGGATCTCATAGTGCAGACTGGTCCTGAACTCACTATGTAGCCCAGGCTGACCTTGAACTCAGGGAAATCCTCCTGCCTCAGCTCCCAGGTGGGATTACATTACAGGTATGCACCACCACACCGGGTTTATGTGGACCTAGGGAACTGATTGTAGGGTCTTGTGCTTGGTAGACAAGCACTGTAACTACTGTGCTATTTCTCTAGCCCTGCCATTTTTACTTTTGGTTTTGAGACAGGTTCCTGCTAAGTCACTAAGTTGCCCAGGCTGTACTCCAACTTGCAATCCTCCTGTCTCAGTCTTCCAGGGCACCTTGATTACAGGCCTGCACCATGGGACCTGTCTAGGGCATCCACTTATTTGACATCACTGAATATCCAACACCCACCAGACAGGCAGCCTACCCAACCCTGCTCTCCTAGCTGGGAAGTTGAGAAAGTGAACAAGTGAGTTTTCCCACTGGGATCCTACCCAGTAGAGCTGGGGCAGTAATGCCCGGTAGTCCTCAGGCCTAGACGTACAGACAGGGCAGACTCAGCTTCTCTTGGGTCCTATCTGCCTAGGGGAATGTTACTGTTATGTTGAACACCATCCCACTGTTAGATCCTGTCAACGTATACACACACACACACACACACACACACACATACACACACACACTTTTAACTTTTTTTTTGAGACAGGGTCTTGCTCTATAGCCCAGGCTTGTCCTGAACTCACTATGGAATGCATGCTAGCCTTGGAATTATGTCAATCCTCCTGCCTCAGCCTCCCAAGTACTGGGATTATAGGCGTGTGCCATCTGGCCCAGCTTTATGTGTTGCTGGGGAATCAAACTCGGCCTTGCGCTTGTAAGCCAAGTGCTTTAACCACTGTACCATTCTTCCATCCTCTTCCTGCCTTTTTTCTTTTTTCTTTTTGAGACAGGTTCTCTTCCCTGCTGTCCAGGCTGGTCTTGACCTCCCTATGGAGCCCAGGCTGGCCAGGAACTCACAGCAATCCTCCTGCCTCAGCCTCCTGAGTGCTGGGATTACAGGTCTGCATCATCATGCCCAGCTATTACATAGTGCTGGTGGACAGAACCCAGGCGTTGCACTTCCTAGGCAAGTGCTGTAATCTCTGAGCTCCACCTCCAGACCCGTCCTTCAAACACCTCTAAGTGGGTGACTAGCTGAGAAAGGGTGGTCCCCAGGTCCGTACCTGCGCTCTATTTCTGCCTAGGATCCCTTCTCTCTAGTATCTCCACAGGCCCCAGCTAGGTTACAGGCTGGAGAGAGGGGCTGCCAGATCCATCAGGCCCCTCTCTGAGTACCTCCCCCAGCCCCATATAAATACTTCAGCTTCAGGGACCTGAAGTGTCCCCCTCCCCTGCTCTGGGAAACTATCTGGGCAGCCACTGGAGCCCTGGGAGTCCGTGGGACCGGCAGAGCCAAAAGGGTAGCAGGCAAGCCACGGTAAGCACCTCCCTCCCAGGCTGCCGAGCCAGAACCAACGGGGGAGAGAAGACCACAGGATTGCTGCTTGGTCCTCCGGATCCCTGAAGGCCACCAGGAAAGAAAACAAGAGAGGAACTCAGTCTCAGCTACCAAAATCCTCCCACGAGTTGGACTCAAGGCCGTGGGGGCTGTGGGAAGCGAGGCTGTCTCCTGACACGGGACCCAGTGCCCCTCCCGGGGCTGGGGGGTCGAGCACTGGGCACCCTCGTGATGAGGCCAGCTACAGGGTGATTAATCTTGTGAGGCCTGTGCGTCAGCCTACCCCTCACCAGCCCCCACCGCCTCCCGTGGCCAACTCGGCCCGCACTGCCCTGGGAGTTAATCTCCGCTTGGGGGACTTCTCAGCCGCTGTCACTGCTGCATTAATTCTGAGGCAGAGGGAGGCAGAAAGGAGGGAACACGCTTGAGGGGGTGGATAGTCTCCCCGGGCGGGTTTTGTAATCTTAGCAGCTGGTGAAGAGGGGTCCCAGAGGATCAGGCCCACATCCCCACTTGAAGGCCCAGCCCTGGATTAGGGTCCGGGGGCCATTTATATTGTCCCTCTCAGCCCATTATAGCCCTTGTACCCCTGGCCTCAAGCCCTGGTAGTTCACCAGCCGAGTCCCAAATGCAGTTTGCAGTTTTGACAGCAGATGTCTCTGCTATTATGATTTATCAAAATGCTTAAGGTAAATAATGCACACATATTTATAGACAGGGATGAGGTGGGAGACAGGGAGGAAGAAACAAACAGGGTAAGGGGGTTTGGGAAGAGCACCCTTAGTACTGTACACAGACCCAAAGGTGACCCCAACCCTGGCCCTGAGGAAGTGGGCTAGGGTGACACTAAGCCTGCCCAGCAGTTGGCCCCCAGGAAGGCAGAGAGAGGCAGCCTAGTGGCTGGACCTGTCTTGCCGGGCCCCCTGCCAGGCCTGGGAGGCGGCCACCTGGGGGAAGCAGCTGAGCCAACCTCACACCTTGGCCACGTTTCCATGGCTTCACTGCGTCCCTGCTCCTGAGGGCTCTGTTGCCTTATCAACAGCAGTGGCCACTGCCCTCACCCTCGTCCTCTCAGCTACTCTCTTCCCGGCTTCCAGCAGCGGCCTGTCAATCCCTCTGCTGCAGAGCCAAAACTCGGTCCCAGGGGTGCACCCTCCTGGGGCAGGCCTCATGGGCCGGGACAAGGCTGGGAGCCCAGGGACAGGCTGGGGGCCTAGAGGCAGGGGCCTGTGGAGACTCGGGCTGCGCCTGCCCAGCCCCAGAACCCCAGCTCCTTTGCCCTAGGCCATGCCTTCATCCCTCTTTCCCTTCACTCTACAAAATGTTCTTTGTTTCCCAACATTTCCAAGCTTGAGGCATTTGGCTAAAGAATTTTACTGGGAGCCAGGTATGGTGGCAGAAGCCTGTAATCCTGGCTCCCTGGGAAGCTGGGGCAGGAGGATTGTAAATCCAAGCGCAGCCTATGCAATTTAGTGTCTCAGTGAGACTCTATCTCAAAATCAAAGCTAAAAATGGGCTGGAGATGTAGCAACATGTGAGATGGAGGTAGGGGATTCCTTCTGCCCAGAGTGTAGCCAGGTGGGTAAGAGCTAGCTTGAGAAGGCAGTGACTTAGCTGTGTGGCACCACCTGTGTCACTCAACCTCTCTGAGCCTTGACTTTCTCATCTATAAAATGGGGATAACTGATGAATGCCCTCCTCACAGGGTTGTTGTGGGTAGGCATGTGAATGTAATGAGCCTCTCCATGCTCAGCCCACACCATAATCTCTGTGCCCTGTGAGGCTGGAGCACATCATCATCACGTCCAGCCAAATGCTCTGAAGTTTGGTGGGTGGCTGGGCAGGGAGGCTTGTTCATTTGCAACACTGGTAATCAACACAGGGCCCTCCATTCCCAGTCCTACGGGGTTCTTTCTAGTGAGTTTTCCTCACTTGTGCACAGCACCCTAGTCAAGATTGGAGTGGGTAAAGACCTAGCCAGGCCTGGAGGCACACGTCTATAATCCCAGCACTCTGGGAAGCTGTAACAGGAGGATCTCAAGTTCAAGCTCAGCCTGGGTAATTTAGTGATTTGGTGAGAACCTGTCTCAGAATCAGAAATACAAATGGATGGAAGCTGGACCTACTGGCGCAGACCTGTGTCCAGGTGGCTGAGGCAGGAGGATTGCAAATTTCGGCCCACCCTAGGCAACTCAGCAATTTACAAGATCCTTTCTCAAATAAACATTTAAAAATGGTCTGGGGATACAGCTTAGAATTAATACCCTGGGTTCAGTCTCTAATATCACACCAAAAGAGAAAGGGGCTGGGATGTAACTCATTGTGAAGGTCCAGAAAGAGGAAAGATACCATGTTAATTCAGCCCACAGATGTCTTCCTTCCCTTGCGGGTGCTGGGTACATCATTGCCCTTCGTGTGTGTACATGTGTGTGGGGGAAATAGGTACCGGGAACTGAGCCCAGGGCCTTTGCATTAAGCTGCTTCTGCAGATTTAAAAAAAATTTTTTTTGAACCAGGCCTGGTGGCACAGACCTGTAATCCTAGCAGGGTGCCTGAAGTAGGAGGATTGCAAATTTGAGCCCAGACTAGATAGTTCAGTGACTTAGTGAGACCCTGTTTGAAAATCGAAGCAAAAAATGGGCTGGGGATGTAGTATAGTACAAAGGCCCTGGGTTTCATCCCCAGCATTGCATACCAAAAAAATAGTTCGAGTCAGTGTCTAGATAAGTAAACTAAATTGCCCAGGCTGGGCTAAAACTCCCAATCCTCCCTCAGCTAGGATTACATGCACGCATATGTTACATGCCCAACACCATCACTACCCTAGGGAGGGGTGCAAAGCTGGGATGGGGAAGGCACCGGGCTACACCTGACCAAGCGAGGGTCAGAAAGGCTCTTAGGAGGGGGAGGGCAGCATCAGTCACCGGCGAGGGAGAGGGCAACAGGAGATGGACCTCTGTCATAACCTAGTCTTGAGTGTAAGGACCAAAGAGCCACCAGCCCAGCAGCTCCGCACCCAACCAAGCCGAGAGCCCTGGACTCTGGGCTCCCTGGGCCCTCCCCATCTTCACGCCCTGCTGCCTGGAATCTGAGGCAGCCCTTGTTCTCTGGCAGGAGGGGAATTTAATGCCGCAGAGAGATGGCAGGTCGACAGGCGGAGAGAGATGAAAGTGTCCGCTTCAGCAGCCTGGCCAGTAGCCTCAGGGGACCTCCCATACCCCACCATTTTCCCTTGGCAAAAAGAGTCCTCAAGGCAGATGTAGATCTCTGGGGACTCTCCAAAGGGCTGTGTGACCTTGGGGGATGGCAAGGCCTCTCTGAGTCCCATTCTGTCTGCAGGGTGTTAGTGCCAAGGTCTATATTACCACCATGCTGCCTGTGCCCTCCCCAACCTTAGCTGTTGTCAGCCACGGTCTGTTGACCCAGGGTTGTGGCTGGGCAGTGGGGTCCAGGGAGGGCTGTGAGGTGGCCTCCATCCATCCATCTTTGACACCTGGGAGGGGGTTGGAGCTGGTGTGGCAATCAGGTCCGATCCAAGCAGCCTTGACTAGCACAGCCAAGCGGCCGTCACCATGCTTTCTTTGTGGCAGTGAGCCTGGCTGGGCCTAAGAGCGGAGGCTGATCCCCAAACCAGAACCTGTTCCCGAGGCCACTAGCGTCATGTCTCTGTGGCAAAGTCTGTGGGTCTTGGTGCTGTGAGGTGACCTTGTCGCTCTGCAATGTACCTTGTCCAGTGTCCTACAACCTCTGGCTATGTTGTCCTTTCCTGGGAACTGAGAAGCAAGGGCACTTAGCCAAAGTCATCCAGCAAGCATACACACAAAAACATGGATTCAACATGAAGTGAGGAGGAACTTGTATTCGCAGGCTCCCCGGCCTCCTCCCGTTCACTTGGAGGCACTTACTTCCCATCCTAAGACAGTCAGGAGGCTGGGATCTAAACAGGGACCTGGGGGCTGGAGGGATGGCGTAGCAGTTAAGGCGCTTGCCTGCCAAGCACGAAGCCATGAGTTTGATTTCCTAGCACCACATAAAATCAGGTGTAGCGCACACCTGTAATCCCAGTACTCAGCAGGCCAAGGCAGAAGGATTTCTGTGAGTCCAAGGCCAGTCTGGGCTCCATAGGGAGCTCAGGACCAGCCTGGGCTGCAGAGAGAGACCCTGTCTCAAAAAAAAAAAAAAAAAAAAAAAAAAAAAGTGAATGAAAAGAAAACACAAGTCCCTGCATGACCTTGCTCCTGGGCAAGCAACATACTCTCTTGAGCATCTGTTTCTATCTATAAAATAGGCAATTACAGCTGAGTGTGGTAACCCCAGCGCTCTGGCTTAGGCAGGAAGATCACAAGTTCAGGCCTAGGTTAGGCAACACAAGGAGACCTTCCCTCAAGATAAAAATAAATGAAAAATAGAAGAAAAAGGGCTTGCGGTATAGCTCAGCATAAAGGCTCTAGGGTCAATTTCCAGTATTGTCCAAAAAAAATTGTGGGGAGTTAATAATCTCTTCTACTTCTTTTTGAGACAGGGTCTCACTCTGTAGCCAAGCTGATCCTGAACTGACTATGGAGGCCAGG
The DNA here is from genome assembly GCA_004027205.1 of Ctenodactylus gundi. Classification (NCBI taxonomy): domain Eukaryota; kingdom Metazoa; phylum Chordata; class Mammalia; order Rodentia; family Ctenodactylidae; genus Ctenodactylus; species Ctenodactylus gundi. Next base: position 327,266 of record PVKB01001854.1, read on the forward strand.
CTGGCCTTGGACTCATGGTAATCCTCCTGCCTCAGCCTCTGAAGAGCTGGGAGTACAGGCGTGTGTTGCCATGCCCAGTTTATGTGGTGCTGGGGAATTGAACTCCAGTACTTAGTGCTTGACTTAGCACTTGTGAAGCAACTGCTTTAACTGCTGAGCCATTCCTCCAGCCCCTACTTCTTTTTTTATTTTCCTGAGATAGGGTCTCGCTCTGTATCCAGGCTGGTCCTGAACTCACTATGGCGCCGTAACCTAGGCCAGCCTACAACTCATGGCAATCCTGCCTCAGTCTCCTGAGTGCTTGTCTCTATAACTTCTTGGAGCCAAACAAACTGACACCAGTTCCAGACTGAAGGCTGAGCTTCCAACTAGCCTTAGGCCAGGAAAAAATATCCCTACTGAGAGCACAGTTCATGACCCGGTCACCCAACACATCGATAGGAGTTGTCCTGCTCCCCTCTTCCTGCACAGCAAGCTCACAGCAGAGGGCCAAAGGCCTCTTCTTGAGTCCAGTCAGGCCCAGTATGTGGAACAATGGTTCAGTCTGGGGGGACTTGAGGCGATCAGGGTAGCCAGAGACTAGGTCAAGCGAAGCCTGGCTGCTAGGAGGGAGGGGATGCCTGGCAAGCACTGGGCAGGCTGAGGTGTGGGAGGCCTTCGGGCGGCCACAGAGAACAAAGAGGCTGGGGTTGCCAGGATATTCCGTGTTGCTGAAGCAGGCGCTAACAGGGTTGGGGAAGAGGCCGCGGCGGCCGTGGGAATTGTGCCTGCTGCCCCCATGCCAGCTCCCCTGTGCAGACTGAGCCTCTGGACCAGTGAGGAGGCAAGCGAGGGTAAGAGACTTCCAGAGACCGTAAAGCTTTCCCCAGAATGGCACAGCTGTCAGGGCAGAGACCTAGAAAATGCTTAGGCAAAGGCCTGATGGTGGTATCCATATCACTCAGGGATCACAGGTGTCTCCTGACACACCCAATACCAACCAGGTAGCACCGAGGGTCACACCAAGGTCACACACTCACTGATGGTGGTCTCAGGGCCACACCCATGACAATGGCCACTCAGACACTTTCATTACAGTGCCCAACAATGTTGTATATAAAAAAATCACACATTCAATTGTACAATCTAGTGTCTAGTATCTGGGTCCATCAGAGGATAGTACAACGTCCACGGGATCATATACTTCATGTTCCAGAGCATTCCAAACTATGGTCTATGATGTCACATACTAAGCCAAGGCCATACAGGGTCTGTATCACAATCTTTCAGTTACATGCTCTTTTCTTTCTTTTGAGGGGTGGGGGATGGCACTTGGGTTTGAACCCAAGGCCTTCACATTGAACTATATCCTTAACCAATTTTTGATTTTGAGGCAGGGTCTCACCAACTTACTCAGGCTAGACTTGAACTTGGATCCTTCTGCCTCAGTCTCCTAGAGTGCTGGGTTCTAGACCCATGAGTCAGGCTCAATTCTTATTAGTAATCTGGGGACAAGGTCTCACTAAATTGCTACATTGGCCAGGTTGGGCTTGAATTTGCGATCTTGTCTCAGCCTCAGAGTACCAGGATTACAGGTCTGAGCCGTCAGGTCCTGCTACAAGCCCATTTTCATGATGTCACACATAGTCACACTGTTGCAGGCCTCATAGGGTCTTCAGAGCTCTAAAAGCCATGTCTTTTTCTTTTTGTGGTACGAGAGATTGAACCCAGAGCTGTCACACATAGATACATCCATAGGCTCTAATTGTGATCCTCCTGCCTCATCCTCACAAAGTGCTGGGATTATAGGTTTCTTCCCCTTCTCCCTTTGTCCCTCTCATGCACATGCGTGCACATACATGCACACACAGCATGTGGGTGGGCACACACACACTCTCACAATGGTCCGTGTCCACGCTGGAATTGTCTTCAGTACAGTGTGAACACCTAGCCTCTTGGCCTGTGTGCCACCCCCAAAGCTGGCCCGGAATGCCAGACTAGCCAGGTTGGGGGTGTAGGATGCTGGAGTGAAGGCTTCAGGGTCACCAGGAGGTCAAATTTCCAACTGCACAGAGGCGAGCTGGGCCCAGGACAGAGATCAGCAGGGGTGCCCCTGCAGCCTGACAGAGGGATGGATGGACAGAGATGTGAAAACAGGAGACACAGATGAGCAAGCCAGAGTAGCAGAGTGAGGAAAGGCCGAGGCCATGCCAGGGTGGTGCAGGGCGGGCCTGGGGTCAGGCCTGGCTGGGAGGGCCTGGGGCTGGGCTGCTGTGGAGGTGGGTGGCGGAGAGGGCTAAGGCTTCAGAGTACAAAGTAGGAGACTATCACTGAAATTGAGGTGAATAATCTTTTCAAAATAGCTCAATGTCAACTGCCATTGACTTAGTACTTACTGTAGAATTGCATGATCTCAGATCCTGCTTAGGCCATTTTCTGGGGGACAATTACTGTCCCCTTTCCCAGATAAGGTAACTGAGCCCCCATCGTGAATTGGCCCTGTAATTATCCTCTCCCCTGGCTTCCCCTAGACCCTAGGAGCTGGATTTCCACTACCACAAAGAGCATGCAAGAAGCAAAAGCTAAAAAATTAAGGGGCTTGAATTTCAGGTGTCTTGTGTTGGGAGGTGAGTCCAGGAGTCTCAGCACGGCTGTAGGCTGGCACAGGAAAAGGCACAGGACGGCTGAGTCACAGCACCCCTCCCCCTTGGGGCTGGCACCGTAGCCATCCACCCTACACCTGCAGGTGTGCCAATGAGGGCCGGCTGAGGCCATCTGCAGTCCATGCGCTGCCAGCAAGGGTGGAAGCAGGCAGGGGACTCCAGCTCAGTGACCCCTGCTGGCTAAGCTCCCCCCCCACCCCCGCAACGGCCCCAGGAGAACCCTCCTGCCCTCCCTCCCTCTTGACGTTCTGGAGGTGCTTCAGTTTGCCTACGCTTGGGGGTGAGGGTGCCCCCCAGCTGCAGTGCCTCCCCCTGCTCCCTGCTGGACACCCCCCTTCGGCAGAGCCGCCTGGAGAGATCACAGGCAGCCACATGAAAGGGAATTTTCCCAGGCAGAGATGCAGTTGAAAGCTGCCTCCCTCCACCCCCGCCTGCCCCCGCTGTGCCAGGCCAGGCTGCTGAGCCTCTGGTGCTCCAAGGAGCCCGTGACACCTGGGAAAAGGTTGGGGGTCAGTGGCACCCCTTCCCCTGCTTTCTCCATCCAGGAACAATGGCAGACAGCCCATCTCTCCCATGAAATCACCCACTCAGCTTTAGAAGTTTCCCCTTTCTTTATCCTGAAATCCCTCACCAACCTGAAGCCAGGGTCCAACGTCGTTAGGATGTCGTTCTTGAATTCTAGCCTCCATCTCCAGCAGGTTCAAGCAGCTGGGGGCAGGAAGGCTTCCCTGATGGACACACAGCCCTCATCCTCAGGCTGGCCTCCATGATGTGTAGGAAGGGGCAAGAAACTACCATCCTTCTGTTCAGACTGCTCTGGTCTCGACCATATGGCTGTGTGGTGACTTCACCAGGCACCTGGCCTTTGAAGTCTCATACAACTTTGTACCAACAAATCTTTGAGGGATGGAGGAGTCAAAACCAGGGACTTTCCCAGAACTTAGGTCTGGCAACTTTCAGTCATGAAAAAGAATGAAGGGGTCTTTAACTGTGTGACAGGCACAGCCGGGTCCCCAGGAACTGGGCTGGAACTCTCCCTGGGGAATCATGTCAGTCTAGGGTGGTACTAGGTCCCTGCCACGGAAAAAGAAGGAAATCCAGGCCACACCAAGACTGTAAATTGGTTGGTACTAATCTGGCCTGATGAACCTAGGAGAACAGAGAAGGTGGTGCTGGGTAAGCTAAGATGCCCAAATGTCTGGGTATTATTAATGTGTGGGATCCAAGCAGGCTGGTGAGATGCTCTGGCGCCTGAAGATGAAGATCGTATCATCTTCCTCTGCCTTTGCTCCTGCTGAATCCAGAAGGTCTCTTCTTCCCAAGACAACTCCACTGTCTATGTGGACTGTCCTTCATCACACAACCCTGCCCAACAACAGCCCCAAGCCAGCCCCCGAAACTGGAGAACAAGAAGCCAGTACTGCTTCGTGACACAAACATGCATTCGTTTTATTCACAAAACAGCCTGGTTTCCTAAAACAATACAAACAGCATGTTCATCAGCAGGAAGCTGGCCACAGGCAGGGCCCCCAGGCACCCACCCCACCGGCAGGGACCGCGCAAAGAAGCCCTTTCTTCCATTGCCACTACAAGGCTGGAAAAAAAGGACTTATTTTCTCTAAGGGAAGTAGTCAGGCTCGTAAATATCGAGACACGGGCTCCCCAGATATCAGTGGATAAACGAGTAAAACTTCCATTTTTCCAAAATCATCACTGTTGGGGTGGGGGATCCCAGTCAGGGGATGGTGGGAGCAGCACGGCTGGCCTGGGCCTTGAGGGGGTAGGAGGTTCTCCCTCCCTCAGCGGGCTCCCGTCGGCAGCTCTGCACGTGTGGATGGATACAGAGGGACTTCTACACGGCGCCATCAACATTCTCTTTATAAACGTGAGTGGATTCTCCAGGCAAACTATGCACTATTTCATGGTCGGAAAGAATCAAAGGAAGTTTAAATGAGGGTGGAGTTAAACTGTGCTAAATTACAGTAGTGCTTATTAGTAACTAGATTTCAAAAGGTTACAGAAAATTTACATTCTCTACACAAAACGGCATCTCCTGCACAGACAACATCGACATCGACACAGGAAGGAGACTGATTGTCCATTCTTTGCCCAGGAAGTCTCGGTACTTTATAGATTCGTCTTTACCTCTTGTTTTTTTTTTGTTTTTGTTGTTGTTGTTGTTGTTGTTCTTCTTCTTCTTCTTCTGAAAAAGCAGCTAAATTTTTTTCTTTTTTTCTTTTTATACTAGGGACGTGGAGATGTTAAAACGACAACAAAAAATATATATATAAAAACAGGAATGAAATCTGTGAAAGAATATTTTTGGTTCTAAAGACGGGTGCATCCGTTTCTCTTCGCCCGAATCCCTTGCCGGAGACCACACGAGCAGTGACATTGCACGGAGAGGGCAGCTTTGGGTTCCCACCGCCGTCACTGAAACCACCGGAAGGCAGCTCCCGTCGGAAGCATCACCTTCTGGCGGGGCGGGAGACAAAAACAGGGAGAAGAGTTCAGTCAGGGTCCCGGTGGGCCTGGTGCAAGACGTTCCCTGTGGAAGGCCTCATGGCAGAAGGATGGGCATGGATAAAGTCAGCCACCCCGCAGAGTTCCTGCTATCCTGGGCAGGCCAGGCCAGGCCAGAGGAGGAGCTGTGACCCGCTGGAGGGCCCAGAGCACCACTGTGCCCAGGGTCCCTCCTGCCCCTGGCTGAAGGCACCAACACCACATGGCCACGGTGCACCTGGGGGATGGGTCCATGTTTCTGTCAAATGAATGTATGTACTAGCTATGTACACGGTGTGTGCCCTGCGCTAAGCTAGTGGTGCCGGGGAGGAGCGATATCTGGTGTTTCACAAGCAGCGGTGTCTACAATGGGAATATATGTACAGGCAGATGTGTGTGTGTGTGTGTGTGTGTGTGTGTGTGTGTGTGTGTCTACGAACTGGACGAAAGGGGGTACCTTTGTGTGCACATAGGCTGATAACTGCATGAGGTCTAGGCCTGGGAGGGGGTGGCCAGGAGGCTGCAGCTGGGATGCCATTATTGTTTTCCAACCATTCTGGACATTTGCGTCAAGCCCACTGGTGGAGGGGCGGAGACAGGGGCAGGGACAGCAAATTGAAAAGATGCTTTGTACTGAGGCCTGGCACTCCAGCTAGAACACCATGTTGGGGGCAATGGGACAGGCTCTGCCACGAGGGTGGAGAGAAGGCATCACAGGAACATTTTTCCTTCTCTTAAGTGAAACCCTTGGTGGACAGACCCTTGCCTATATACCCCAAGTTCATGGCCACAGCTAACCCAGGCACCAAATTATGCCAACTAGGTGCAAAGACCAGGTTCTCCCTGGCAGCCAGCAATGGAGCTGTTCTACCCTTAGGTGGCCTTGGAGGGAAGCCTGGGTTTAGGTGGTAAATGAAAGATTTACCTTCAAAGCCACAGGGTCTGAGGGACAGAACTCCTCAAATGCAGCACAGCAGAGTTCCAGAATTGTAGGTCAAGGACTGAATGCTTTAGGTCTTGTCTGAGGACCTAGATGGGAATCTCAGCATCTGACCCAGTCCCCTGGAGGGGAATCAGAATCCCAGTGCTAGGCCATTGCCTCACAAACTGCAGCCTACTCGGATCTCACAATGTGGCTCTGATTTTTAGGGCAGTGAACTGGTGTCTCGAGCTAGAGCCCCAGACCCCATGTCTGAGTGTCCCGACACTAGCCCGGGCAGGAGCGGCGGGCTCTGGGGCTCGGGGCGGGTTTGGACTGCCACACAGACACAGGAGCCCGCACACCACCCTCTAAGGCGCCGTTACCTCCAGAGCAGCGGAAGGCTTCTTTTTGAGTTCCTCACATTTTCTGAATTTGCAAATCTGATGGCCAGTCTTTCGGTTCCTACAACTGCTGCACTGCTCACAGTTGATGCGCCGCCGGCAGGGCGCACACATGCCGCAGCGTTTCCGCTTCTTCTTGCCGGAGCTGATGGCAGAGGCCAGCTCGCCCTGCATGGGGTACTCTGCCAGGCCAGCCATGTGCAGCGCGCTCTCGGCCAGGAACACGCCTGCTGGCGTCATGATGAAGAGGCCTGGGTTGATGGGGAAGGCGCCCAGGTAGGGGAAGTCGGACTGGCCATTGAGGGCCTCGGCGCCAGCCACGGCTTCCATGTCAGGCAGGCCTGCGGCCGCCTCGCTCATCAGCGGCAGATGCTCCTGCACCACACGCTTCAGCATCTCCGTAGACTGGGCGAACTGCTGCAGCGTCAGCTGTCCCTCGGCTGCCAGCTCCGTGGCCCGCTCCGCCTTGCTCAGCAGGCTGGCCACAGCACCACTTTTGTGCTTTGAGGTAGGGTTGCTTTTGTCCACCGCCATGGCTGCCGCCAGGTCATGACCATTGGCCAACAGGGAGGCCGCCGCCACCGCCGCCTTGTCAGCCGACTCCCCGCCCATCAGGCTGCCACCGCCACTGCCCCCACTGCTGCCAAAGGAAGAGTAGTGGGACAGCGGGCGAGAGCGACGCAGGCTCTTGTTGAGGGGTTCGCTGATGATGCCGCTCTTGTTCCGGCGCTCGGGCGGTGGCGTGTCGTCTGCCACGGAGGCCGGTGCAGCTGCTGCCACTGCAGTATTCTTGTCTGTCGCCCCTGTCTTTGGGCCACTGCCACCACTGCCATTGGTGCTGCTGTTGCTGCCACCGCCGCCGCCTCCGCCACTGCCGCCGGCGTCCTGGGAGCCACCGCCGAGGCTAGACATGGTGGGGCCGAGGCCCAGACTTTGCTGCTGGGGTAGACTGCCAACTGCTGGGGGTCCGTGGAGGAGCTCCTGGTCTTGCTGTCCACAGTGGAGACGCGGGGTAGGTCTTGATGCTCAGGGCAGGCACATGGTCAGGTGTCCGCGTAGAAGTGTGTTTACTCTGTCAAGACAAGAGGGTACAGGGTCAGGGCAGGAGTAAATCCTCTTCCTCCTCCTCCAATGTTACCACCAACACCAAACTGCATTGCCATGGGAACAACCACAAGGCAGATGAGGCACTTGCTAAGTGCCAAGCCTGACCTGGTTAGGAGTTTCCTATTTGTATCATCTCAAGTAAGGCCTGGGAAAACCCAGTGAAGTTGCTGGTCACCATCCATTAGGAGAGGAAGTGCTCAGAGGTAATGATCAGAGCAGCAGGAAGCTGGCTCTGGATCCTCATTCAGATTTGCAGGGCCAGAGGAAGCTCTTCTCGAGTGTGAAAGGACATGCTTGTGCACACCAGCACACCCCTCCTCAGCTCCCACAGCACACTCATTATTATCTGAGACCCTACTCTTGTGTCTCTACTTGGGCCTCTGTTTTGCTCTGACCTGGTTCCCCGATGGACAGGGAGACAGAGGCCTCAAAAACCCTAAACAGGCCCCAGTGAGAATTCAGAGTTGGGGAAGAATGTAGGTAGGAATAGCCTCTGGCAAGGATAGGCTGGGACCAAGAGCAGGTGTGAGCCTCATGTGAGTAGACCCAAACAGGGGTCTGTCCTGGGCCACCTCCATGATTTCTGAGATTCCTCTTGCTGAGACAGGGCCCAAAGCAATCAGGCCTGAAGAAGCCACTTGAGCAGTCAGCCTACTTAGCTGGGAGGAACTGGCCCAGAGGGAACAGGGTGGCAGTTTCCACCATCCATCCTGGCTCCCTAGGATTCCTTCTCTAACTACCTGCTGTGGCCCAATACCACCCAGGAGAAAGGAGTGGGAAGGCAAGGACCCAGCCTGCCCTGTAGCAGCTGCTGGGTCAAGGGGAGGCGCACACCTGGGCAAACCCATCTCACTGTGGGCTGGAGGATGGGAACCCAACAGGTCTTTGTCCCCATACAACCCTATTGTCCCAGCAACTCAGCCTGGCCCAGATCATCTGGTCCCATCCTCAGATGAAGACCCTGAAAAGGCAGGCTCAGGACTGCCAAGGAGGGGCCACAAAGAAAGAGGGATGTGACCCAAGAAAACACTCTGAGGTGAAGTAACTGGCAAGTATCTGCAGCCAGATCATGCCTCACACTTCTCAGTGAACAACAGCTCTCCCTGGGCGCCCTCCTGCTGAGGGCAGATGGGTGAGGAAGAAGGGCTGGGCAAGCTCACAGGGTCTAAAGGAGGACCTGGCAGCATCCAGGCTAGGCTGCAGGTGGGAAGTCAGGGATGCGGGATGAGGAAGGGGATCATGTAGCCCAAGGATCACTGTGCTGTCTCACATCTAACGGCTAAGCCCAGTCAGGCGTCAGTAACCCTGGCTAGGTGTTAGAGGACCAGAGCAAAGGGAGATCAGGGTCAGAAACTACGAAGACATTTCTTCCAACTCCTGTTCCTACAAGGTCAATTACTGTGCCCTGAACCACAACCTAGCAGGCCCAGATCCAGGCGAAGGAGAGTGCAGGGGTCCGTGAGCTGGAGATGGGGAAGAGGCACAGTCTTGCCCCAGCCCCTACGTGCGTCCCCCACCTCTGCGGCCCCGCTGGCTGGTGGCAGAAATCGATAGCTGCATTAACGCTGCTCTTGCTCTGCTCCCTCCCTCCCTCCTTGTGGCTCTAGGATCTGGCTCTGCGTGCAGGGCGGGCAGGTCAATTAGAAGTCAGCTCCCTCCAACACAGCCGGCCTGCGTCAGCGCAGGGCTGGTGCTACGGCTGAGCCTTGCTTTGTCTCCATCCTGAGTGTCTCCTGGTGGAGAACAAGCCTCATGGTCTGTTCATCTCTGGTTCCCTCTTGGAATTTTTCTGATTCTCTGCTCTTCCGTCTTTCCTCAGGGACCACCTGCTTCCAGCCCCCCAGGTCCTGGGACTTACTGAGCTTGGGACTGAGGACGTGATAGTCACTGAGCAGGTGCTGCAGGCAGAACTCTGGTTTCTTAGGCCCAGAAGCTGAAGGTAGGGGAGTATAACACAAAGCCTGGCCACAAGGGTAACTGTCCTCCAACCCAGACAGAGCAGACATTCACACGCAGTCCTCACAACCTAGTCCTTACGCTACTCCCAAATTTGCCTCATACCTGGCTCTGCTTCTGCACACCTTGGGAATAGCTGACGCCCTGGTCCCAGTAGACCCTGACCACAGGCTCCATCTGCCCTATTCATAGAATGGGTGTTAATGAAGGTGACATTCTCCTAGGCCCTAGCCTTCTGGTGCAGGGCACACAGCAATCCCTCCCAGGCCAGGAAGGGCCTGGCAGTGCCCAGGCAGCAGGGGAGGAGCTGGGGCTGCGTTGAAGCGGAGCGGGAATGAGCGGGAGGGAAAGCTGGCGGGCAGGCGGGCGGCGGCGGGCGCATCCATCATCGGCCCTGCCAGGAACGCATCCAGCCCCCAAAAAGAAATACTGCGCCTGAGGAGGGACAACAAAGGGCTCCGTTTCATCAGCAATGCGGAGCCAGCGCCCCGCCGCCCTGCCAGCCGCGGTCAGCCCACAAAGGACCCCTTTGTCCATGCAGGAGCCGGGCAGCCGGGAGCTGGGACCAGGGGCCGATGGGTGGGGACAGAGCTCAGGAGGCGGGGAACGGGTCATGGAGAGCTTGGGGGCAACGGGGGACATGGAGGCAGAAAAAGAGAGACAGGTGGTAGGGACAGAGAGAAGGGTGAGAAAATTTGAAGGTTGAGTCAGAGAAAAAGGGTCTGGAGAGAAGGGGCAAAGGGTCAAGGTTAGAGGACAGAGGGTGGACAGGGGCTGGGTAATAGATCCCTATCCAGAGATGCAGGGACCTAAGGCATCCGGCCCAGGCTCATGGACTTGAGAGTCTGAGAGATACGGAAAAAAGCCATGGAGACAAAGTCCCAGACCACGGACCAAAAGACCACAGCTGGCCATGTCCACATAGAGAGGAATGGAAGGAGGAGACTAGAGGGGGAGACCAGCTGAGGCCCCACTCTGTCCAGCCTCCGGCCTGGGGAGGGCCTGGGAAGGAAGGCTGGGAGGCAATGAATTTCTGGCTTCAAGACTTGGCCATAGGATCTAAGATCTCTGGCAGCTGAGCTGGGAAGAGAAGAGTCCCAGATAGGACCACGCTGCTGGCAGGGGGGACCACTCCCTGTGTCTAACCCCAGAGGTACAGCTCTGTCCCCCTCACCCTCAGTACCAAGGCTGACACACCCACTTAACCAATCCTACCATCCAGCATTTACTGACACCAGCTGTGTTCCGGCTTTTTTTTTTTTTTTTGGCAATACTAGGGATTAGATCTATAGATAACTGAACTATATCCCCAGCCCTTTTTATTTTATTTTTAAATTTTGAGACAAGGTCTCTCACTAAACTAATTTCCCAGACTGGCCTTGAACTTGAAATCCTCCTGCTTCAAGAATCCCAAGTAGTTGGGATTATAGGAATGGGTCACTGGGCCAAGCTGTCCCAGGGTTTTTTTAATACCTTATGTGTTAAGGTATAACTAAGTCAAGCCTGGTGGCACAGGACTATAACACTAGCACTCTGGGAGGCTGAGGCAGACAGATTTTAAGTTTGAACCCAGCCAAGGCAATTTAGTAACTTAGCAAGAGCCTGTCTCAAAATTCAGAAATAAAAATGGGCTGAGAACACAGCTCACTGTGAAGGCCCTGGGCTCAATCGCCAGTACCACAAAAAAGAACTGACTGAAGGCTGGTGTAGTGGCACAAACCCATAATCCCAGCACCTGAGAAGCAAGGCAGGAAGACTGAGTTCAAGGACAGCCTGGGCTACACACCAAGTTCAAGGCTAGGCCTGTATTTTCTCAAAAACAAAAAACAAAAAGGGCTGGAGGAATGGCTCAGCGGTTATTATTAAAGTGCTTGAGCAAGCGCTAAGCCAACTGCTAAGTGCCCGAGTTCGATTCCCCAGCACCACATAAGCTGGGCATGGTGGCGCACGCCCGTAATCCCAGCACTCGGGAGGCTGAGACAGGAGGATTGACATTGAGTCCAAGGCCAGCCTGGGCTCTAAAGTGAATTCAGGACCAGCCTGGACCACAGAGCGAGACACTGTCTCAAAAAGGAAAAAAAAAAAAAAAAAAAAAGAAAAAAAGAACCCAATGCGATGAGACCTAATAACTAGTTTCAGAGATGAGGAACTGAGGCTCAGAGTTCCAGTTGTCAATGGCTTGGGCCCAACAGAAGCTGACTTGAGCCCAGAGACTGTTAGGCACACTGCTCTGTGATTGCCTTTGTTCTACCTGCGCAATTAACAGAGTAGCCCAGGGCAAGGTGACCCAGTAACCCTGTCATGTTCTCCACCAAGCCAGGATCGTTACCATGCCTGTCACCTCTCCATGGTCAAGGACAGCTGTCACAGACCCCAGGGAAGTATCCCCACCTGGGCTACTCAGAGACACATAGGCAGGAACCTGGAGTGCTGGGCCAGTGACATCATAATGCCAGCTGGCAATGAGGTGATCAGAAATTGTAAGAGTGGCCCACTCCACCCTCAACCCTGGAAGAGCGTCACTTAAATGCCTGCAGTTTGCAGTTTTTTTTTGGGGGGGAGGGGCAGAGGTTTGGTATGGGGATGGGATGGTGAAGTGTACACAGCCACACACAGGGTAGCCCAGGTCTAGATGCTCCACATGGCTGGCTGCACCTCTCCTTCCCCAACTCCAGTAGCAACCCCATGCCCTGTGATATTGGGGGGACAGCACAGAACACAGACCTTGGCCCCATCCACAGGATTACACAGAAGCTGAGCTGGTACCCCAGCATAGGAGCCTGAGTAAAGTGACAGATGGAATGAAGCTGAGTAGGGTCAGGGGAGGGAGGGGCTCTTAGGCTGGAAGTTTAAGATAGGGAGTGGTTATCAGAGGAAAAACAGCCTGAAAGCATTACTAAAAAAATGGGGGTGGGGTGGGGTGAGAATGGGTGCAAGGTGTGCCTGTGAGCTTGGCAGGATCCCAATTGGACAGGGTCTCGAGGACAAGGGCAGGATACAGTTTTATTTAGTTATATCTTACATGTTATAAAATTTACCCATTTTAAAGGGTATAATTCAGCCAGGCCCAGTGGCACAAGCCTGCAATCTCAGCATTCTGGGAACCTGAGGCAGGAGGATCTCAAACGTAATCCCAGCCTGGGCAACACAACGACTCAATGAGACCCTGTCTCAAAATCAAAACTGAAAAATGGGCTGGGATATAGCTTAGAACAAAGGCGCTGGGTTCCATCCCCAGCATCAAAACAAAACAAACAAAAACAAAACCCAACAGGGTTTACAAATATAACTCCATGATTTTTTAGTAAATCTCTATCTTAATTTATTTATTTATTTTTAACAGGCTGGTCCTGAACTATGTAGCCAGGCTGGCCTTGTACTCACAGTAATTCGCATGCCTCAGCCTCCTGAGTGCTGGGATTACAGTTGTGCACCACCACTCCTGGCTTTATGTGGTGCCAGGGAATCAAACTCAAGGCCTTGTGATTGCAAGGCAAGTGCTTTAACTGCTGTGCCATTCCTCCAACCCCCGGATTGGTCTTGAACTGGCTTATATCCCAGGAAGTCCTCAAACTCTTGATCTTCCCAGAATGCTGGGGTTACAGGTGTGTGCCACCAGGCCTGACTGGAGTAAATGTCTAGGATTGTGTAACCATCATCCCTACCAAGGGCAGATTTTGCCCTAGGCATCATCCCTTTTCTAGCTGGCTAAGGCTGCCCACAGGTGGAGGAGGAACCCTTGGAAGAGGCTGCATTTCACATTTCAGGACCCATCTGGGTGGGCTGGCTCTGCAGACCTGCACACCCTGGACTAAAGCATGTTTCCTCACACTTCCCCATATTCCTGAAAGCCCTCTCACATCCCTCCCAACCTTGGTGAGCTGGCATCCTTGACTTCCAAGGAGGTAAAAGGGACAGACAGACAGACAGATGGGGGGCAGGCCAGTGGCCAGACCACTGGCTGTGGTTGAACTGAGTTGAGAATGTGGGAAGGAAGGGAGTGTTCTGATTCAGCCTGGGGAGTTTCCAGAGAGAAAAAAAGTCCCACTCAGGCCTAGGAGATTCACACAGGGACACTGATCTTGGCCGCAGTGAGAAAGGCAGCCCCAGCCAGAAAGCACTGGGCACCATCCTGCTACAGATGGACAGACATCAACTGACACACTGACTACTGTGAGCACCAGCGGGTGGTCTGGGGTGACACAAACCTTCAGTACCACTAGGGGCTCCCTAACACTAACACCCCAAGACAGACTGCTAAGGACAAAAAGGGGCACTGCAGTCCTACTTTCCTGACTTACCCCTTCTCCCAGGCCAGGGTCTGTGTTCTCTGCTGTCCTCCAGGATCACAGGGCATGGGGCTGCTATTAAGAGTTGGGGAGGAAGGGTACAGCCAGCCATCTGTCTTGTTCTGAGACATTCTGCTAAGGCACAAGGTCTGAGAAAGTCACTAGAGCACATCACCTCTGTTCTCTCCCTATAGAATTCTCCAAAACAGCAGAAGAGGATCAGCCCATTCGGCCCAGGCGAGATTTCAAGGCTTCTGCTTCTCCCTGGGCTCTAAGGAGTGAGACAAGGACACGTCTGGTAGAAGGGGTCTTCTCCCTCAGCCGCACCTACCTCCCTCCAGTCAAGTTTCTTCCTTGAAAATGTCAAAGGGCCAGAAATATCTTTACTAGTTTTGTAACTCTGACATATGGCATCCAAGTCCCTTTCCTCATGTCACCTGGGACCATGAAGATCACAGTTAACATGTATGGAGCCCTCCCTTCCTCTGTGTCAGAAACTGAGCATGCTTTATTCTACCTACTGTTCAAATCCCCTCTGAAAGAACTGCTGATACTGCCTCATATAGAACAGCAATTTATTTTCCTTTTCTCTTTTTGGGGTTGGGGATTGAATTCTGGGCTTCATGAACGCTAGGCAAGTGCTCTACCACCGAGCTTTAACTCCAACCCTTTTAAAAAGTTATTTACGGAGGGACTGGAGAAATGGCACAGGGGTTAAAGCACTTGCCTAGCAAGTGCAAAGCCCTGAGCTCAATTGCCCAGCACTGCATAAACCAGGCGTGGTGGCTTACACTGTAATCCTAGCAGTCAGGAGGCTGAGGCAGGAGGATTGTCATGAGTTTGAGGCCAGCCTGCACTAAATAATAAGTTCAGAACTAGCCAGGACCACAGAGTGAGACCCTGCCTCAAAAACAAAACAAAAACCTATGTATTTATTGGTTTCTTTTGAGACAGGGTGTCTTTCTGTAGCCCAGGCTGGTCCTGAACTCACTATGGAGCCCAAGCTGGTCTTGAACTCAAGGCAATCCTCCTGTCTCGGCCTCTCCAAGTGCTGGAATGACAGGCGTGCACCACCTTGCCCAGCTTATATGGTGCTGGGGAAAGAAACTCCGGTACTTAATGCTTTGCTGAGCCATTCCTTCAGCCCTTGGTTTCCTGAGATAAGGTCTCTCTGTGTAACTCAGACTCACAATCCTTCTGCCTCAGCCTGCCAAGCAGCTGAGATTATAAGCATATGCCACCACGTCCAGCTTACAGCAGGCAACATAATAAGCAATTGTGATACAGAGAAAATGATGCCCTGCACATTAAGGGCCTCTTGGATCTCAGACTAAGCATTTCCCAAAGTGGGCGTGTGTGAGCTGACACCCACCTGACACCGGAGCCCACCTACCTATTTAGGGCCTCCCTCCTGGTGGCTCACCACAGGACAAGCCGGAGAAGGCTAGCTCAGACACCTGACCAGGGAATCTGAGAGGGAGTTCTGCCCTTCTAGTTTCTGAACGAGGTGTGTCTGTGGCAGTGGTAGCACATGTCAAAAGAACTTGTAGGAATTGCGAGTCCTTGGGCCAGCGTTGCTACACTCTGCCCACCCGAGGAGTGGACCTCAGCAGTCATTACCGCCACTAAGCCTCAGTCTCCCAGCTGTAAAACGGAGAATGGTTTTTGCTCCTCACCTCAAACTGCAGGGACTCATAATCCAGGGGGTTAGGGATCCCACAGGCCCCTGAGAAAGTAAAGAGAACCCAAAAGAGGTCCCAAACAAACAGCGGTTCCCCTCATTCCCCAAGTCCCAGCAGCTTATACCAGTTAGTGACAGAGTTTGCAGACAGGGAAGCAGATCTGAAGTAAAGGGTTCTGGGCAAAGTTGGGACTGAACCCCAGATAATGCGCAGCTTCCTGGTGCCAAGAACACTTAGCCCTTCCCTCTCTACTTCCCCAAGGGACATGACAATAGCAGGACCCAGTAGCAGGCAGTAATGTCTACCCGGCATCCAGCTAAATATTAGCCATTCATGCATTCATTCAGAGACAGGGTCTCACTCTGTAGCCCAGGCTGGTCCTGAACTCTCTATGGAGCCCATGGCTGCCCTTGAATTCGGGGCAATCCTCCTGCCTCAGCCTCCTGAGTGTTGGGATTACAGGTGTGCACCACCACGCCCGGTTTATATTGTGCTGGGGAATCAAACTCGGGTACTTTGCGCTTGACATAGTGCTTTCTAGGCAAGCACTTTACCCACTGAGCTATTCCTCCAGCCCCATTTATTTATTTGTTTTTCTTTCCTTTTTTTTTTTTTTTTTGAGACAGGGTCTCACTCTTTTAGCCCAGGCTGGTCCTGAGCTCACTATGGAGCCCAAGGCTGGCTCTGGACTCAGGACAATCCACCTGCCTCAGGCTCCCAAGAGCTGAGATTACAGTCATGCACCACCATGCTCAGCTTTATGTGGTGCTGGGGAATTGAACTCAGGGCCTTGCACTTGTATGGCAAGCACTTTAACCGCTATGCCATTCCTCCAGCCTCCCCCCTCCCCCCCCCGCCCACATTTATTTACTTGGAGCCAGGGTCTTACTCAATATCTGTAGCCCAGGCTGGCCTTGAACTCACAGCAATCCTCCTGCCTCAGTTTCCCGCCTCAGCCTCCTGAATGCTGAGATTACAGGTGTGCACCACACCCAGCTCACACAGTGTTGGGGTATCAAACTCAGAGCCCTGTGCTGACTAGGCTAGTACTTTAACCGCTAAGCTACAACCTCAGCCATGCCAAGCATTTTGGATGCATTTTATCACTGGATTCTCCCTATAACCCTTTAACTATTTAACTATTATCACCCCCATTTTACAGATGAAACAACTGAGGCTGAGAAAAGTAAATCTGCCTACCCACAGTCACAAGGTCAGCAAGAGGAAGAGCTAGGATTTGAATCACAGACTTTGTGACAGAAGGTCCTGGTTCTTCAACACTAGTGAAGGGCCCCAAGGCACAGGAGCAACTCTGCCGGGCAGGTGAGGCCCAGCTCAGCTCTCAGCAAACCACACTACGACACCATCACCCAGAAGTCTGTAGCCAGAACCCCAGAGCTCAGGAAAAGACAGGGGAAGGGGCCGTGGGTAGGCCGGCAGACCAGGCTGGGCCAGAGCTCCGGGCATTCCGGCAGCCTCCGCAGGAAGCAGAATGGGACGGAAACCGGCTCCTGCCGCCTCCCCCAGAATCCTGTGGGCAGCCCAACCGGCCACACAGAGGCCCTCTTTGTGCCTGCCCCAACCCGCCACCCGCGGCTGGCCCAGGGTGTTGAGTTTCCTGGGGGGTGGGGGCTCAGCCACCACTGGGCCTCCAGCCACCTCCCCCTCTTGGGGGCAGTCACAGCAGTCCACAGCTGGAGAGGAAAACGGACGACCACCGCTGCCCTAGAGATCCTGGGGTCTGAAGTCTGCCCTCACCTCAGTCCCCGTACTTTAGACACATCTTAATCAGGGCTGTGAAGCCAAAGCAATCGTAACCGTGAGTCCGCTGCCCCTCTGCCAGAAGTCCCCAAGCCCATCACGACCACTTGGACCAGGACAGTGCACGTGAGGGGGCTGGTGGCACAGGATGAGAGGCCTTGCGCCCACTTCCAGGCATTTCAGAGGACAAAAGTCCTTTGAGTGTATAACTGCTCAAGAAACACAGGCACCTGGGAGTGAGCATGGGTGGGGCATGTCGTGAGGCACCACCACGCGCAAATCTGTGCCTACCAGGAGGCATGTCTGGGGTGGGGGGAGCTGTGGCTGTGCCCAGATGCACATGCAGTCTCAGGGCACAGCCTCTGTAGCCTGCAGTACTGCCCCACACGGGGCTTATACACCAGTGCAGGCAGAGATGTCTGACTGCGAGACCTTCCCAAGTGTAAGGTGGGGAGGCCTGTGCTAGCCACACCTGGGAACATGTGCAGACGCCCAGGACTGTGGAACACAAGCCCAAGGGCCTGTTTACATGGGTGGGTGGGTGGGTGTGTGTGTGTGTGTGTGTGTGTGTGTGTGTGTGTGTGTGTGTTCTCCTGGCCTGTGTGTTCTCCTGGCCTGTGCGTGTCGGCCTGTATTTGCTGCAAGAACACCAGTGTACGTGCGCCATGAACTGTGTTGGGGGCTCGGCGATTTATGTGAACTGGGACTGACTGGGTTGGGGATGGTGCGAGCAGGAACTGGTGCCAGCTGCTAGGGCCCCTATGGAAACAGGAAGCTGCCCACAGGTGCACCTGGGCCGCGGCGTGGGCTGGGCTCCACCCAGGTTCAGTTTTGTCCCCCTGAGAAACGAACTCATGGTTCCACTACGAGGGAGGCACCTGTCTTGACTGTTGTTGTTCAAGGTCCAACAGCTCTGGCCAGCATCTACCCGCCTGCGCCTGGCCTAAGCGTGGAAAAAACTGGAAAACAAAAGCCCCCAGACCGCAGGCCCTCCCTGCAGAGGCGTGGGGGAGGCAGGCAGGAGGCTGAGGGGGAGGGAGGTGTCGCCGCAGCCCCGGAACACAAAAATAATGAGGCAAGAGGGGCCATGGGGCCTGAGCCGGCTAGTTCCGGAGTCGCTATCTGACCTTGACAGATGCCACAGCTGGGCGTCTGGAGAGGAGCTGCAGCCACCCGCCGCCACAGAGCTGCAGACCCCCCCCCCATCAGCCACCCCCAGGCCAGGGTCGATGCAGGCTCAGGCACAGGCAGCCCCCTACCAGGAGAGAGAGCAGGAGACCTCAGGGCACCTCTCAAAAGGAGGGGAGAGGGGGCCGGTGGCCAGGGAGCCAGGGAGCCGAGTAGCAGTGAGGTCTCCTGAGGGTGCCCCAGCCCTCAGGTGGGGCTGTATGTGAGAAACACAGAGCTTGCCATTGTGTTTGTGAAGAGGCTGAGTCCGTGTGGAGAACGGGAGCAAAGTGTGAGTGTGGGTGTGACGAAGACAAAGATTGTGCTTGTGTGTGTCCTTGGGGTCACATGAGACTGGAGGGAGGGGCTAATGTTCCTGAAATGGTGTGGAAACGTCACTCAGGTGGACACTGATCACTCTTCCACCTCCTCCCAGAGCCACAGCTACCCTGGCGGGTGCAAGCTCCTCCAGAGCTGGAGGTGGGGTGGGGACAAAGAGCCTTCCCAAGTCCTGTACCTTGCACAGAGGACAGATACCCTCTGGCCCTTCCTGACCTACTCTCTCTCACTGCGGTGGTCATGTTCTGGGCTCAGTGATGGGCACAGGACTGAACACCGCCTCTTGGGGTGACAAGCAAGGGGCCAGGGTAGGAGCTGCAGGAGGGGATGCTGGGCTGGAGGTGGATTAGCAATTCCGAGCACTGGCTGCATAATTAAAAAATCATTACGGCAGGCAGGCGGGCAGGCAGAGTGAGTGTGAGCTCACGCTTGGAGCAGGCGGGGACACAGCCATGGCGCTCCCCCTCAAACCACTTCCCCCAGGAAAAATCCCACCTGCTAATATAATTACGGAAAAACACAAGCACGGAAATTCTGTTTCAGCAAACAACGTGCCTGAGTGCCTAGGGCCTGCCTAGCCCCCAGAACAGCTGGCGGGCTAGTCACTGGCACCCAAGGCTCACGGAAGTGAGGCAGACCCTGCTGGGTCAACTCTGGCCTTCGCACCCTCAAGCCGCTCCCAAGAAAGGGAGAGTGGGAGGTATGAAGCAGCCCAGATCCTCAAATTCAAAGCAGGAGGGAATGGAATAGTCCTGATAGTTAGGAGGCTAAGGACTCTGCATAAGGTCGTTGTATTTGTGCTTGCAATCTCCTACACCAAAACGCAACAGCCCAGCAGGAGCTCCCCACTGCCTTCCCCCAGCTCCCAGGTCCCTTCTTAGGGCTCCCCCAAGCCCGTTCCTGCTCTGGCTGAGATAAGCATCTCTCTCCCTGAGATTGGAAGGAGCTTGTCCAAGCCTTGCACCCCAGCACCCTCCAGAGCTGACCCTCTGGGTGGAGGCGTGTGGCCTCCCGGCTCAAGTACAGGCAGAGGGTGCACCGGTGGCCTTGATCGGGTTAAGCCAGGCGAACAGAACTGGTTCCCGCCAAGAAAGGCGGCCAGCTCTGGGGCGCAGGCCCCACAAGGGCAGCAGCAGCCGCCATCACCTCGGGCCTGGCGCGGGCAGCAGGCAGCGGAGGGAGGGAGCTGGGCCTAATTAGCCGGCCTGGGACCGGGCCGGCGCCGGGGCGCAGACACGAAGCCGCGCAGGCACGTCCGCGGCCGGCCGGGAGGCGGGCGGGAGCCGCGGCTGCGGCGTCCGGAGTCGCGCGGGGCGGGCGGCCTGGGAAGGCCGGGGCCGAGGAGATTCCGCGGCGAGCAGGCCAGCTCCCCTCGCTCTGCCATGCCACCAGGCGCAGCAATTAGAGGCTTTCAAAGTTTGTCCTTAATTGGTTTCATTTTTGCCTCATAAATGATTCATAGCCCCGGAGCTCTGGGAGGCGGAGGGAGTGGCAGGGGAAATTTGGGGAGGCTTTCGCCTGGGGCCAGCCCCCTACCTGGGACTGGGGAGGGCGCGGCGGCCCCAGCCCGGTGGAGAAGAGGAGCTGGGGAAGCCTTGGGCAGGTGGGGCTCTGCAGCAAAAAAATTTTTAAAAAACCAGAGTCTCTTCTTGGAGCCCTAACTAATTAGGAACTGCAACTTCTTTTCTGCAGACCAGACCTGGGAGTCCAGGCCCAGCCACCACAGCTGCTGGGCCCTGGGAGCATGAATAATAATGCGGTGATAACAAAACAACAGCGTCAGTAATAATAATGAAAATGGTGAACACTTAAGGAGCCCTTACTAGGTCCAGACACCAGCTAAGAACAACACCGCCATTATCTCCTTTAACCACCCCTTCCCTAAGCACTGCAGGGAGAGGTACGGGGTCCCTGTTTTATAGGCTCAGAGATAAGGCCTGCCTTCTGACCCTCTGTCTGATAACAGAACCCCTCACCCCCCAAGCTCTCAGAGGTCCAGGGCTCAAGGCTGGACTTCTCCTCTGCTGTGTGGGCCAGGAGGGTACAGGTCCCCAGGAAGTCTGCAAGGGATTCCTAATGTCTGAAAGAGGGCCCCAGCGGCAGCAAACCACCTCAACCCCATGAGCCAGGCTAGCTCTGTCACTCGACAGGCTGTGTGACCTTGGCTGGGCAATGTCCTCATGGTACCTTACTTGACCCATCTGTAAAATGGGGACACAAGAGCCAACCACCCAACTATGGAGTGCTAACTCTCCAGGGACTGGGACGCAGGGAGGACACGTCACGGGCCCTACCCAGGGAGCTCCAGGCTCAGCAACGTGCACAGAAGGGATTAACTGTTCACAGAACAGTTTTCAGGTACTCAGCCAGTGGGCTACTGTGACAGGGCAGAGCCCCAGAGAGGGCTTCTTGGAAGAGGTGGCGCAGTGCTGGAAGCTCCTTCCCTCTGATCCCATACCCAGCTTGTCCAAGATGCTCAGGGAGTGGGTGTGGCCCACTCAATCCACCAGTGGGGTTCAGACCTTGAAGAAACTGAGAGTGACACTGGCATGGGATGCCAAGTGCTCAGCTCAAGCTGCCCAGCCCCAGTCACTTTTATTCTGAACTATGGGAGAAGAGACTCACAAAATCAACGCAGGAAGCCAGGCCTGCTGGTGCACACCTGTAATCCCAGCACTTGAAGGCTGACGCTGGAGGTGTGTCGTGCGTTTGAGGCCAGCCTGGGCTACACAGTGAGTTCAGGACCAACCTGTGCTACAGTGAGACCCTGTTTCCAAAAAAAATCAGTGAAGGACCCACTTGGCACCTCAAGCTCCTTGGGGCAAGGGAACACACTAGACAATAGACAAACCCTGGAGCAGAAGCCAGGTGGGATGACTCCCCAGGTCAGGGTGGGTTGCCTTTTACACCTGGGTGCCTCACAGACATCACCACCCTACTGTGGGATTCTTCAGCTCCTCGGTCCCAACAACATGAGTCAGGTTCCCCTCCAAAACCCAAATGAGCTCACAGGCTCCAGTAGTACAGTCCCAGGTAGCTCCCTGCTCTCCTACCCAGACTGCCCCCATAGCCTGGCACCAGGGTGAGGACGCACCAAGTGGCTATGCTTCTCTGCCTCCCACGTCACAGCGTGAAAACATTCCTATTTCCCAGATGAAGAAAATGAGGCTCAGAGAAGCTAACTGACCTGCCAAGGCCATACAGCTTGGGGAGACCAAGGCCCAACAACTGCTTGGGTTTTCTGTTGGTGAAGTTTAGTTTGTTTTTTAAATGTTGCTAGGGTTCAAACCCAGGGCCTTGTGCATGCTAAGCAAGTGCCCTACCACTGAGCTATATCCCCACCATCTGGAGAGTCCTGAGGAGTCAGTATTTCTAAATAGTCCCAGGCCTAGCCACCTCTTGCCCCAGCCCTGACCCTTCCCTGTCCAAACAAAGACTACTCACATTCCTACAGAAGCCAGGACCTGGTCCAGCTGAAGCTTTGTGCTCAGTGCCCCTACAGGAGGCCTGAGGATGGTTGGGTGAGGATGTACCCCTGGGCATGGTGCCTTTTGCCTCATCCCATGTGGGGTACTACCCCTACAAAACACACACACACACACACACACACACACACAGAGAGAGAGAGAGAGAGAGAGAGAGAGAGAGAGAGAGAGAGAGAGAGAGAGAGAACAAGTATCCCTAAGGAGGTTGAAGTAACAAAATGGTGCCAGGTATGATAGGTTCGAAGTGGGTACTTATATTTCAAGGCCTTCGACAGAGTCAATTTTAAAGGCCACTACCACCTTCACTTGGGAGCGGGCTGCCTAAGGATTCCAACAACTCGTACTGTGCATCCTTTGGTAAGAAAACTAAGCCTGATACACCCTACCCACCCTGTTGGAGAATACAACTTAACAACCTGGCAAGTGGCACTATGGACCCAAATATGACCCTCTTGTCCTTTAGAAAAGACCTTAAGAATAGGTCTGGTGGTTTTCCTTGAGAAAAGGAGGTTAGGGGCTGGAGGAATGGCACAGTGGTTAAACTGCTTGCCCTCCAAGTGTGAGGACCTGAGCTTAATTCTCTAGCCCCATATAAGCTAGGTGTGGTAGCACAGGTTTACAATCCCAGCACTCGGGAGGCTGAGCTAACCTGGGCTCCACAGTGAGTTCAGAAGCAGCCTGGGCTACAGAGTGAGACCCTGTCGAGAGAGAGAGAGAGAGAGAGAGAGAGAGAGAGAGAGAGAGAGAGA